>JAJQWJ010000009.1:14920960-15203460 GCA_023637945.1 Phaethornis superciliosus | reverse complement strand
TACGTGCATCTCCACAAAGAACTTTGAAACAATGACTTTACTCCACAGGGAAATGCTGTGGTATATAATACAGTATCATTACAATGAAAAAGGAGCCATGAGGCACATCACTAAAAGAAAAAACAAATCAAAACAAAACAGAGAGGAAAATCAAGCAGCACATTGTGTTTCTGCCAAGGGTGAAGTAAACAGTGCATCTGTTTCCAAATTCAGACCCCTACATCTGACCATGTAAAAACTGTCCATTAGAAAATGAAGTCCAGAAATGTTAGTGCCATTCTGAGTGCCCCCTTTCTTTATGTTTTTCCCTCGCACAGAGAAAAGCAGTTCTGAGTCCATGTATTTATAATAAAACCAATTGGTAAAGGAAAATAATTTTACAAGTTCCCTTTTACGTTAAAAATACTCATCATAAACATGGATCTTACTGTGTACAGGCAGTCTGTCTGACTTACAGCAGCTCGGCTCAGTCTGTGCAAGATAACCACGAGTAATGGTTTTCGATAATCAGGCCACAGCATTAATATAACATGAACCATAAACGCTTTGTACTACATCTCTGGTTAAGCTACCACGTCTTATTGGAATATTAAGGAGAAGAAGCTATATCCTGCTTTCTGTTCTAAATTGCAAAACGTGCTTCAGAGCATTTCTACAGATGCTTCTTCTGAACAGACACTGCAAAAACAAGTATGTGGTACAGGTTACTAATGGATGGATCTCTTAAATAAACTTCTGATCCTTAGTATCCAGTTCAAGCTCAAAGGCTGCTTGCTGGGTCAGAGTTTTGGTTCCATAAAACTCAGACGTGAGATTTCAAGTGTCAGTTCTGCTGGCAGGGGTCACTCTGCCTGGGAAAGTGGAAGTCAATTGCTCTGGGAGGCAAAAACTCCATTTCTATAGCTCTCATTGTTCCTCTGCTTATGTAGCATTAGACTGAAAGGACTAATTTTGACCAGTGCCAGTAGTGGAGAAATTCTGAATTATGCCCATTTTCATCAATGTTATCCAGAAGAAAAACATTAAAATGAAAGTAGCATTGATTCTGAGATTTGGGGAACATTTTACAGTACACCAGAATAAGGTGACTTATAATCATATCCTATGCTAAACATACTGCTATTTTGAAACACAGACCATACACCTGTTACTGCAGCAGATTTCATATTAGAATTCTGGAATGGTAGCTACAAAGCCACAAACTTTCCATAAACTTTCCACAGAAGCAGTTCCTCCATAATATAATGCTTATGATAATATGTTGCAATAAAATAAATGAATATGTAGACATAGGAGACATATGTATGAAATCACAAAAAAAATCTTTGGATTTAAAAAAGAAAATTCTGGTTGAAACACATTATTATTTGAATTGCTTATAAGCCAATTCCCTATCAAATGCTGGTGGAATACAAATCAAATAACAGAGCTTACTTTCTTGGTATTTTGTATTTACTTTTGGTGGGTGAAACAGAAAGCCGAGGTCCATTCCTAACATCTTTTGATCATTAAAAAATCCAAGGCAATTTTAACAAGAATACAAGTGTTAAATTAATCACAGTGACCTGGCTAAATTCCAGCTCTGGTAATTACATCCTGCATACCTAAAATTCCCCCTGCAGTTTCAACTGGAGAAGCTATCCTTCACTTTTCCTCTTAAAAAGGATTCCATAGAGCAGTGCTGCTGACATAACTTTTGGTCCAAAATGTTTCATTTCAACTACAGGTAAATGAGCTGGAGAACTTTTGGGTCTTCTTAGATATAGGTACCTTAAAAATGTAACTGTTATTTGTCCAACTATTTTTCCTCTACTAAAAGACATAATTACTCTACCCCCTGAAAGCAGTGGAAGCATCTATTTAGCCATTTCTTCTCTCATTAAGAAAAAATTACCTTTGCCATCCACATCTCTGACCTGGAAAATGAAGCATCTCATCCACCTGACATGGATTCGGGTGAAATTATGCAATCAGCATCCTCACAGGCTCTTTAGTCAAATCACAAGAAGAACTCCCATGGGCTCTTGGATATGGACCTTCAGAAGTGCACAGGCATTGCTGTTTCTGCTCTTTCAGAAACTAGGATTCCCTCTACTCTTAGAAACCAGAAAAATGGCAGGCATAGCAACAGTGCTAATCACTCTTAATTTCCCACCAGTAGTTACTTATAATATTTCAAAGTCCAGGGTGTATCTAACCAATTAACCAGAAAGATTTGGATAGAAACTAACTGTGAAAGTAGCCATTAATTTTTAAAATAACAAAAATATTAGGCCTTATGGTCTGCCATCATTATATCAGAATCTTTCTTGTAATCACTAGGAAAAGTCTCTTATTTGCCTTTATGGAAGCATAGAGGATATTATGTGTAAACAAAAGAATCTGTAGAAAGAAGGAAGACAGTGAGTAAGAGACTAATAACAGACTACAATGAATCTGTAAGACTGGCATCTGCCATGTCAAGAATGACTGTTAAGGTAAGACAAATACAGGGGACAGAGAGACATGAAGATGCTGGGCCATTCCAGGCAGGTAAGAGGAAGCATCTGTCAGTCTGCCTTTGCAGCAGCCTCCTCTGAGCTGGCCCTGCTGGCTCCTCTCCAGGTAAGCTGCTTTCTGAGCCGAGGACAAATGCATATTGTACAGAAGGCTGGCTAGAGTTTTCCAAGGTACTATTAAGGCATGTTTCATAGGTGATAATGTCTCCAAGTGTAACAAGCAAAATACTATGAATTTATTTCAGCATGAGCTATTCAAGATAAGATGGAATAGGAACAGTGGCTGTAGCAAAAGTGTTTAAATGAGACACAGGGTCTGTTCCTTGCTTCTGACCTCTGTAGATAAGCAATAAAATTATACATGGCTGCAACAGTATTCTGTGTCAAGAGTATTAAGTGGACAGCTTCTAATTACCTTTAGCTCATAAAGCTAAAGAGCTTGATCTATTGCTTAAAAGCTTTTTAGTTTAAATTATTTTAATCAACAATACTATTTTTAGCAGTTGTTTCTAAGATGCTTTTCCAGTAAATGCAGGGCGCTGGGGGGAGTAGGAAGGGGGGCTGGTCTTGTTAGCTAGCTGGCTCACCTCCCAGGATGCAGAACCTTAAAGCCCTCAGCTCAATAAGAATCTGCCAGTGAAAAAATGAGAAAGACATAGGAGTCTGGGAAACATAGACCAATGAACATTTTTTCTAGAAATTTCTTTTTATCCAATTGTAACAATGTCCAGTAATGCCTCATGCATTTTTATCAATGTGGTGAGACTCAGTGTGAGGAAGACATTAATGCACCCTTGCTTATCTAAGCTTGATTTCAATCTCTGGCAACGCTTTCCTTTTGTACATCCCTGGTCATGGTGACGGGAACTAAGATGGGCAGCTGTTGAGCATGAAGAATCCAAGAACCATGGAGAGGGGAAGAATGGCAGATGATGCTGGTAGTAAAAACATATTATACCTTCTCCCAGATTAAAGGAATGGCTCTGGAAAAGCGTAGTTTTGATACATTTCACAATCCCTTGGACTCTGGAAAAAACAGTGGTGAGAGAGAAGCAAAAAGCCATGCAACAACTCCTGAAACACTGCCACGGGATGCAAGAAGTACAAGTTATCCTCAGAGATCCAAGAATGTTTTCATTAACAAAACTTTCATTAAAGGCTACAATTTTATTCTTGGGATCAAATTTAATAATCCAACAGTCATGAACCTCCTCATGCTTTTGGGGTATTGATTAATCCCTTGATGCTCATTTGGCTAATATGCATCTGGGTTGTTCATGTACTAATCTTTATAAAATTCAGACCAGAGCTGTATCAAGCTACTCTCTCGCTACAGCGCAGGCAATCTAATGAAAATATCCCCATATATCATAAGTCAGATATTAAAAACAGGAAAAAAACAACACAAAAATCATGGACTCCATGACTCTCGTGAGACTACAAAAAAGATTCATCCTTTGCTATAACAGCAAAAATGACCTTGGCACAGGGCATTTCCTGAAAAACGAAGGATTGGCTGGGGTTAATGGCCTACAGCTTTGCCTGAGGCCATCAAGTCTCCCAGTCAGTCATTAATCCCCCGGAAGTACCCTGGTGCCTTGATCATTTCTATTTAATTAAAGTCAGTGATCCCCAGGACGCCTCCATTTCACCAGGAGACTCTTTCTAGTTACTTCAAGGAATGTGGCTCTCAACTCCCTCCCTCCATTTCTTTCTCTCAAGATATTTGACATGACATGTTCCAATTTCCTTTTTAATGGCCAATGTTTAATATGGCTTACAAATAATTATTTTTTCTTTCATCTTTGACATGAATCCTTAGTCCAAAATTGAAAAATTAATTATTTTTTTTTTCCCCAAGGGAAAAATACATCTGTGGTTCCCACACGAGGGACACTGAACCCAAAGTAAATAACTACCGAGGTTTAAAGAGCTTTCAGCTTCAAAACAAACAAAACCAAAAGCAATACATCTAAATGAGCAGAAAAAACAGAATTATGTTCGGGGGAGGAGCAGAAATAACACAGGATGATGTAATGAAAAGTCAAAAATGGGAATCTGCTCTTACTGCCTTTTTTCCCCATCCAAGACTGTAAGCCTGGAAACACCAGAGAGTTAATTCAATGATTATCAGGGGCTCCACAGACTTCAGTGGAGCTACATGAACAAAAAGAGGTAGGAACTTGTGCTTTCAGGACCAAAGCCTACATTTACACAAATCAAAACAAACAATCCAGAAGGGCCACCAATGTAGCTCTCTGAGAAGGAACTGCATCCTACCTAAACTGTGTTAGCAACCTGTTTCAGACTATAAAATAGAGATGCAGATTTTTAACATTTGAAATTTCTAATGGTGATCCGAAAACAGACAATATATGAAAAAACAGACATTCTTGCATACATATGAAAATTAAGGTGCAGAGTTAGGTCTGCATCACATACAAGAGACTAAGACGCATTTACTATCCCAAGTATGTGATAACATAAACTCATGATCTTTCCAAAATTTGGTATCCCATATGGCAGGAGGATGCAGTGTATCTCCAAATAAGTATCTACTCTTAAACCTTTACTTGCAGCTCATGATCAATGAACCTGATGGTTTGGAGTAATTAAAATTCTATTTTGAAATTCACAGCCTATTTCTATAACACACCACAGCAGTACTACAGATAACACTTCCCTGTGTCTTCCCAAGTTCAAATCAGGATTTTAACTGTGTAAAGAAAGCAAATGGCTGCTCAAGACAACAGCAAAGGAGACATTACCACAGCCTTTCAGAACTCTACAGTGCAACAGGTCACAATGAGTAGCTTCTTTGGCAAAACAGCAAATATCAGATGTGCATGTGTATGATCCCACACACAAAATGGACAAATAAATATATCTACATATGGGCACACACTATACACTTGGGGTCTGTGTATATACAGGGGGCAGACAGAGAAGGCATATATCATTTCAGTTTCTCAATACGGTCACAGAATGAGAACAGAACTAGACTGATTCATTACTCTAGCAATTTTGCAGAGCTTGACAAGCTTGCTTATTCCTAAACAGTGAGAAAGTTCCTTAAAAATAACAAAATAAAATTTTCATATGATAGTCCTATGTACTGAGTCAGTATTACTAATAATTAATTGCATGCAAGTCAGATACAATGACTTAGCAAGGTCAGCTGTAAATCCAAAAGCACATATGTATTGCATCATAACAGGCTACTTCACAGTCAGTGACAGCTTAAATTAATTTTGACTTCTATCAGTCTGATCACAAATGTAAACTTTTTCCTCCTGCTTATGATAGCAGTGACCCATAACGTTGTTATGATTTTTTTCAATTATTTAACACTATGTTCAAGACATTTACAGCTGCTATAAGAAAAATTATTATTAATGATTCCTACTGAAATAGCCTGTAGAAGTCCCAGTTCCTGGAAAAAATTGTGTAATACAATTTCCCAGTCACACCTAAGAAAGCTCACATGCACAATGAATTTACAAGTTATTTAATTATGCTCAGATCACCACCTCTAGGATTCTTCAGCAACGTGATGGAAATTATAGCTATCATGGGTCCCTTTTAAAATTGCCCTTTCAGGATATAAAGAAATCTTGACAAAATCCACTCAATCTTTTTATTATTTCTAGTTTGACATCACTAATATAGGAGGTACAACCCTATCCAAGGAAGGACAAACATGATATAATGAAGATATTCAGATGTTGACAAACTGGAAAAGAAGAGAGAATTCAAAGTTTCAACAGCTGTAGGTCTGTATCCAGATTTTCTTTTCAGGATGCAAACTTTTTCATCCGCTGTTTTGGCTCACAAGCAACAAGCAATATGAGCCTCTGCTGAATAAGCAACCCCAGTGCTGAATTTATCAGGATGGCTGAAGGAGCTTTATGCCTCCCAATTAGCCCTAGTCAGAAAGAAGTACATCCCTACACAATGTGGAGTAATTACAATCCTGAGATGGCTTCTATCCCTGAATACATCCTGTTTATGACTTCTGTTTGTATTTCATTTGCTGCTCACCTTTTAACAGTGATGTTTCCCTTACAATGGAACAAACTGGGGAAGAGGGATACCAAGTTTAACTTAAATCACTTTTGATATCTGCCATGATCACATTATGGCTTAAATGTTGCTATTTCCTTAACTACATTCATAGCAAGGCTCTGCTAATGGACCCCAAGGAGATTCAAAACTACACAGTGAAACATAATCTAAACGAAAACATAAGCCAAACCCTTGGTGAGTCATAGATGCAGCTTAGTATTAAAATGTCCACTTTTCCCATTGCATGCTTTTCCATTAAAAACAGGACATTTCAAAAGTTTGAGATGGTACCTGCAGGAGGTCAGTTGGGACTACAGAGAGGAGGCATTTTGTAGATTAAAATGCATTATTGGCATTAACTTGAGAGGAAAATGATTCATTTATTGGAAAAAAAAAAAAAAAAAGAGAGAAGAGAAGAAAAGAAAGTAGTTTCTCTAATCTTTTCACTATCAAAGAATTCATTTTCTAAGTGCTCAAACTTTGAGTCTTTCAATGAGGAAAAATTCTGAATCCTATTTAAAACTGGAAGAACTCTTTCTCTTGCACTACAGCTAAAAGACTTGTAAAAAATGTTATTTCAGCACTGAAGCAGTTTAAGTGACTGACTGAAACCACAATATATAACAAGTCTAACTCAAGCTTGGCAGAACAGAAGCAAATAAATAGCAACATAGCTAACCATGTCTTCTCAGTGTCTTGTCATTAACACAATTATGTCAGTATAGTCAATCAACACATTGCCTTGACTTTAAAGTCAGATGCAGAATACATGTCTTTGGAGTTGGAAGGAGGACAGAAGAGAATCATTGAATTTAAAGACACACTTATTCCTGGCTTTTTAGGAAAACAAGGTTATCCATTTATAATATGCTTTTTGCTGGAGTAATGCTAAAATGATTCTTATGAGTTCAATACCATCTGTAATAGCCCTCTGGCTATACAAAACAAAAAGGGACTCAAGACAAAGCATTCCTTTCACAAATAAGAAACTGATTGACTACCTGAAGTGATAATTAATGCCGCTCAGTTTCGAGTGGGAATGAAGAGGACAAAATGAAAATGCATATTCTCAGAATGCTTTCCTCTCAGAAAGGTTCTTTGCTATGTGTTGGAAGGACTGACAACTCTACACTATCAGCAGTGGAATGTAATGGCATCTGCAAGAATTAGCTACCCCTTAGCAAAGAAATATGAAATGAAGCACCTTTGTGGCTTAGTGACAAAGCCTGTATAGAGGCCAGGATATGCAGAAGCACATTCACTAGGCCAAGGCTCACTAAAAAGTGTTTTTCAGATAAAATTCAGTTGCATAAAAACTTCCATGGGAGATCTGCCTGCTTCAAGGTGTCAGTTTATATTTTTGATAAATTGTTCAAAAGATACTGAGGCCCTGGTATAAGCCTCCAGATGCTGGGATGTTCAGAAGGAAAGCTGCTTAAAATCCTTAGGTTGTGCCTTATGACTGCAGCTGTCCTGAGAAATCACTGTTGGATTCTGAAGCAGCAGCCAGGACAACATCCAACAAGCCAAATTCTCACAGAAGATAAATTAGGTAAGAGCCTTGCTTCAGCTAATAAATCAGATCTGTCATACAACAACATGCTAATATTCTTCCTACTTCCACCCTTTGAGATGCTCCATAAGGGCTTTTGAATTGTGCTACACTGCAATAGGCTAATGTGCCACATCATTCTGCCCCTCTGTCCACTCTGACCAAATCTCTGTAAGCTTCTCTGACCCACTCCTGGCTTTTCTGACAGCTCTTCATGTAATTTGTCTCTGATCCTCACTCAGCTCTCCTGATACGCTGACTTCTGGTATATCCTCAAGCAGCTCTAATGTTTGCTTTTGTCATTTTCCTCCTGTTCTCTTGTTGCTTCTCTTTTCCTTCCTCCTCCATGTACTTAGGATTCAAATACCTATCCCAGCACTCCTTATTTTCTGCTCTTCTGACCTTGTGTCAGCTAGTACAAAATTAGTCTGATCCTGTCAGATCACACATATTTCTCTGAACTCCTAGATAGCTCCAGTCCTCTCTTTTCCTTCTCCCTGGCATTTTGATCCTTTCTACCTCCACTTGTCCCATTTTGATCCACTTTCAGCTTCCCTAGAGACTCTACAGCCCTCTCCGAGTCTTCTTTGGCTACCCTCATCCTTCCTCCACTCTCCCTGTGTGGCTCAAATTACCCTTGAACGTTTCTTTCTTGCTCAAATCTTCTGAATCTCAGATCTGTATAGTAACATACACTATATTCCTTGTGTCTTTTGTGAAATTACTGGGAATTTACCAGGTAAGAAATAGCATGCCATTACTGCCATAGAACATGGCTGTGAAAAAGAACGAAAAAAATTTTATTTCTCAATCTTAAATATTTTCTCTATTTTTTGTCATATTTTGCCGACATTGTTAAGATATTTTCCTCTCATTCTAGTTTTAAAGAGAAATTTATAAAACTTAGGCCCCGTAAATTTCTACTTTTACTGAAATTACATCTTATTCTCATCGTCCTTCAACTACTTTTACCAAACAGGGACATGGCACTAGCAATGGATGTGCCCACTGTGGGGCAGTGCAAGGTGAAGCAGCCACCACTGCCAGGCCACAGTAACTCTGTGCCCTGTTCCTGCAGTCTCCTGTTCGGGTGGCACACAAGGGACATCTGCTGCTCATGATGTCAGTGTGGGAATGCTGATTCACTCAGTGACTGGAAGTGGGAATATTTCTGCATTTGCCAGTGGGACAGAGCAATTGGCTCCCTGTTAAGCACAACCACAACGCTGCCTGTCTCCTACAGGTGCATGTACCCAATAAACATGAAACTCTTAGAGATGCAGAAGTTTCTGCACTAAAGGGAAGGTGTGCTGAAGAAGGCTTCTTGCTAAGCACTTCGTACACAGTTCACATCAACAAAGGGCAAGTTTCCAAACAGCTGATGGTTCGAGTACATGTTAACATTTCTCTCTTTAGGACTGTACTGCATCAGCAAAATTCAGTAAGGGATATAAATTATCAAATGTACCAGTTTTGTGATTATTAAGTACCTCATTAGATTCAGTTTTGGAAAACACACTTATGAGCACTTTTATACAGGAAAGAGCAGTGAGTTTGGCATTATTTAACCCTTCAACATGACCCAAAGGTCAACTTTCAAATCAGTTTTATTTTGAGGCTTTTCTTAATGTGCAAAATCTTAAAAGGATTTTTAGGCATACTACAGACATTTTAAAAATGGTATTCTTTTATTCAGTTCAAATAAAAGTTTTCCTTAGAGCTGCTACATAATTTTCCTTCATACCTACAGCATTAAAAGGTGATTAAAAATAAAAATGTTGTCTGCATATTGTGGATAAATCTATATTCATAAACATTCATTCCTGACAACACAATACTTTTAGCTTCTGCTTGTATTAACACACAGTCAAATTTTTCAGCTACAATACAGTTCCTTTAGTCTATCAGAAAGCAAGCTTCACACTTCAACATATGAAAAAAAAAAAAAAACCAGAAAAAGAAAAAAAGAGAAAAATAAATTAAAACCATATTTAAAATGCATCATCTAGCCTAACCTTTACTCCATTAAGGAAAATATGTCTGCAAAAAAAGATTAAATACAAATTTGCTTTGCTTTTAAACCTACTTAAGAAGCACCTATCCTATCTGTCCATATAAATTCCAATGGAAAACACGATGACATGCAATTACTAATCTCAATGTACACAGCTATGCCTCAGGGACTTAGCGGTTCATATTTTACTGTTCTGTAATCAAATACAGAACTAATGAGTAAAAATATGCTTCCCCCAATAAATTCCCAGCACCTGGACAAGTGTTTGACAGGGAAATGGAGGATGCTCACACAAAATTCATTCTGCAAAGCTATTAAAGTGTTATACTTGCCAACAAGTGTTCATTAAACCAGAATGAAGGATCTTTATGCCAGTTTCCTACCAAAGGCTTTTTAATATTTTAATGGAGAGTAAAGACTATTTATCTGAACTCTGATCAGTTAACGTTCAAATTTGTTATGAAAAAACAAGGAGTCCTTTATAATACCTTTCATAAAAATCCACTTTGCAATGCTTCAAATAAAGACAGAGAACTGTAAAAGATTATGTTGCACATAAACAAAATCAGTACCGTTTTGAAATTATATGGCTATCCGTGAGGCTCCTTAACATATTAGAATCATGTTGTATTTTTATTTGAAGAGTGGTTAGCAACATCTATAATACAAATGAGAACTAGGATTAAAGACGACATCACTTGTGCAAGAGTGTCTTCAGACTGCAGGGTAACAAAAAAGCAAAGTTAATGGAACAGATGAAAGAAGTGGGAGGCTAATAGACTGTGCAAAGGTAGGTGATATACCTGTTGGGGAAACAAAAGCACTGCAGGAAATGTGCAAGGCTAGCTGACACTATGTTTATCAAAAGGAATTGTCGAATCCAAATCAAAACCACATTTAATGTAATACACAAAAATTAAAGGAGAGATCAAAAGGGTCCCTTCGGAATTAAAGTTTGGATCAATGCAAGACTTCACCATTGCTTTCTTTTTGCAAGAAGACTGGTGATTTTGGATTTGGGATTTTGGTTTAGGCCTTCAGAATAGCACAGTCAGACCTGTTATAACATCCCAATGGTAGAAGATGGATGCCAGTTCTTCTCCCACAAAATCCAGTCAGATGGGAAATGGGATGCTCCCAATTACTAGCCCTTTTCTTCTGGGGCTACCTCAAATTCCCAGCACTCGTGGTAATGTACTAACCAGCAGCCTATGCCAGGATATTCTGGACATGGCCCTGCTCTAGTTCTCCTGTCAAAGCAAGATCAGTATAAAAGAGAAAAGGGTGTAAAAGAACAAACAGAAAATCACTTGGAATCACTGCCTAATCTTTTCACAGTTCGCTCCTCCCAGGGTGTTAACCATTTTAATGTAGAGACCCTGGCTAAAAAAAGAAGCAGTGTAGGGAACAGGAATGGGAGTTTGCTCCCAGGACCTGGTTCTCACATATTTTTCTTGAGCTGGCAGCTTCTGAGCCTATATGGAAGTCTATGCTCCAAAATTTGATTTATAGTGATTTTTTGGAATCTCCTTGAGTTCAGTGATATTTAACAGCAAGGACTTTGAATTTCTTTCAGATCTCATCAGCATTTTGGAGGAGAGTTCTCCTTTGCATTCTCAATGCCTGTCTCCTCCCCTCTCTTACTAAGCCTGATAAACCTTCTCCTGAAACTGATGAAAACAATGACATGAGATCCAACAGAGCTTGGATCTGCTTGTCACAAAGCTTCTAATTCTCCTTTACAATCCAGATTTCAATGCAGCATCACATATGTGGCTATTTCACATTTGACAAAAAAAAAAAAAACAAACTTTCTTCATGTTTAAAGGAAGTAATGTGTAGCAGTGTGAAAAAAAAGTGTAAAGAAGTTCACATTTTAAAAGTAGTGAAGTTAGTAATATGCAAATATATGTTTAAGTTGCAAAACCAAACAATTATGTGTGTGTAGGCTTCAGTAACACAGGCACATATGTGTACATTTAAAGGATAATATTTCTTCTATTGTTTTAATTTAAGCCTCTACTTCTGAATGTTCCTGAATTCCTTTTAGACTAAAACCCCAGACTTCTTAGACTAAGTAGGCTTACAGCAGCCTCTACTAAAGGTGATGCATACATCCATAAAGAAATGTACTGTATTGTGCAAAGGAGTATTTTTAAGGGTGCAAGCAAGTTAGGCTTTAATAGGGTATGAAGCTGTCAGGGATGGATTTTGAGGTTTGGAATTTAGTTTAATGCTTATTAATTAGAGCAGCATCAGCATCTACAGACCTGAGGCGTGAAGTACCTCTGCCCATGGCATGCTTTAACTGGCACATAAGCACAAGTACCCACTGTCCTCTGATGTACAGAAGGAAGAGGTGGCTTTCCCATCAACATGAAACTGCTATGTGTAAGTCTGTGATCCTTCCAGCATCAAAACCAATGAATGCACCAGGTGCTATCTCACATAGCTCAGACTTACTCTTGACCACATATCCAGACAAGCCTCCTGACATTGCTGGAAGATAA
The DNA here is from genome assembly GCA_023637945.1 of Phaethornis superciliosus. NCBI lineage: Eukaryota > Metazoa > Chordata > Aves > Apodiformes > Trochilidae > Phaethornis > Phaethornis superciliosus. The sequence continues at coordinate 15,190,821 of JAJQWJ010000009.1, read as the reverse complement.
GAACATATTTACATTAGCATATAAAGCTGCTCCAAATTAAATTTTACCATTGACTGAACTAAGAGAAGGATACAGACCCACAGACCAAACAAGTAACATAGTCTACTAATTGCTGCCTGCCCTAACCAGCAGGTTTGTTTGATATTTAAATTATACTTACCCACACAAAAATAAAATAAATTAAAAAAAAAAAAAAAAAAAAAAAAGAAAGAAAAAAAAAACTAAGATGATCTTTCTCCATCACTTTTTTGAGTTCAAAAGTTGATAAATACATTTCTGGTGTTCCTCTATGGAGAAGATCTATTATCAATAAGAATAATTTTAAGCAGCTTCTTAACCCAGTTATGTTACCACCTAATGGGAATAATAAATTTATGAGGAGGTTTTTAGGTAGATTCCCATATTACCTTTTTAATATTGATGTAACACTGTAATGGCTCCATCAATGACCACCAGTCATACAAAGACTGCAGTGAATATTCCAGTGTTTTGTGAAGTAAGATTCTGTGAACCTTATTGCACTCATCAACTCTAAGTGGAACCTTTTAATTAAACTATCTTGGTAAAGTAACATGCACCATGATGGAGCTTTATAAGCATTACATAACGATGATAAAATAATGTGTGAGGGCAACTCTTTGTCATATTAAACCTGCATTTAAAACAGGTAGGATACAGTCCAATAAACTCTCCGCATGAATTTAAATGACATTGACACCAATTATTCCTCAGTTGCTCTTCCCATCAGAACTCACATTATTATTTTGTTACTGAATTTTCATTACCTCAGTCTCCCACCTTACTCTTGCTGGACTGAGCAGCTGATGGTGTGAGAGTTTGTAATAGCTACCAAAAAGCTTAAGCAAATCAGTGAGACATAGCTGAGATCTATTGCATGAGTGGCACTGCTAGGTATGACTGGCATATTTCCTGCATTTGATTTATGTAGACTTTAATCAGTATGTACAGTATCACTTTCCCTAAAGCAAATCTATTGTGTAATCTTTCATATGTGACTCTATGTATTCTTGATAAGTTGTAACAACAGTCCCTGCCTTTTGACATTCTCTCCTGTGAAGCTTTTTTCCTTCCATCACACCCTTTTTATTAGGCACCAAATAAGGACATTTTGGTACTAATTATATTCCCTTCACATATTTCATAATTTAATTGTAAAAAGTAAGGCTTTCTATTCATCAGATGATAGTTTCAAAGTTCTACAAAATACTTCAGTCATATCCATTCCTTGCATCTCTCAGTCCCTCAGTGAGGCAGGAATAACTCTCCTCCTTTTACAAATGGTCTACTCAGCTATACAAAGCTGTGAGCACAGGTAAGATACTACAAAATTTATTCATAGTAATACAGGTGCCCTGACTGCATGGTTCTTTTCATGAACCTAAAAATATGCAGTGAGGGAGGACTGAAGGGTAATATTTTATTGATATTTGGGTCAATATTTTTCTCTGAGTCACAACAGTTACACAGAGTCCAATTTTATCTCTAGAAGATGCACTTTTTTTTTTTTTTTTTTTAGGGAAAAAAAATTAATTCATTTTTTTAAAGGAAGGACAACTTTTCTAATCAACAGCTAGGCTTCTTTACATATGAAAATGTCAGCATGACTGTTGGCCTAGGATAGCCAGTGAAGAAATGCAAGCTGACACATTTTCCCAGGAACAAATGATGTACGCACAATAAAGTCACAAAGTAAAACAGCTATCAATTGCTGTTCTGATATTTGCAGGGAAAGAGGATCACACTCTATTCTTTACACACAACTCTGCCAAGTAAAAGTAAGAATTTCTTTCTACCCTAGTTTCAGGTAAGTCCAACAGACTGCTTTCATACTAAAATCCGAAACAAAGATGAGGCTTGTCCCTATGCATTACAATGTCTTACCTTATAAGGAAGCTTTTGACAGCATTAGATTAAACTTGTGAAAACTAATGAAGATTCCTTCTTAAAACACATTTCTTTTTTCCAGTTTGGACTTGAAGTGACAACATTACAGAAATACCCTGCAGGATTTTATTTAAATAGCATCCTATAAAACAATGCCCTCTTGTCAGTCAACACTAATTCAGCAGAAGTCAAGCTATAAATCTGTCCAAAGGCCAGCAAAGTGCTTAACTTGGCACATCCCTAATAAAATTAGGAATGTGAGTTTATTATATGAATCTTAAGTAGGTTTGGCCAAGATATTAAGATCTTTGCTTATGGCAACCATGGCTAATGTGGATTGGTATTTTCATTATAACACACCCCACAGCATTTCTCAGTAATGTCTCAGGTTTCCAAATTGGACAATAATTTTCTACACTATCGGATACATCAATAGGTGTTGCAGATGCATCTTTGTCACTAAACCTGCATACACCTTGACTGTACTTAAGGATGATAAAGGCTTTTCAATAATGCTAATTTGATGGAATAAATGAGGCCAAATTAATTAGTACTTCTCTTAATGTAACCTGATCTCACTTTGTTGAAGCAAAGAAGCACTTACAGGCTTTTAACCCAAGCTGAGATGCATTGTTTCAGCTCAAGGTAATTGAGAAGTGATTTATACTGTAATAAACTGAAATACACGCTAAGAAAAACAGTGCGAATGCAGATTACAGAGTCTATATTTTAGCTGGCTTTAACCAAATACACTTTTCAATGAAATCGATGCAGAATGCCTCTTCAGAATGGTATACTAGAAAGCCACCTCATGTTATAACACCCTTCTGATCATCTTCCACACCAAATGTTACAGAAATGTCTTTCCTTTGAAAGAAGAAAGGTCCAGAAATGGCCATGACATCAATCACGTTCTCATCTGGCTAAAGAACATATGATCTCTGGGTTTTGGAGAAGTGAAGGCTTCTGGTTAGGTGTGCCTGATAGTGTGTATGGCACCAAGCTGCACACTGCATTGCAGCCACTACAATGGAAGAGATGCCGCTTAAGATGCTGCAGTATCAAACACATTAATGTACAGTCATTGAAGTTCACTTCATGAAAAATACAATATACTCTGGGAAGGAAGTATGATTGATGTCCCCTAAGCAGACTGTTTATCAGGCAAACACATTTTGCAAAGTTTGACATAAATTGTTAGTTTTCTTATCGTACTGACAAGGTAAGAACAGTACCTTTGGCGAAACTTCCTGAAAACTCTTTAATGACCTCTAAACAGTGTTATCTTATCATCATCTGACTTCCAGTACAATAAATCACTTACAAATAGGTTAAAAGAAAAATTGATATTCGAAATATGGATTTATTTTCCATAGCTATAGAGTTCAAGATGTGAGGACCCTTTTCAAAAAGTAGTTATAAGGCTGATAAAGCACTCAAAGCTCTCTGTACTTGCAGTCATTTTGCAAGAGACGAAAGAACAACTCTCACTGTAGACCCTTAGAAGAAATGAGATGAAGATCTGCAGTTCCCAAGTCCTTGTAGGTCAGGGTATGACAACATTGTACACTGTGAAAAGGCAAGAGCATGTGCAAATCCCTACTTGGTGTAAGCAACAGAAAATTGCAGTATGGTGACATTTTGTGTGTACAGTCAGCTTGTGAACACATCCAGTGACCCACACACAGAGGAGGCCATAACCAGCACACACAGGGATGCATCCAGACCATATTACCAGCAGCCAAGCAATCACACAATACACTGCATACTTATTTAATAGCCTAACATGAGATTAAGATTTCAGAACTTAAAAAGTATTAGCTCCAAGTAAAAAAAAAAAACCAAAAAAGCTAATTTTTTTTTTCTTCATTTGCAACTGTTATTTTGGTTGTTGTAAAATCTCTACAAGGAATGCATTCATTGACAAATGTCCACAAATTTAGTAATTAGGAAAAAACATATGGAAGGGTTGCTTTTCACCTGAACTAAAATAGTCCCTCTAAGAATCAATCTTGCATAGTCAGGGACAGGAAAAATACCACATGATCTAAGCAACTAACAAAATGTGTAAATGCTTCTCAGACTCTGAGAATTCAATATTTTCAAAGCACCTGTCTAAAACAAGATTATCTTGGAATTACTCTCAGTGCAATTTCCAAACAATAAGTAACTTCACAGATGCTGTAAAGCTGTTGGACAGTCTGAAAAGATATAAAATGCACTAGGTACTTGTGTGAATAACTTACAGCCGTGTGCATGATATTATCATCAGGAAAAGGCTAAACTACCTGCTGATTAGTAGAGGAACACAAGGTGTGTGTAAAGCAACACAGCTCTACAATCTTCCTGTATTCTTCTGCTGACTGGGGAGAATGTTGGTAACACTGTAGGTCCAGGACAGAAGTCCCCACCTCTAGTGCAGACACACTGACCACACCAGAGTGGCTTCTGCCAGGCACCCTGGCATCTGCATGCCTTTTGTTAGGTTTTCCCTTTAAGGTGAAGGCACACTCGAATGAAAGTTGGTGTGATGAGAAAGCCAAGTTCTAACCTCTCTAGAAATGATCTGAATGAACAACTCCATTTTGATACCTCAAAACATTGCCCAGTATGGACCTCAGGTCAGGCCAGAGCTCTGCAGAATAAGCCACATTACCCTTTCAGGGCCATAATTAAAGCATCTCCCATTTTCTTCAGAAGATTTTTGCACAGCATTGCAGTGGATACTAAAAACCTCTCTCGATTCTTCTGATGCCCCTCGATATCTCATTAAATTGACAGACCACAGCCTATTGCCATACTTTTGCCAACTGCACAGTGGTTGTGTGATCTAGAGAAGAACTCATTTGACATTGCCAACTAAACTAATATTCCCTTCTGACCTTTAGCCAATTCACAAATCCCTCTCTCTCCAGAGATGAAAGGCCAGAACACTACTCCATCCTCCAGAGCTGGTATCTCACATGTTAAAAAACCAAGGCTTTAGAGAAACACAACAAATCTTGCCTCAGAGCTGGAAAACTCTCTCACTGAGCAATGTAACTGACTTCAATTTAACATGAATAATCATATGCAAGTCTAGAGTTTTTATGTTTTACAGCTCTCCTTAATTCCACATCTTACTGGAGACAGTACAGGTATAAAATATTTCACTACAGTCTTCAATAAAAGTGTTTTCAAAAATCCCTCTTTGCACTGCATAACAATTACTATCCAGAGTCCCTGTGCCATATTACAAACTAGATGATTTTGGACCTTGAGGTCAGAAAACTACACTGACATGACTAGTTGAGACTGAATTGAAAATTACATGGTATAAAGCTAGAGGAAGAAAAACAAAACAATGTAGCATTTTTATGTTATGTTTTGTCTCTAATACCTGTCATCTCAAGTCAGAGGTTTAATTAAAAAGTATTTTAAACCTGCCTTTAAAACTACAATAGTGCCCAACTCTTTTCTTGAAAAGAAAATGGTTGATTTTTCTTTCCAGAATCTACCATTCAAATTACACATAGAACACACCATCATGCTAAACATACATATATATTGAAGAAAAAACCCCACAGTACAGTGTCATTAAAGCACCTCAGTTACCAAAACTTAATGAGCTCTGAAATAGATACAATTCCGATATTGCAAGACATAAAAAAAGATTTTATTGTGACCTACATCTTTTACATAGAAGAATTAGGAAATTAGGGCATCTTCCCACTTTCCATTCACTGTTTAAGTGCCTTTTCAGAGTCTGACTTCAAAGGGCAAGGAAAAGCAGGAGTTTTGGCAGGTTTCGCTGTGTCGTGGCACATCATTACACAGAGAGCTGCAGTCCTGCACAAGCACACTTCCCACACAAACCCTGAGACAGGCAATGGGTGGCAAACTTCATTTTGGCTTTGGCAGGAAAAAATACAGTCCAGCTTTCATTGCAAAAAATAATATGATATAGATCAAGTGTTGCTCTACAAAGCACCTGCATGTAGCATGCAGTCTGTAGTGTAGCTCCAATCCCATATTTAGCAGTTACAGAAAAACAGTTTCTGAGTATCTGATCAGAGCAATAAAATTGCTGAATTGAAATGCAACACTCAGTGAGACAAAGACACAAAATCACTTCAGATCCAGCTATCAGCATCACCTACAACATCTATCATCAGCACAACTCCCCACCCAGACTGAAATCCTGGTGAAACACATCAGGCCTGTGGCATGCTGTGAAAATCAAGTCCCCTAAGCTTTGTGCCCAGAGATAAAATTTAACTGAAAGTGTAAAATAGTCAAGAAACATGATCTTTTATTAAATAGTGTTACTGATAATATTAAAGAAAAAAAAGTGGCTACACGTCTTTGTTGGATTGTGCTTGTTGTCTCAAGCTGCTGAAGACAGTAGAAGCCACCATCTACTGCTTCCAAGTTTAGGAAAAGCTGAAAAAAGAGAGCATCTGAGCATGGCACAGGTGGAAACGGGGATCCAAAGATGCCACTGTTATGGACATAACTTCGATCACTGACAAAGCCAGTGTCTTCTGATAAATTTCTGTTAACTGAAGGCCAGCTAACACCAGATGCACTTCAAGTCCAGGTATGTACAGTGACAAAACAGCAGTGCTTCACTTTTGCCTAGGTTTTGATTCAATTAATTGTGGTCAGATTAAGGGATGAGAAAAACAGGGAAGAGAAATACAAAATCTGTTTATATTCCATCAGGAAGTATGGGAATTCACCAATTGACAAATAACTGATAAGCCCCCAGAGCTCTGCCACAGATATCCAGCATGGCAATCTCTGTCAATGCAGCCTCTTGACTGGGAAAATTTAAATCAAAGCAGTACGGTTCTGTCACTCTAAGTCAGAAGCCTTTACTTTCCTTACAATCACCCATTTCCTTGGAAGTGTTCAAGGCTAAGCTGGATGGGGCTTTGAACAATCTGTTCTAGTGGGAGTTGGTGACATTGCCCATGCAGGGGGCATTGGAACAAGATGATTTTTAACATCCCTTCAAACTCAAACTATTCTGCGATTTTATAATTCTGTTATTTCTAATGATAATCTGTCCCTCTCCTGTCTGCTATATAATTAAAATCATCCCTTTCTCCTTGAAGACATTTACATTACATGCCTGCAAGGAAAGGAAATTATGTCCTATATATGTATAAATCATCACATGATTATAATAATATAGAACATTTTAGAACAGGCCAGTGGAAGCTCCCCTGGTTAAAAAGAACAAAATAACCTAAGGAGATGAGGAAATCCTTTTGGAAGGACTTTTCTTAAATTTGCTGAAGTAATAATAATAATAATAATAAAATTCCATTCTCAAGCAGAAACATTAAGCTATACAGCTTCATCTTGAATATGAAAATATCACAACTCTGTCTTATATCAGCTTGAAAAGAAAATGTCATACAGAAAACTAAGATAATTTGATGAAATAATTTTATAAAAAGTAGTTTGAGAAGGAAGCTTCTTGAATGTAATTTTTACATATTTCCATACCAAAATGCAAGTGTCCAAGCAAAAAAGTATGAGATTTGAGTATTTTAATCATATGTCTTTTCCTTCATAGAGAAGCAACTGAGAAACTGGGGGGCATGAAAATGTACTTTTAACTAAACCTTTAGAGATTGGTTTACTGAAAGGAACTAAATGTTTCATCATCCTATTTATTTAGTGGCATGAAATGAATTTGATGTTAATGTGGTTAAAAAAGGCTGCCTTTAACATTAATTTTTGTAAAGCTAACGCCCCATCCATAAAAACCAAACAAAACCCTAAAAGTGCTTGCAAGCTATCCTGCCTTCAAAGTTCTACACAAGGGCTTCTAGTAAATTAGAACCCACTTCTGGCAACTGGAGTTATGGGGAAGCTTTGAGCTGGAAAAGTCTTTGACACTTTCAAAGCTGGTACTAAAAGGTACCAGAACTTTGTACAGAGTATCTTGTGCCAGGAAATTCTAACTTAAAAGTATTGTATTTTTTCCCTTCCCCATTCTTTCACTGGCCCCCACTAAATCAAAAGACCATGTAGACATCTCCTCTTGCCGCCAGTTTCCATTCAGAAAACTTGCTCTTTAAAAATTACAGCAGCTTGAGTATAGTAAAAATATTGTACTTGAGTACTTCCCATGCACCTCACACTGTGTCTGTGAACCTGAGAAGATAAGCATCTCTAGGAGAGCAAATGCAACAAACATTTTCTTTTGTCTTTCCTTTTCCTCTTCAGAGGATCAGAAAGGGAAGTCTGCAATTCAGCAAATTCTTATTTGTAGAGCATTTTTTCAAAAAGATTGCTTTTCCCTTTAGAAATCTAGAATTGCAGCTGCACAGGGAAAAGTACTTTCTAATAAAAGGAGCTGGTGAAGAACAGGTTGAAGCTCTGAATCTCCTGAACAGGGAGGAGTCAATCACCCTTGCTTTGCATGAGAGAGAGCAGTGAAGTCTCAGCAACAGTGCTGCACCTGGCTGCTCGGGTAGTGAGCTGACAAGGGTCCTTTGCAAGTGGATTACAATAGGATAAATAACCTGTGCTGGGTGAACTATTGTCAATTCCTTGAAACTTTACATCGAGTTACAGCACTGTTCAATCAAATTCTTGGAGTCTTGTTTTCTTCTATTAGTCTGGGACAAAGGAAATGCGAAAACCAGGAGAAAATACATTTCCTGAGTTGCTATAACAAGTTTTCCACTGTTGTTTCTCCAGCAGGAAAGAAAGTCTTACACACATTTATTGGAAAAGAAGTTATTGTGCTAGATTTATTGAAGGAATTCATTTTGGGATCATAAAGGAGAAGGAAAAAACAAACAACATGCAATCAGTCTACATAATCTAATTTGTTCTACTGTCTTACTACCTTTACATGGCTTAATCTGTTCTTTCATTATTCTTTCCACCTGAAAGCCAGTAGAGCTTCCAATACAGCAATAAATTAACCAAACAAGCATCAATTTTAAAAAATTAAAACTTCTAGATTGTCATGTTTCATAATTTTCCTCTTTCTTGGTTGTTCGTATTTTCTTCTTTTTGTTTGGTTTGTTTGTTTTTCTATACTTAAGAATGACATTCTGACAAAGTCAGGTGACAATGATAGAGGCTCAGAGAATGAGTTTAACAATGGAAAAGGAAATTTAACTAATGAAAGGAACAGATTACTTCCCTAAAATTGACTTGTCTGATTCCACTTCACTCTCTACTTCTCCACCTTTTTCCTTCTTGACTTCAAGAACTTTTAAGGATGCATCATTACATTCTGCACCTTTCTGCTTGTCCCAGGCAAAGGAAGGAATAAGAAGATGAACTTGCCCTACAAGGTCACTCAGCAATTACTTTTCTGAAAACACAGCACTTTCTCTGGTACCACCAACATAAAGCTGAAGGCTGAATGAGTTGGATCACTGAAGTTTTAGTAATCTTGCCAAATAATGACTTGCATTGAGAAAGAGCCCACAGCTATGTCTAATGCACTGTGACACGTGACAGCTCATCATGCCCACCTGGCTCAAGAGTCCTAAAGACACAGTCCTGTTGCACCAACAGATTTGGGAGGACTGCAGTCTAGATGACACTTATTTCTACTAATTGTACAATTTTATTCAGTTGTGTGCTCTACATTTGTGATTGCTGCTGACTGCGGAGCCAGAAATGAAATGGCCAGCTTGTAGCTATTAAGCATACTCCAAACAAATATTTTAACTTTAACCCTGCAATTTGCATCTTCTTCCTTTGGTTGAGAGAGAAGTCTGGCCCAACCATGGTGGGAGAAGGAAATGAGGCAGTGCCATACCCTACAGAACCTCTGTTGATCCCAAGAACAGTGTGCCAATAGTACCAGTGGGCACAGGTGTGTACAGCAAGCCAGAAGGAGTTCCATGAAGCTACATAGCCTCAACCCCAGGGTTCCGTGCCATTTGCACAGAAGACCCAGAGAAACCCTCACTTGTTTCTTCACTGCAGACAGTCACTTACAAGAGGAAGCTGGCATCACAGTGGTTCTAGAAATGCAGACTTGGCCGGTTCACTGAAATCAACAAATCAAACTAAGAAAACTTTCCACTGTGTGGTATGAAGTATTTTGAGGAAAGTGTTAAAAGAAATAGACTCTTTCCTCAAGTATTCCCCTTTCCTACTAGACAGAACGGATTCTGAAAATCTATGTCATCATTCAGCTGTTTCTTCTGGCAAAGCCAGAATCCAGAACAGAATCTTCATGAAAAAGAAACCAATAAATTAGAGCTCTTTGTGAGCAATTCGCCGTTAGTCCTGTTCTCCCTGCCTATTAGGATTCTTTATTTGCTTCACCAAGAGATTTCTGCTGACAAGTCTATTCATTTACTACTAGCCTAGATAAAATGCTAGTAAACACAATGTCAAAAAATGTATTCATATGACTTTCCCCTTTTCACTGGGCTTGTTATTAAAGGGACTGTGGAGCTAAACATTAACATCTGGTGAAATCAGGATGCTTGTTTTTTCCCTGAAGACTAGGCTCTATTTCAGGCTTGAAAACAACTCGTGAAAGAACTATCCAAAGTTTCCATATTTCTCTGTTCTGTTAGGCATACAGAGACAACACTTCTAACCCTTTAATTTCAGCAACCGTACCACCTCCCCTCAAAACTAAACAAGAATACTCTTGTGGAAATATATTATACAATGCCACGCTTTCTGCAGGCTTCCTATGACATCTCCAAATGTTTTACAGTAAGTTTACGATCTTTCCTTAAACTCTGCAGATAGATTGCCATAATTAAAATAATTCTAGAGAATCAAATGGAAAAATTCTCCGGTATGTTATTTTACCTTCTTAACAGTTCCTGTTCTGTTAATTCTATAACTCCCTCCCATTAGACTGGTGTGGAGAAATTGTCAGGTGTATGGAAGTGGCAGCATCCAGAAGTAGCCACCCCCAAACAAGGAGATGGGTGTAAAATGCCACTATGAATTGAGAAGCCCAAGAGTGAAAGCTGCAGACAGCTGGCCATTGGCAGCTAAGTGAGACAAGCTGTCATTCAGTGGGTATCAAACATCCAGGTAGCATGCCAAACTGAAAGGACTCCATACAACTCTCCCATGTGTCTTCATATAAATCTTGATCCTTCAGAAGTTCCTGGCATTGTCATTTTCTTTATGGAAGACTACTTGTTCAACTTCTTTGAATAAACACAGTCAAGATGCAAGACAGGAAGCAGTGGTGAGTTGAAGGTAAGCTATTCCTTCTTCCCACATTCCTCACTTCCTGTTAACTCAAACGATCTCTTCACAATAACTAAATGTTTTGTGGAGTTGGGAGGAGTCCATCTCTTCAGTCAAAGCTGTCAGTTGTCCTAATCTGATTTGCTTAGCATATTCTCAACCAGACTGATGGGAAATGCAGCCTCACATATGAAGGTGGAGTTCTGCAGCAAGAATAGCTGAATATTATTACATGTTTTCAGTGTCTTGTCAACCATTCAGGTGAGGGGAAGAAAAAGCAGACCTAACATTTCCATCTTGCTTGAACTCTAAGTAAGAGCCCTACAATACCAATGAGAAAGGTACCCTCAGAGAACTTTTATATATTTATTATAAAATAGAGATTAAAACAATTATATGGAAATTAAGGATAATATGGAGCATTTGTCTTCCTTTTGGTCAAACAGTAACACAGCCTTCTTCAACAAACATCTTCACAGCTTGAGGCTCACTGCATGCAAAATAATAAAATTACTTGGGCTGAGAGGACAGCTGAAATCTCTTGATGTGTCTCTTGGACAAGTCTACAAAAGAGGTCATATTTCACTGTACTATCACTCTTGGCAGAAAAAAAATAGCAAGTTCTCTCACAAGTTTTCACAACTACACAGATGAAAAGAATACAGACACTGTACTCACATCCCAGAAAGCTAAAGAACCAGCATGGTAAATATAATGGAGCTTTTTTCACCCCTGACACTTCCCACACTTTTCCCCTTCTCATTCCACTCACAAAGGGCAGTTCCTAAACAACTCTACTCTTTACAGGGCTACACAATCTATTGTGATTTTTCTCCTAGTTACCATTGCCACACCTATGTAAGTCACTTAATTTCTAAAGGAATGTATGTTTAAATATAAAACTAGAGTGATGCTATGACTCCAGTTTAGCTCCTTTTATTAAGGAAGCATCTCTTTTTTTTTTTTTTTTTTACAGCAAAAGCGTTGAAAATGTTCTGGTTTTGAAACATGCTTTCTCTCTCTGTCCTGGTGGCACCAATTGACAATTGTCTATTATTATTATCCAGAATATCTTACAACATAATTTGAAAGGTACTTCCCAAGTACTTTTAAGTATGAAACTTCAAAAAATTATGCTATTCTTGGAAGTGAGCAACTAAGTGAGGCTCAGGGAAGAAGGGACAAAGCAATAATGCAGAAATGACAAATTTAGAGCATCCTTGATGCTGTAAACCCAGTAACTGGAAGGGGTGGGAGAATGATGATTGGTAACTAGAAAAATCACTAGAACTCTTACTATACTCAGATTTGCTCAATATTCACCTAACTGATTACTATCACTAGCTTTTCTTTCATTAATAGTTTTCCACAGGAGCTGGAAAGAAAAATAGATATAATTTTCACAGTTTTGGGAATGTAAATAAAAGAAATTTTCTGCTTTTAGTCACAAAAGTTTAGAGAACCTGTGAATTATTGAGTAACACCATCCTTTGAGGTACATTAAAACATAAGGTTTTAATTACTGTCAAATACTACTTTTCTGAAATAAGCTTATTGTTTAATTATAGTGTTATTAATTTTTAAGCAATAATTACTGTTATATTTATAAAGTAAATTTTAAAGCTTACCCAAACACTACATCAATTTACTTTCACAGAGGCAACATAATGTTATAACATTTTTTCCTTTTAGATTGATTAATATTGTCACTAACAGTTGCCTTGATGTTAATGGGAACAGTTGGAGTATGGCAATATTACCCAAGTAAAACTGTAGCACAGTTCATCCATTGAATTTAAGTATGACTTACCCTATTAAAACAACAAGAAGACCTTTTCCCTACTCTTTTACATATGTTTGGAATATAAGAATTCATCAGGATTTAGGGGATTAAGAAATCACTGTCCACAAAAAAAAAAAACCTGCAGAAATTTTCATTAGTTCTTTTATGAGTTGGCAGCAAATAGTCTAGCTATGAACTTTTATGAAGCTATAAATATAAAAGACCTTCTGATACTAGTATGATGATAATTCTAAATTTCCTCTTTGCAGCTGCAGTTGATCCCCTGTCTTTGGTTAAAAAAAAAAAAAAAAAAAAAGTCTCTTTTTGTGATTCAACAGAGAAAGTTGGCTCAACTACCGCATTGCCTTTGAGCACTCTAAGTTCATGAATTAAACCCACATGGCAACACAACTCCACTCCCCACCTTTCCCTTAAGGTGGCTATAAAATGTCAGTAGAAAGCCAAGCTGTTTATTTTACTTAGCATTTGATTCTGTAAGTACATGAGTTTCCAGTGAGGCTTATGGAAAAAGCACTTCTTTGTAAACAGCTCCCTTACATCACCAAACTTCTATTAAACTATGCCATAAATATTAAAACAATCCTTAAATGTTTAAACTTAATACTAAGGAAAAAAATTAAGAATATGCAAGTAAGTAATAGACTATCTGGCAACCTATTCCATGAAAGACTAGGATGTTTGATCATGGAGAGAAAAAAAATTCTTTGCTAATGACAGCTTTTAACAAAACTTGATTTCCCGGGGGTTTACCTTTTGGGAATAAAATTTTAAGAAAGGCTTTTGTCTACATTTTTCTATACATTCCAGAATCTTTGTGGTGAACAGTATTCCTGAATTACTCTGATAGATTTGCGCCACTCTAGATTTGTATGAATACTGTCAATTCACTTCACTTAATTGCCTAAGAAACACAAGGAAGACTCATTTTCCTCACAATACCTTGGGAAAAGGGCACAATCTGAGACAGAAGTGATCTCATTCCCTTGGCTTCTGAGTCCCTTAACATATACCTGAGCAGCAAAGAAATAGTCCAGAATAGAAGTCACTCAGCAAATGGGTATGCTGGCCTGGAATTACAGTAGTAAAAGAACAATACTTGTTTTTCCTTGCATTGTTACATTTCCCAAGAGCTTGACGAGAAAGAAGGTAAACAGGCTGTCCAGATACAAGCCAAAACTCAGCTGCATTTCCTTGTATCTGTCCAAAGGCAAACTGAAGATCATCTTAACTAATGGGAAGTTATCAATCATGCAAAAGAAGAAAGCCACAATTAGACACTCATTCTTTATATCTGTAAATCTAAGAAGCTGGATGTAATGCCATTATTCTCCGACTCTGCTTGAGATTATGAAATAAGGTCAGGGAGCAAGCTCTGCAGAGTTATATACTTGCTGGACTGGACTAATGATGGCCTCCGCTCTAAATCTGAAGAGCTTGGCTGGTGTCTGGCACTCAACATAAAATGTATTACAGGATGAAATAGCTGCTGTGAGCAGCTGTTATCCATGTTCACTGATGGGGAATGTAGACAACCCTATATGTCCTTTACTTCCATTTATGGTGCATTTTTCTGATACAACTGAGTAGTGCAGCGTGTTTGATGATGTAACTAAAAAAAGAAATTGTAAACAATTATCAGCCCCATTTTTTCCAGCATTACTCTGTAGTGATCTGAAAAGTTCCACCTTGAAATTTAAAATAAAGTATATTGTGAAATAAACATAAGGAACTTCAGTGGTGATAACAGTGTCTCTGTCCCTCTCTTTCTATGTCTCTGTTTTACAAAGCAGACCACAAAAATAAAGTAGCTTTTTTTTTAATTGCTACCAGTTTAATGATTGAGAAATGTCTCTAAGTTCAAATGCACAATTTTTAAAGTTTTCTTTGGAAAAAGCACAGCTGTAAGGTGCCTAATAACATATTACTACTGAACAAGTGTATTGTTAGGTGCTCTCAACAGGACCACTGTAATTAAAAATAGGGTTATATCTATGGAAAGGAATCCAAGTGCTCAGGTGCCTCCATTACACTCCTTTACAGTGTTAGCCATGTAAAGATCAAGTAGTGCATGGATATAACTTAGAAACCTAATTAGGCTATTAGAAGTAAATTCCATTAAAAAAAACCCTTCAGCTCTAATGGTAAACTACAGTAATTTCAAATTTAATACTGCACTAGCAAGTAATACTACAACTGAACAATTCAGCATAAGGCAAGACAAGAGGAATGAAAAAGTACGATTGCTATTTTCATTATGATGTGCCTTTTTGGGAGGTGTAGTATAAACCTCATATCACTGACACTAATTATTTTGGCATCTTATTGGCAGTCACAATTAGACAAAATGCAGACATTTCTAAGAGCAAAACAAATTCTTGGCTAGATTTCTTCAGCTTGATATGCATCAGACTTTTATTTATGGCTAAATTGAAGCTGGATGTCAAATCTGGGTCCCTTAGAACAAAATCTTAATAATTAACTGGCAAAACTGAACATGATCGTTTCTGACACACCTACACTGGTAATTATTGCTTTGAGGCCATTTACTAATGAAATTAATGTATTCATTGCCCTAACAAATTAGCATAACTCATACATAATGCCCCACATTTCAAGACCTTCCTAGAAAAACAACACTTAATACTGCAGAATGAAATGGCAAGGGCATTACACAGACAGTATTCACTACATGTTAAAACCACAATGGCTACATGTTAGTTATAAAGCAAAATGTAAACATGACGTGGGTATTGAAACCATTAATAGTGTAGTCAGGAGTGTACAATCAGTTATTAACTTTGCACATGTTACAGTAGCTGTAACCATGAAATGTAATTAACTACTTATAGAGATATGAAGTACAAAAAGGAGACAGTGCTGAAGCAGTTCCTTCCTCCTTCTCAGACTCAATATATAATAAATACAGCATGGCTACAGTGCTTTCTTTGCCCATAGTTCCACTCAGTGTAATTTGGTGCCTGGAAATGGCTACAGCAGCCAAAGGGTCAAGCAAAAGTGAAAGACGGGATTAAACATATATTTAGAAATGACAAAAATATTAGCAGCAACCTATGGTCATTTTTTAATTGGTAAGAGTCTCTCACTCTTGTCTGGGAAAGTGATTCCCAAATTTTTCTATCTCATCATGCAGAACCAAGGTCAGGGGAACAGACCACCACGTGAATATATACAGTCCCAGTTTGATGAAGGGCAGGAATAGAAAGCAAATCTGTTGTGTTGATCCACCTGGTAGGCTGGTAGACTCCAAGGTAAGTGACCTAACACACTCTGTCACTTACAGACCACTCACAGCCTGTGGCTGGCCAGTATGAGGCAGGTTACACATGAAGAATCACTGCTTTTAAGTACAAATAATATATTTATGTACTTCAAATGGTACATTTACTTTGAAGGTGAACACAGAGGCAAAAATACAATGGGCTTGAAGAAAGTCATCTGGGACACTGCATTGCACAGAATTCACTCCTGGCTCAGGTATGGAGGTCTGGGAGCTAAGGGTAACTTGAGTAGGTCTTTCCTCCACACAACTGAAGAGCAAGACCCTGACAACAGTTACAACAAGGTTACTTTTCTTGTGTTCTCTAGAATTGTCTAAAAGTTACTTCTACCTGAGATGCATTGAGTAGAAGCATATTCTTTCAGCACCCTATTCTCTCCTCCTACACAGGCATAAAATGCAAGGTAACACAGAGTTCCTCAGAAGATCCTCAACTGCATTTGTAACTATCTCTAGAAAGGAAAGCAAAAAAACTCCAAGAAAATTATGGATTAATCACCTAAAACATGGAGTTTCCTTGGAACCCTATCCACATCTGTTTGGCTCCCACTCACAAGCATGAAGTTTTACATCTTAATTTATTAATGTTTTTATTCTACTCGATATAATTTGGATTCCCTCATTACCCATACCAATGTCTAATGTCTGATCTTTTTCAATCCTCTTAAGTGCTTGGCTCCCATGATATCTTATGGCAATGAGTTTTATATGCTAATTTTAAGTTGCATGAAATTTCATTTGAGCAGTTCTGTATTTCTTGCTTATCAAGTCATTCCTTTCCTCTCCCAAACATTCCTCTACTTTTTAGAGTTCCTTATCTTACACCTTTTTTCCCTTGAATTAAAAACCCAAATCTCTCCTAGAGTCAAGGCTTTCTTTGGCTATCTCTGGGTTTCTTCTGTTTCTAACTTTACATTTCTTCATCAATTTCTTTTTATAATACAAAATGACCAGAACACATGATATCATGAGAGATTTTCTTAGGCTATTGAATTTGCTTTAGATACAGCAAAACATCCCAAAGCACATTTCAGAATGGTTTAAACAGTCCAGTGGTGGACTCACAATGCTGAGAAACAAGAGTTTATTGTGCTCCTTCTCCCAAAGACATGAAATTTTATCACCCTGTGGCTGCTGTTATGTAGGTGTAGACAAGACTTCTTCAGACCATTCATGTAAGACTGAGAGCTCTCCATTTGTGACTGTCTGAAGAACTACCTGATCTCCAGAGTAATCATCTGAACTGCCAAATAAATGATTCTTTGAACCTTGCCCTGTTGTCACACACAACCATTTTATAGGTGGCTAAATGCTGCCTCTTTGATATTCCTCACAACTACACAGGCAGGGAATATTTGTCATTTACAGTAACCTTCTTCACACTCAAGCAGTAGGTCTTTGCATTTCTGTCTACATAACATAATGATAGGATAACAGTAAGCAACATTAGGAAGAACAAGAATCAGGTCTTCAACATCAATTCATTGACCAGGCAACTAGTAGAAAACTTGTTTTTTGTTAATTTTCTTCTGATTTAAAATTAAATCCACACCAAAAAACTTACACAAAGCTTAGGATATGCCCCAGACGTTTTAAAACACTGCACTAGAAGAAGAGCAGTTCCCTGTGAAGTTATTGTATGCCTTTCCACTTACAAACATTAGATTGTTAGATCACAGAAAAGCTACACCCAATCCTCTTGGCTGGTCTGTTTATGTCATTTAAGGCTATGTACTGAAACACTCCAGCATCCAGTTGATGCTTCCAGCTAATAATTATGTACTACAACATTACATTTCAATCAGCTGAGTTGTTCATTTACTTGTGAAAGTCATTCTTCCAAATTTAGGCACCTAATTTTTAGTTTAAGTTTCTTATTGATATATAGATTTCATTTTTGGCAGCATGCCTACATTTCATTAATTCCTTTGTCCGATACATTGTTACTTCCCTCAAATATGCCTCTGTAACATCTCTTCCTCCAGGTCATCTGTAATTTCTGTCCTTTCATTTACTACTGGATACAGGGTTACCTTTGTATTGCTGACATTCCTAGCAGATGTCTTCAGCTGACCCAAGTGCTCCTCACCACCTGTCGCCTTGCTTCCAGGTTTGGCTATAAATAATCCTTCCCTTGATGGTTTGACTATAAATAATCCCCTCCCCAGCCTGTTGGCTTTTGGAGTCAGCTGGTTCCAATTTGGGAAAGGTGGAGTTTCCTTCTCCTTTACAGTATTACAGTTCCCTTTCCTCATTGTGTTACCTACACAGAAACCCTACCACTGCACAAACTTACAAGTATAAATTAAATATATCAGTAGGTAATCAAATCTTTTGTCTCTTCATTTAATTTCTAGCGCCTCTCATATCTGCTTCCCAAAGTTACCAATACCAGCATGAACAAGATGCACTGGTGCTGCATTTATGAGTATAATCAAGCTCAGTGCTGCTTATTTTGCTTCCCGTAGAATGACTGACAAGGCTGCCCCATAAGCAAGACTCACAGGGCAACCTCAGCTACTCCCCTTGCACTGTGGATGGGATGTACGTGAATGTACTTTGTGGATCAGGGCAGGACACAAGGTTGTGCATCTCTCTGACCTTCATCTGTTCTAGCCCACATGGTAACTGTATGAGCCACAGCCAGCATCTGGACACAAAGGCAGATGGAGTCCTTCTTACAGAGGACCCCAGTGTCACCTTACTGAGACTGCCTGAAGCAGAGTTCATTGAGGATGGCTAAAGACAATGTTGATAAGCAGCCATGATCTTGTGAGGTGTCTCCCAGCACAGGTGGTTTGCAGATTTGCTCCATGAGCTGCAATTAGATCCTGACAAACACTTGTTTGAGGTGTCCAGAAATAGTTCCCCTGGCACTTGTGTTCTGGTGCTCAGGTAACTGGTTTCTCTTCAGCACTCACCATAAGGCCCAACATTTTAACATGTTTTGAACATTTCAGGAGCAAAAAATTTCACTAAACTCAGCAGGGTAGTCTGGATATGAACTGTAGTGGGGGACATGGTGCCATGGTACACATTTTGTTGTTTCTTTTAAAAAGATAAGGCAGAGGAACACTTCAGTCAGAATAGGGTTGCTAGTGTAAATTAAGAGGAAATTGTAGATTCAATCTACATACCAGCAGCCAGGATTTAAGAGGCTGTCTACTGACATTTCCTATAGGAGGCAGGAGGGAAAGGGGTAAACAAGCAAACAAGAAACACCCCACCCACACACTGAAAATAAAAAGTAGAAAAAATAAATCAAAGAGCCTAGGAGAAGTTAAATCCAGTGGAAAAAGACACATAATCTTTCTTAATAGGCTGTCTGCCAAAGACCAGGTACTCCACTTCTTTGAGGTGACTACTTGACAATCCTCTTCTCAGAAAGGCAGCTATGCCAAGTAACTAATGATAGGTTTCAAGATTTTGGCTGAAGACTGCCCTAGAGAGGATGGGGCAGAAAAGAGGGAGCACCAGAGATGAGCTTGAGAAAATATTCTGTGTTTATGACATCCTCAGAAAAAAAAAAAAAAGCAATAATTGCAGCAGTAGCAACAGGCCACCTGCAGCAAGAAAAGCAAAAGTGAGTATTAAAGAAGAAAGAAAGTGCTGACTGACTTTCTCAAAGTTTTTAAAGACTTGACTGGAGCCAGAAAACAAGCAATAGATTTGCTGGAGTGCATCTTTCTCATGTCTTCAGTAAAAATTTAGAGGAAAAGAAGAGATTAAGTGACAGGATCTGTGGAAAAGAGCTGGTGAGAGAAGGCATAGTATCCTGAGAAGCTACTGTATTATTCAGTGTATTAATTCAGTGGCATTATGCAACTTTACATGCACTGAAGACATGTATTTATTGACAATATCTAACCTAGATCAAGTTAACTCACAGAGAGCCAAAGTGGGCAGTAATGTCCCCACATGCAACTGGAGGCACTAAGGCTGCATAGCTGGAAGAACTCTGTGTGACCTTAAAGGCTGTACATGGAAGTCTTGCCTGCAAAACCCGTGAGAACTTTTCCTGCTATGATTATAAACTTTGCTAAGTTAGACTCTCACAGAGTTATATAACCCTATGTAGTAGTTAATGAAGTGCTGGATGTAAGAAAAATAACTGTAATGTTATTTTGCCCCTGGTATGCTTTGCCTTATAAGGATTAAACCTAGAGCTAATTCACTTGTGTTTTGTGATCTCTATCATGCTGTAATAGTAATACTTACCATTTTGTAGCATTTTTCACACACAAAAAGTGCTTTACAAACACTATCTAATTATTAATCTTCACAACAGTCCTGTGATATGGCTATACAGGTCAATTTAATGTTTTGTTTTAATAAACTACTAGCACTTTAGTAAATTGAAAAGTATAAACCCCATTAAATTCACTTAGGAGAAACAAAAGTTAGTGAACAAATTGCAGTTCTCCTGGCAACGTTCTAGGTGGGCAATACACATAAACTGTCAGTGATCACCTCTTCTAGTACTTCACTTAAGTATTTGAAATACTCTTCTTTTTTTTTCTTTTTTTTTTTTTTTTTTTTTTTCCAGATAACATGTGAACGAAGAGGACACTGCCAGAGTAGCTGAGGTCCCTTGACGAAGACCAAATTATAGTAAGTTCTGTACAAGCAAAACATAGTGGTGCCTACCCTACAATATTTGGGATCAAGAGATGGGGAATAAGAGGAAATCAGTTAATTTAAGCAGTGATCATTACTGTTAAAAATATTTCTGCCTACACAAACATATGCAGAGCCCTATTATGCCTGTATATGTTCCATCTCATTAGTCTTCTGTAAGTCCTCTCTCCATTGATACACCTCAGACATTAGCTGTGTGTGCTCTAAGAAAGGACAAGAGTTTGGCATTTGGTAAACACATCATCGTACAGCTTCGCTACATAATCACAAACTGAGTTTTCCACAAGGTCACAGTTTCATGCAGTGCACAGCATGGACATATTTGCAGGCTGAATCCACAGAGGGCAAGAGGCTGCTGCTCTGTGATGAGTAGAGCCACCCAGTGCATTTCCATTGCCAAGGTTCTGAGTTCTCTAATGAGTGAGGAATGCATGAAGACAGAAAAGAAGGACGTTCTCCTACTTAAGGTAGTTCAAATGTTGTCCTGAAGAATTTGGAGCCTACTTCTGCTTTTGTTACAAGACAGTCTGTGAGATACAGGACAAGTTTCTTAAAACCAAGCTTTTCACACAAGGTCATCTATCAATTGAATGTTCCTCGTGTGTTCTGTGCCTGACTTAAGACCTGGAGTCTACCTTGTTCAAAGTGCTGATCACTCACAAATGCAGCTGAAGTTAAAGGGAATGTGCTTTCAGCTTAATACTCAACGTTAAATATTCTGAAAAAGACTGAAGCAGGATGTCTCAGACTGGGTTCCCAAATTAGTAGGTACTTTCAACCTTGAATTACTGTGTCCCAGTCTCCATCTGTCAAATGAGGACAATAATTCCTACTCATTTCACCGGGGTGTTGTGAAAATAACTTCATTAATGGTCTGTGAAGCACTGTAGTATTGAGTGCCATATAGAAACCTAAGAGGAAATTAATAATTCTGTCTCTGGAGCAAGTTTTGAAAAGCATGCAATAAAAAGGGCCTGAAGGCACGTGCTTAATAGAAGAGAGAAAAAAAAAATTGGATTTAAAATATTTGAACAAAATATTTTAACTGCTCATTAAGCTGCCCATGCTTCATCCAGCAGATTTCACCTTGATTTTAAACTGTCAACTTGAAGCTTCAGTTTTAATATGTAAATTACCAGGTTTTTAAAAATTAAGAGCCATCCAGCTCTCCACAAATGCCACATTATGGACACCTACTAATGAGCCCATGACTCACTAGCATCCCTGGCAATGTTTTGAGTCACTGTACAGACCTCTTGTCTTTTCAGCTCACGGAATAAAGCAACAATACCATCATTCTTAACAGGAACCAGTATTTCAAAGAAAGATTATCTCATTTTGACTAGATGGTATTTTGAAGTAAAAAAAGAAAGATGGAATTCAGGGGAGGAAAAAGGGCTTAATTATACAGAGCAACACATATTCACTTCCTTCCCAGACTCAGCCAAGCCGTTTTGATTGTAGCATTCCAAATGTTTGCCCCAGGTGGAGGCCCAGCATGGAGAATAACAACACAAACAGTTTAAGTCTGCAAATATTTAAAATAATTTTTTTAAAAAATCTCCTTTACAATAGTTTATAAGTGAAAATCAAGCAATCTTGATGGCAGTCACTATTTCTGCACTACCTGGAATGCAAATGCAGACACTGTTCTACACAGTGTTCTGCTCGCTGTGCAACTTATTTTAATTCTCTCCTAGCATGCCTTCTTCAGTGATGGGGGGTTTTATTATTTGGTTTTTTTTTTGTTTTTTTTTTTTTTTTATTATACACCCCCTAGCTATTTCTTATACAAAGAGAATAACATTCCTTAGCTTCCCTTAAATAATGTACAGATGACTAATCACTATGGCACCCAGGAAAGATATGTCAGGTAAAGTAAACATTCTGAAAAGAATGAACCCTTGAGCTATCCCTGCCAAATACTCTTACCTAGACTTGTCACAATGATTGTGGTGCAACCAGAGAAGGAGCTTTTGATGACTGAGGAGTTATCCAAATTAGTACACTACTTGGTGAGTAGAAAAGACTAACTGCCAGTTAGTTTAAAGCAGTGGCATTCAATAGAAATTATAGAACCAGAGGGCTGCCTTTCCTGACTATAACACTGAGGCTATCAAACATACTTTTAAAACTGTGAGCGATAGAAAACTGCTATTGGCTGCTTCGCTGCTTCACTGCCACTTGTCCAATGTGCTTAAATAGTACAAATGTAACAGTTGCTTTTTGTCTGAACAACTTTATAGTGGTATGGTTGTATAAGGGGACAAGGCTAAAAGTAGAACTGCAACTCCCTCCACACCAACATAGGAAAAAGGACATCCAGTGCCTCACATCCCTTCTAAATCCAGACTTTATAAAAATCAGGTGTGCACAACAGTTTATGTTTGTCAGGAAAAAAACCCCTAAATATAACGGTGTTACTCTCAAAATTAAAGAGGATGCAACCTGCTTTAGTTGTGCTATGGTACAAAAAACTTGCTTAAGTTTTTAAAAAGTGTTTTTTTGTTACTCTCAAGTAAAATTTTTGAAAATCTCCTTCTTAACCTAACGGCCATTCAGTCTGGAAAGCAATTTTACCCTAATTCTAAAGTAATACTTGCAATAGCCTCTCCATACTTTAATTTTTTGTTCTTATCTTCCAGTGTTCTTATTTTGTGTGCTTCACCTGTACCTCGATGCAAAGTAACATGAGTAACAATTCTGATGCCCTGAAACCTGTTGTGCAAAGTGATGTAGGGATCAAAAGAGGACCCTGTCTGATTAATGGATGTCTGAAGTCCAACAGATCAGACATAGCTGACACCTAGCCTGTGACAGTGTCTGAGAGAGAATCTCCACATCTACCCCAGAGAACCCAAAGATTTGGGAAGCTCACACTGTGTATGTGGCCCAGAGGAAGAGCAGACAGGACAGCACACAGGCAGGCAGAGGGACAGCAAAACCCCATAGATTTTGTATACCCAAGAAACAGGCCCCTATCCTGAACCTCTACTGCAAAAATTGAACTCTGTCCTGTCACCAAAAGATCCCTGTTAAAGAACAAATTATCCCTAACAAAATATATGGGAAGGAAGAAGGCAGTCAACTTGCAGTTACAAAACTGGATCCACACTGTTGAGGACCCCTCACAACTGTCCACAAGACTACAGTACAATACTAAATACCATACGAAATACCATAAGAAATAAGTGATACCTCAAGAAGTAGACTTAAAACTCCTAGTTTGTCAGGACAAAGTAACTAAAAAAAAGAAAAAGAAAACAGAAAATAAAAGAAAAAAACCAACTTAAAATGGACAGTTAATTTCTCCTCTGATACTTCTCTCTTCCAGATGTATTCCCATATACTTGGTGCTACTGACAGTCATGCTTTGTTTGGTCCTCACAGGCATCTGGAATTATAGACCTTTGGAATACAGCTGGGAGCTGCACATGCAGAAATGTCTGTGCTGGAGCTGAAAAAAGCAAACCCACTTCAAAGGAGCAATGGAGAGAGCCAGAAATTGGTTGGACAAGAATGATGATGTGAAGAAAGGGAAAAGATAATGGGAGCTGGGCTTTGCATGTGACACTCATGAGAGGATTAGCACATATAACTATAAGCAGCTAGCAACAGTGTCATCCCAGGTGAACTGCATGTGACCAATGTTAGTAGAAGGTCCCTGGAGCACAAAGTCCAGCACAGATTTTTAGTAGCTTATTCCAACATTAAAATATTACTAAAGTGGTAATATGCTGCTGGCAAGAACCAGTGAGAGCTAAAGAAAAATCTCAAGCCATGTAAGTCTACCAACTCACTTATGTTGTTTCATATAAACTCAAACTTCTAATATGAACAGCTACTTATTCCTTAACAGACATACCTCTAAATTATACAATTCAGTAACTTACTTCTGAAACACAGCATCTATTGCATAATAAAGAGAAACGCAAGATACTTCCTTGACTTTTCAAGTAATTAATGCCATTAACACAAATTAGAAGAATGAAATTAAAATAACAGAGTAGATCCATTCCCTTATTTGTTCTGAAGACAGAAGAAGTGAATGTCTTTTACACTTCCCTGGCAGGAGACAGCTGACTGGGGATGAAGGGAACTCACATACGAAACCACAACTGAGGAAACAAGTGGTTAAACTCTGGCAAATGAGGACAACTTATGGACTTGGAAGCTTGTGTGTCAATGAAGAGATTCAAGAGAGAGCCAATATAGAAAAATTACTTTTCTAATATGGTTTTATGTCTTGGAAGTAGTCTGTCAGCATTAGAACTTCCAGCTCTGTGCTGTATTCTCCAACTCTGTATCTGCCACCAAGTACTACCTAAACCTTACTCTCCTGATCTGCAGATCATCAATTTCACATTAATAAATACAATACTTTTGTAATAAAAAATTAATGTAACCAGCTGTGTGACTTACCCTGCACTCTAAATACTCTCTTTTGCCTGTCAGATTAGGTCCCATTTAAGAACACTAGGAAAAAAACAAACAAAAAAGCAGACAGTTAGCAATTAACCTTATTTAAAAATTATCTCATCCAGTCAAGTATACATAAAAACTCCTAGTCTCACTTCCTGGCAGAGGAGCAATGAAAGATCTCCAGTCAAAAGTAAATGTATTATCACTCTGAAATCTGACTCATATATGATAGCTGGCATCTTTCATCCAGTTACAGTTTTCATATAATGCAAACCCTTATGTACTCCAAATCAGTAAGGTATAGAAAGGTAAACTTCAAATAGATTATGGATAAGTAGCATAAACTACAGCTCAGGACCCCTGGCCCTTTCTCAGCCTTTGGAAACATTCAAGGTTTATGTTGGTTACCCATTGCCTCAAGGGAAATACACTTAACTTTGGTGAGATAACACACTCAAAGAGTTTTTGTAGCAAAAGTACAACCTGCAAACACATATCTGTTCTTTACAAACCAGTTTTTGAGAGCATGATAATCAAATCCAAATTGTACTCTTTACAATAAGATCTCAAATGCACCTACATTGCAGACCTTGAAGTGGAAAACCTGAGTCTTACAAAAAAGTATAAAAATTTGTTTAAACTTCAGTCAACTTCAGATGAGGTTCAACAAAATGCTAAAAATAAAGTCTACAGAACCACTAAAGGCAGAATACTATTTTTTGAAAATTCTTTGCAAAAACACAAAAGGTTCACCAAAACAAGGGCAAGTGCACACAGTTTTAAACACAATCTACAGCTACTGTGAGAGAGTGTATCCAACTCTTCTGAGGGATGAAAAAGTAAAAGGATAACAGATAATGGGCACCAAGTTGCAATAATGAATACTGTAATTAAATACTGTTAAAAGGATAGGAAAAAAAAAAATCTATGAGGAT
Source organism: Phaethornis superciliosus (assembly GCA_023637945.1). Lineage (NCBI taxonomy): Eukaryota > Metazoa > Chordata > Aves > Apodiformes > Trochilidae > Phaethornis > Phaethornis superciliosus. The sequence continues at coordinate 15,164,630 of JAJQWJ010000009.1, read as the reverse complement.
AACAAAACAGTAACAGGTAGGCCAGAGAGACTGTGCAGTCCCTGCCCCTGCCACTTGACATGACCAGCCCTGAGGAACCTGATCCAAGTCAGCCTTCCTTTGAGCAGAGAGCTAGTACTCATGAAAGTGCATCAGTTCTTGCTGACTTGCTTGAGGACTGTCCATTGACATAGATAAGGACACTTCTAATGGTCAGGAGAGATTTAAACCTCCCTTCACGTGAAACAAGTGCAAATTCTAACATGGAAGAACCCTGATCCTTTATTTTGTGCATCAGAATTAATGGTGGTTCATCAGTGAGTAGATCAAATAAGTGAATAAGCTTTCTACAAAGAAAGACTATGCTTATAGGAGGCAAGTACTTGCATCATAACTGCATCTTTCACCTGAGAAAGACTGAAACAAGTATGGCAGATGCTATCTTCTAGATGTATTAAACTACTTTCTGCAGTGGCTTCCTTAAAACCCCGTAGAAGGTGACGTGTCACAGAATAGAGACAAAACTAAAATAGACTGTTGTGCTTATTTAGTTTCCAAACAGAAGCCCATAGAGGATGAGGAGAGGGCTCAAATGAAGCAGTGAGGTGCTGTAAGCTCATTGTAAGTGTGGCTCCATTGCAGAAATGCTGGAAACATGACATCATCTCAGACACAGTAAATCAGATGTCACTTCCTAAATATTGATGAGATTGCCATTAAGGTGCCTTAGATTAATTATCAGTTTTACATAAGAAAGGGAATGATTATCTTACGTTACTCCAGAGAATCTGAGGGCAGCCTTTGTGAAACACTTCCTGTTACTCAAGAAAGAAACAAACAAAACTTTTGAAGAAATGCAACACTGAGACACATGCTCTTCTCAGAAACTGACGTGCCTGTGGTAGCAGATTGAAATTTGCAAGAAAGTTTTCTATACAAGATTACACTGAAAAAAGCAGTAGAATAAATGGCAGCAGAGGTAACAGGAATGGAATTAAATGAAAGCACTTAAGCCTTATGAAGTATCTCTCTTTCTCATTGTTCATTTCCTCTGCTACCTGACCATCATGTTGTGGAGTTTCACAGACCAGTATATCAAACAATCATTTTTTAAAAGTAACCCCTGCAAAGTATCCTTTTTTAATTTTTTCTGTGACATGCCCATCAATGCACCAGATGATACATGCTAGTGGTCAATCTTCAGTTCCTCTCCTTCTGTATCTACAGTGAGTCATATCAATCTTCTCTGGAACTGCAGGTAGTCTGCATCATGGGGAACATTTTTCTCTTACATCTTAGAATCCTGTAATTCATAACATGAAATATAAACCAACATAAATTAGTAATTCAATCCCTATATTCCAATTTAATGAACTACAGGCTTCATTGCTTTATTGTTCTGTGCCACTGGACCAATCATTTGGTTTACAGATGGAATGTACTTCTTTGTTAATAAATAAATGCATAAAAAAATAAAGGTATCCTCAATGCAATTATGCTGATGTCCCTCAGGAACCAGAATGCAATTATTTAAAATATTATTTTCTTAGATTACTCTCAAGAAAATAAGGAAAGGAATATGAAATTTGTGTCCTTTTAGCTTAAGCTCATTTTAAGAGCAGCAACAGTGATGCACTCAGTTCCCAGTGGCAACTGAGAAGCACTTAGCCAGAAAATTGTTATTGGATTACAGTTCTGGCTTCATAAAATGTGGTTAAAGATCATTTTAGACATCTATGGAATGACCCATTGTCAAAACTGGTATGACAAAAAAGTGACAAAGTTATTCTATTTGGCCATTTTGAGGGTTTTCCAGATCACAAAGGTAACTTGGGGCTGTATAAGCCTACACAGTTTTGATTCAATTATAAAAATAACTCTCAATGAAAAGAATTCTAGCATAAATAATTGAATCTCTCTGGAGGAAAAAATTCCCACAAACATGAGCATATACTTTCAAGTGTTCCTGACGTATAAAGACCTGTGAAGTGATAGGGTAATCAGAAGTCAATTCTGATACTGAAAACTAACTGGTCTTCTTTATGAAAATAAACAAGATTAAAAGGGCACCAAAGGACACTGCATGATTTTTAACAATGTGCAAACTGAAACCACTTAGATGCTGCTAAAGTTCATACAATTCTTTTCGTTTCACTGTACAGTCTTTTTCAAACAGATTATTTCCTGGATGAGTGTCCTGCCTCCCATATTCCCATCTGCTGGTAAAAAAGAATAACTAATGTGAACATATATCAAATGCACATGTACATAATTCAATAAATGCAAACAAGAAATAAAATCCTTCACCTTTGCATTTGAGGTCACCAGTGACCACTGTCAACACAGCAAAAATGAGGACCTTAATAAAAAACCTAACATGGGATTTAATTTCTTCATGTAAACTCTTTGCTATGTTTCTTCTCTACCCTTACATGGTACATCTTTGCTCATATAGTTCCATAATTAACATCCTCAGCACCTATTTTTCCCTTATTAGTTTTGCTAAATATAGAGACATGCTCAAGGAAACAATCTGAGGAAGTGAAGAAGCATAACCAATCCTAAGAAAAAAAATCTATTTATATACCGAAAATCTGTATTTATCACTGAGAATTGTATCACTAGCTGCCTGTAATCCAAATGATGGCCCTCTGACTAGAAGACACAGTGCAAGAATGGCTTTTGCTGGGATGGAAGAGATCCCAGCTATGGTTTGTTTGGGTTTTTTTATGCTTTTGTTTGTCAGTAATCACTCATGCAGTCTGTAGCACCAAAGGCAAATAGTGGTACCTGGTAAACCACATCAGTCTCACAACACTGTTGGTTCCCAAATGATATATTCTGAAAATCAAAAAGGTTTGAGGGTGAGGTGGGAAGTGGTAGAAAAACTTGGCAGCTGAATGCCCATAAGATTTTTGCAATTTATTCTACAGAACAAAGCCACAGTTAAATGAGATGACTGTATGACTATGATCAGAATGCTATTGTAGATGTGAGTTTGAAGATCAGGGGACAAGCAGAGGATTCCTCCCTCACACCTCTGTCATGAAAGGAGAGATGAAAATAACAAAAAGTCTTCAATACATAAAGAAGATTCTAATTCCAACTGGGATGTTCCCAAACTTTTAACCAATCCACCCTTGGTGAGGAAACTGGCAGTTTTATTTCTTCATCCAGCATCCAAAAAGTAGTTCTGTTTATTTCTGTGAAAAAGGAAAATTTCAGATGGGTTCCATTTAATGAAGTCACAGGGACCAGATCAGTACTCATCCTAACATACAGATCCTCACCTTTAGGGTCAGATTATAAAACTCTTACTCACAACAGGAGTTGCTTAGTTCCTTGAATAATACCACTAGGTATGTGTGGGATGTTGTTAGTAAATGTTAGTATGTAAGGATGGTGTTAGTAAACCTAAGTAAGAGGACCACTAACTGCTGTTCGTAACACAAACATACTTTCAAACTTACTGCTTCCACACAGAAGGATATTGTTTCTCTATACAGATGCATAAAATCATTTAATACAGCACCTAGGGAGGAGAACTATTCTGTTTTCAAAAATCCTTTTCATTGTCAGTATTAAACTTTTTCATTGCATTCATTAGGAAGTATAAACCTAAGATACACCATAGTCTGTACTCAAGTATACTGTGCTGATCTGATTATCTCTAGAATTCCATTTAATTATCCAGAAGTGTACACAAAAGTGGAACAATCCAGTTTGAACACACGGGTGCTGCCTCAGCAATTTCTTCTCCCAGCATATGCTATTTCAACAGCCAGTGATCACTGGAGTTAAAGTGCATGCAACCAACTGGATAGGATGCAATTCTTATGATGAATATCAGGGTCAGAGGTGAGTGCCAGATAACACAGAGCAGATGTGGAGGGAGTGGAAGGAATTCTGTTTACTTTGGGTGACCACCTATGTTTCAGGGGGTGGGGGATGTGTGTATAAGGGGGAGAAGCTAAAAATTGAAAGACAAAAACTGAATTGTACAATATTTCGCAGGAAAAAGCTACATACTTGTACAGTAGCATGTACCATTATTGAATCATAAGACATACTTCAGTCCAAGTTAACCACTCATAGAATGTGACTCTTCAGGAAACAAATGAGGGATCTTTTAAAAACATATCCCTTACCCTATGATCACAACAACTGATATTGAAAAATTGTACTTCTTTTCCTATTACCTGTATTTCTTTCCATTTCAGTATTTTTTTTTAAGGGACTAGTAGCAAAGCAGCCTTAACAAGAAGAAATGGAGAAAGTCTAATCTGAGTTTGAGGGAAGTTCTATGTAGCCATCAAGAAGACTCTACAAGATGCACATGAGAGCACATTTACAATCTTCCATCATGGGACAAGAAACTACTGCAACTCATTGCTTGCTGTTGGGGATAGATCCTCAGCCTTGTAGCCCAGATTGTAGAAAAGGGACATGAAACTACTTCTAACAGACCTACCAAAGATAATGAATGGAGAAGGAGATTTACAGGAATTTTGCAAGCTGGTAAAACTATTAGCATCTATTTAGCTGCTCAGTTCTTTATAGTAAATGATAAGGAACCTGTCTCTTCAGTACCATCAGCTCTTAACTCCCAAGGAGACGGTCTTTGTGACTAAATCCAGCTATTGATAGAGACAGGTGAGAAGACTGATCACTTCAGATATACCAATGAGCTTAATGTATGAAGAATGATCTTTTTTTCCCCTGCTCCCTCCTTCCCTCTCAAGCAATCATGAAAATCATTAAGCACCTTGATGTTTGCTCTTTGTATGTTTCTACAAGTTATGAGGTCAAAGTAGACCAGTTAGGTGATCTGAAGACCATCAGAAAGAACTGAAAATGGAGAGGAGAGGCAGGGAAAGCAGCTCACTTTTAAAAGGAAAAAAAAAAACCAAAAAACAAAGCACCCCCAAACCAAACTATCCTGGTACAAGTTGCATTTTTCAACATGCTATGGACACTAACTTCCCAGACTACAGAAATCAAATGCCTTTGTGTAAACTGCCACAACAGAGCCTTAGCAAACAGATGGATTGGTTTTGTTAAAAATTTTCCCCAAAGCATTTCCATGTATCTTTTAGAACAGATCTAGTAGTTACATCCACGTAACATGACCCAGTCAGTGCTCAAAACAGAATTAATGGGAATATAATTTCAATTTTTAACTAGACTTTGTAGAAAAATCTACTAGAGGCTAGAAATCTGTGACAGATCTTAGAAAATTGCCATGACGATTCATGTTCAGTTCAAGCAGGAAAAACAAACAAACAAACAAACAAACAAAAGAAACCCCCAACCGTCACATACTTCTCATCAGTTAGCCTGCTAACTTTATAAGCGAGTTATTATATTTGTTCCCTTATAAGTTTTGCTCTGGATGTTGAAGACTGAACCTCGGTTTTGTAGGTGACGTACACAGCAAGGAAGTAAGTCTGGCATATCATCTTGGAACTACTCTGTACTCTTAGTACTTAAAGTTGTACTACATTTTTAAAGTTATACACTGCCTTATTTAGATTATGAATTGGAGGGTGGTGTACAAATTAATTAGAATAGGTTTTGGTTCTAAGCCTTCTATGCAATGTACATCTTTTCTCATGCAACATTAAAGATAATTTTAAAAGATCCTGATTCTTTAAAGCTGAAATGTATTTGCTCCATAAAGCAATCATTCTTTTTCAAAATCAAAACAATCTGCAGAAATAACTCTGATATTGCTAGAGTTTGTCTGAATCAAATGAGAAAAAGAAAAACTTTTTAGAAAGTGAAAAGGAATGTATCCCCCCGTTAACTTCTGATCTGTTGCAACACTTCCACTTTGGCAAAGGAATGGTGTGGGCATCACTTAAAGAAAGGCACATGTGGCAGCCTGGGGGTTAAAGTAGACATTCTTTATTTTGACAGATGGTTAATTCATGGTCATTACTAAATTCAATTGCTTAGTAATTTAGATATAACAAACGTGTGTAGGAATATGTGCCAGGGCACCCTTCTAGGAATCTCAGAATGCAATATCTCTTCCATGCTCTCACCATACATTCTCATGCTGAGTGTGAAAGATTGAAAAAAATGTAGGCTTTCTGAGCACTTCAGCTCCCTGGTGCCACTCTCATTACATTAGAGCGTGGTTCTAGAGAGTTACTGCATGGGCTTGGCTAAAGCAACCATTTTGTCAGTAAGTGTTATGCAAGCCTAGGATTTTTAATTTTTTTTTTTTTTTTTCAGGCCTAACTTTTCCAGTTCTGTTGCTGCAAGTGTCTCCATTTAAGCAATCACAGGGAACTAATTTGCAGACAAGGTCACAATTTGAATGGCAATGAGTACTAGCTGGTCTACTTAAAGCTTGTCTGTAATGGCTTTAAACCAGACCATATCTGACTAAACATTTGTAACAATGATGATCTGCACATCCACTTCTACCACACAAATAAAGAATTACAGTGTGAGGCCAGTGAACAAACTGCCCTTCCTTTTGATTACCATCCCCTATCCCTAACATAGTCCACTTTCTCCTGTGGTGACAGGCATAAAGATCTTTTGGAAAATGTTTCTTAAAAAAAATAAATTTCCCTTATTACAATTGATACTCTTCTCTGCTCCTACTGATATTTCCAGTTAGCAGGCATAAGAAAGCACCTCAGCACACCTCCACAGCTCACTCACTGAAACTGAAAGTCTTCCACTGACTTCAAAGACATCTGGATTGGGCCTAAAGTAAGCATTCTTACATACTAACACAGACTACCAGGCCACAACACTGGCTGGAATCCATGTCATTCATGTAATATTGCTGAAGCAGTACAGGAAGCTTGCATAACTTCATGCCTCCAAAAGTGTGCTGTTCTATCCTTGTTAGTTTGCTGAGCACTTGGTAAAGTTCCACTAATTCTTGTGTGGATGCAGGTTAATTTACATGTTTTAAATCTGAACTGTGGAGCTTGGGTATTAAAAACTGGCTTTACCTTTGATTTCATATGTACATAAGTTTTCTATGTCTTCTTCCTGATCAGAAATTTCATGGCCTTTATGCCTCTATTTAAAGCCCAGAGTTGTCATATTTTAGTTAGAATATGAACCTTCGAGAGAAGAGACCTTGCCTTTACTTATTAGTAACTCACATTGGTACATCATTTGCACTATATACTATGAAAGAATAAATTATAACAATTTTAAGTGGGAAAGGCTCTCTGCTGTTTTTCCACCATTAATCCTGCTTAGAGCACTTGCAGGACAAAAAAAATCCAGGCAAATGTGTGAAACTTCAGCTTTACCTATAAATTTGCAAAGTATCTCAGCTACAGAAGGAACTGAATCTAACCTTCAGTATGCTCAAGGCAAGTGAATCCATTAAACCAGTTCAGATAAAGTACCTCTCTGAGAGTATCTGTTTCAAAGACCCGCATTAGCATCTGAATCAAAAGCATCCTGTCTGTATGTCTTTTGTGTCATCCTAAACTATAACTGCTTCAAACCCTGTCCATAGTGGACCCAACATATGCTAAGCTCTCTCAGGCTAAGGAGACTTAAAGAGCAAGACAAAATTTTTTCTCAACATCCCATCCAACCTACCCTTTGGCAAGCAACTGCTCTGACATCTGGTGGTGTTAAATTGTCTCTCCTTTCCTTGCCCTCTAATTGAGTTTGTAAACAATGCAAATAAAAAGCTTGTAGAACTAAAGTAAAACTAATAGAAGAGTATCACAGCCTCAACAGAATTGTGCCATATGGAGCACCACCCAGAACTAAAGGTAAGTAAAGTGGAGAAGAAAACTTTATGCAAGTTGCTCTTGCTTTTTATATCCAGGTAAACACACCCTTCTGGTGTACCATCGATTTTTTTAAGTCACAAAAGTGCAGGAGAACAGCACAACTCATCTCTTCTCCTTCTCAACAGATAAAGCATACTTTTGCCTCTAATTAAAAAGATTAATAAAGTAAGAGAATACATCAGGTTTGCATCAATCATCGCCCATGTGGTTCTTATTATTGTAATTAAAAGTTATCTCCTCAAAATTGTTGGATGAAAGTGCCATGATCTGCAATTGAAACCACATTGAAGTGAGTTATTCAACTTATTTGATTGTTTTAAGACAGTCAAATTTAAGAACACTGTGGAGGTAATGCATTCGAAAGAGTCCTTAAAGTCAATCTCTTAAATGTCCTATGAACCCTCTATTCAAGAATGTGAACATTGCTATGAAAAAAAAAAAAAAAAAAAAAAAAGGAGAGAGAGAGAAAACACAGTTAATAGTATGAGTTTTGTTTTCTTCTAAATTAAAGATATTTTAAATTCAGCCACTGAAATTCAAGGTTTTATCTTGAGAGTTCCCTAGGTCCTGTATATATTATAAATGTTCAGTTCCCCTCAACTGAGTTTTTTACAATGTGTTTTGATTTTCACACTGAACGGGCCAAATTTCAAGTAATCCTACATAAACCCAGTTCTTTTGCTGACATATCACCTCATATTTCAAAAAAGGTAATGTTCCATTTTTACTTCCAAATTTCACAATATATGACATTTTTGAAATGAGTGATCTAAGTAATTTTTGCATATGCAGGACTGTAGTGTCATAAATCTGAGAGAGATGCACAGCTAATTACATCAAAGCTACTAGTGTCCTTAAATCCAATCCTTTTTAAAGCTTTCTTCATGTAACGTAACTTAAAGATGGGATTTCCCCACTCTCTTCCTCTGTGTTTAATGAATGTCTTACACTTTGAATGTCCAGTGACTTCATGGAATTGTGCTCAGAACTATTAAGGGTGTAAAACCACTCACTAGCTTTTGAGAAAGGTTTGGTGGATGCTATTCCAAAAACCAGTAGAATCTTAAGAAGAAGAAAAGTATCTCCTGTAACATAAAAGAAAAAGCCTTTTATTTAACACATCACAAGAAAACATCACAGGATGTTAAAAAAGGACTTGTTCAGATTGTATTGTGAAAGAGAAAATAAAAATTTCCTGCCATCTTTATTTACTTCCAGTTTCCTTCAGTGTCTTCTGAAAACCAGTGGTATTTTGCATTTTCTTTCCAGTTACCAACAGTGGGTTAACATGAAAGTGCATTTACATGACAAGATGAACAGTCAGTCTCCAAAGGCTAATTAGAAAACTAAAAGAGACAGTGTAATTTGTCCTAGAATCCTCAGCTATAAAAAAAAAAAAAAAACCAACTGCTTTTATTTTTACTCAGATGGAACTACCCAACTCTCTGGGACAACAACAACAGCAACAAAAATTGACATGAGAGAAGTGCAGAATTCTTAAATAAGACTACAGGAGGAAAGTGACATAACATATTCACTGTGGCCTTCTAATATTTCCTATGGAAAAATTATTCGGTATCAAAGAAAACATGGAGAAAAGAGAAACAGTGATGCTGAATATGACAAAAAGCTTGTTTATGTTTAATACATAGGACAAATTGTTCAAGGACAGTTAAATGTGACCCATTTAATATACCAAGGTCTCCAATACCTACAGAACTCTGCTGAGTAAGTGCTGATCATGCAAATTAGGCTGCCTGGGGATATACAGGGCTTTACAGTTGCAGTCTGAATTTTTCAAGTTCTCAAAAAACTTTTAGAAATGTGGATATATGTTAAAGGGTCACTAGGGCTCCTTCCATTGCTTCAGTAGTTCGCTCAGTTTGAAAATTCATCTGTCTGACACTCTTGAGTTTTCTGACACACGCATCCATATTCAGGAATGTAAAAATCTAATTATTGCTACTAGCTGTGTAATTTAAAGTACAGATGGGCAAGTCAATTTGAAAAGGTGTCCCAAGACCAATATTTGAGCTTCAAAAGGAAGTAGGAATAAAAATCTAGTGGTCATTGTGACTCTAATTAACTCAACAGTTCAGTAGAGTCTAGGAGTCAGCAAAGGTAATATAGATTGTGCCCTCAGTATACACTGCATTCAAGATCTGATACCTTCTGGACTCTCTTACATTTATTAGCTTAGATTCTTACCCAGTTTGCAATATGCTTACAAATCCCACTAGCTATAATTTGGGTTCATTATGTTGGAGCAAATGCAAGGAAATCCAAATTAAACATCACCTCTGAAACTGGCATCAAACACCCAATCAAAACTTTACAAGTTCAGGGAAGATTAGCATATGCAATGGAAGGGCTTGGAATAATATACAAGTTTGGAACAGCAACGCTGGTTTAATAAGGGTACAACATGCCCACTGTCTGAATACAAAAGGGCAGGCAATCTGTTTTTTTTTTAATTTTACTATAATTATATATATGCTAACCTATGGGGAAATTATGCTCTAAAACAAGTTGCCCTAGCCCCCATCCCCCAATCATTTCTCTAAAAGATTAAACTGTGCTTTTTCTTATGGCTATTTTTAGTAATGGTATCAGTAATTAAACATTCTATGGTCTGAGGCTCCACAGAAAACTTTGCTCTGGGTTCTGGATGTATTCCATGATATCATGAAAGAATCTTAAAAAAACTTATGCAGCCAGAGCTGTGATTCCCACCACGTCTGCAGGGACCCATTAGGATCACCAGGGGAAGCACGTGATTCTGACAACGCAAGCAATTTATTATAACTTGCTGGAGCTAAGGCACGACACAGTGTGAAGCTGCTATTGTTCTCCTTGGTTCCTCTCAAGACACTCAAGTTCAAACTACTCACAGACTCATTCGTAGGTGAAATCTGAACCAGAGCCTGCAGCCTCTCTAGGGGATGTCCCAAGGGCCTGATAACCTGCTGCCAGGGAAAGGTGCTTTGAATCCTTGTTCTTGTAGATTCTCCATAAAAGAGGTCTAATTAATGACACATCTCCATGCACCCATTCCTCCATTTTGGAGGTCTGCAGTGTCAACCAGGTCACTGGAATTGTTTGTTTTACAAATAGAAGCCACCTCACCCCAACCCCAGTCAAGGCAGACTCCTTTACCTCCAATTATTTCAGTGCCTGGAGGGTTATGGCAATGCCACCTCCCTCGAAAAAATACCGGCAATGGCACAGAGGCAGAACACAGCTGGCATTTCTCACTGCAAGACGTGTGGGCACAAAGACACAGGTCCCATGCTGTAGGACACACAGAGCCCAGTGACTGGCACTAAGCTCCTTCCCATCTCAGCTGGGAACTGACCATTAGCTGTTCATCTTACCAACATACTCTTTAACTCGGTTTCTTTCCTTTACCAGCAACTGACATCAAGCAGTTAATTCAGCACAGACCAAACAAAATGGTTTCAGTACTCCCATTGAAGTGAGGTGTTTTTTTAAGTGAATCCAATCTGATCCAAATTTTCTTTTTCAGTTTGGCTGCCATGCTGCAAAATCAATTATCTACAGAATCCCAGTTTACATTAAGAGTTAGTATGGTAACAACTGTGGTCAATCTCACTATACAGCCTACATCTTAATAAGAAGTTATTTTGCTCTCCTAATGATTTCTTTCCCCTCATTCTTACTATGGAAAAGTTAAAAAAATTGCCACTTAATGAAGAAAAAGATACAATCCATTTACTAGCAAACAGATGTAGATGAGTTCTTTAGCTCCCTATCCAGAAAGCCATCTTGAAGGTATGGTTGTTATTTAATATTTTTAAAGATATGTTCCCTCAAACACAGAACCATTAGTGCATTTTATTTGACATATGTCAACTAAAAGATATATGGGGAAAGAAACTGGGGGGTTCCCCACAAAGATGACCATAAAATGCTAAAATAAAGATTGCTAGAAGACATTTGATTACAAATCTCTTTTGAACTGCTTGTGCAACTTAAAAAAAAAAAAACAACCCATAACAGGTTCTACTGTATTATTCTTGTGTTTACCAAAATCCAAAGTGCTTTATACTCATGGAAAAGCATGTGGATGCTTGCTTAGTATGATTTTTCTTCCTCTAGCAGAAATGAGTCTAGTTATAAGTTAATTGTTGCAAAACACTTCCAAATGACTGTCAGGAAAACATCTTCAAGTCTTAATGTCAAATCACTGGCACAGTCAATGAGTGCAATGAAGATCAGTCTAGATACTAGAAAGGCTAACATCATGAGACATAATGCTTCCTTGCAAAAATGTTGTTTCATTAGCTACCAAGTGAAAAAGGCATGTCTGAGGCTACTTAAGGTATAATAATTCCTTATGCGTGTATACACATATCTAGCACTTGCATGCAAGTGCACACATGGATTGATAGAGAAGGATACTACACTGAGATAGTTCCTGTAAGTGATACTCCTTTTGTGTACTCGTAAAAATGGTCCAAGATAAAAATAGTTCATAGTGACAAACTAAAAAGCGGGAAAAAAATCAAACACACAAGGACCCACTACACTTAAAACACCACTTATTAGTATTAACAGTTATGGTACCAGAAAAGCAGAAAGTTGACCTTAGTTAGTTAGTATTTTAAGCCACAAAGTGAGCTTCCCAATACACACTATAAAAAACTGCACTGTGGAAGCACTTATGTGATACAACTTTCAAAGTGCACAGAGAGGTTTTATATCTATCTCAGACCTGGCAGGCTGTATCCTGAGCTAGGGTTCCACTTAGTCTAGCAGCTCTACACCAATTTACACCACCTGAGGACCTAGCAAACAAAGTGTGATGGGACTCCTGTGGCCTCAGCTTTCACAGAACAATCTGATACTATATAACATAATCCAACAAACCCAAGAAATTCAAAGACTTTCACTTTCTCCGTATTTCACTCAGTTGTGTATAAGTGCATTGCTGCAGAGGCCTCGATATCGCGCAGTCAGAGCACTGTAATAGTCCCATGAGAATTTTCTCCTTGCTCAGAACAAGATCTTATTGACCCCCATGGGACTTATTCATTTCAGTGAGATCTTGTTTAAGTAAAGAGTGGGCTAGGCTGAGTGACCACTGTGATATTAAAATGTAAAAGGCTTTTCATAGTCCGATTCCAAATGATACCTTCCTGTGTGCTGCAGCCCTGGTGTGGGTGAAAAGTTTATCTTAGCTGGGGTCCCAAATGGCAACATTTAGATCTGAACACCAATTTTCTCTTACACTCTAAAAATCGTCCCTGAACTTCAGAACCAGAATGCTATTATTGGCAACTAAGATCAAATAGAGGGCTATGCTACAACTAGAAGTAATTTTGAAATAATCTAAATATTCAAGCACATTTTCTCAGCTGGCACAAGCCCAGCATCACTCCATTCACTTCAGTGGGCCTGAAAAACTCACCTGAGTTGAAGGACTGACCCTTAAATGTTTACAGTCTCTGCTAAATGACTTGATACCAGTGACATGAAGTACTAGGCTCTGGCTGGAATTTCATGAAAGCAGATTAAAGGCCATCGCTGGACAGACACCATAGAGCAAGCACATATTTCAGAAAAGAAAATTTCATGTTTCGAGTTCTCTTCACAATGAAAGGTGACCTTTGATATAATTTTTTCCTTGCTCTTTGAATTTAAACTATTTTTGCTTTCAGCACAAGTCAAATGCAGATGAACACTGTCTTCCTCCTTTCTTTAGCATCCCTATTTCAATATTCCAGACTCAGCCATCATTTAACCCAGCAGTCCCCTACTGTGCATCTGTCCCTCAAATCTTAAATACCTGTCCTCCCAATCTGTTCTGAGGCCAAGTCCAAATGAGTTTTGTGCATGTAAATTCTATTATCTACATGCATAAATGACAGAATCTACTGCCTATGCATGCAAATGTTAGGTATCCAGATCAACCAATATATCACTGTGTATTAGAGGAGCAAAGGTTTTTTGTACATAAAGGGAAATCCATTAAGTGTAACTTTGAAATTGTGGCCCTAAAATTGTGTGTAAAAAGAATCACTTCTGGCTGTAAAGAGAAGGTATTTCAAACAAGTATAATCTTCATGTAGCTTAAATCTCTGGATAACCTTCAGAGGTTGAGTTATGCCTGCTTACAGCTCTTCAGGATTCACCTGGCCTTTGGTAATGCTATAGCATATGTGCAATCTGTTCAGCTAAAGTGTTCAGAGAAAGAAACATCATCCAACTAATATCGATTATCCATAGCATCTGAAAGATTTCAGATCATAAAAACATACCTTAACACACCTTAACAATCTATTCATAGGAAAGACACTGTAAGAGAGAAGTTGTAACTTTGAAAGCTACAGATGACAATTCTGTTTTGGGTATGTTTTTATTTTTTACTAAGGCACATTTTCTTTTAAATACTGCAGACATCAACACTTTTATTCACCTCCAAACAAGTAAAATTAGATAATAGATCCCTTTTCTTTCTCCTTTTTTTTAAAGCCAGGAACATTCATTCCAGGACTGAGAACTTCCAGTTTCAGCCTGAGGCCACCTTACTAACTATGACAATCCCCTCCTGAAGAGGTCTGAAAATGGAATAACTTATTTACCCTTCATTAAGAAAGCACATTGTACATCCTCCACTCTTTCTAGATCTGTATATAAAGTCAGTGCTCAAGCTACATCAGCTCAGTTCTGTCCCTAGCTGTAGCTAAGAATTGCATTCAGTTCCTTGTGTGTTACCCACACGTTTGAATACACCATTATATAGACCCCAGTCACCACTCAGTGTAAGAATCAATCCCTTAGCAGTTTATGATTTATGCAGCTTGCTAGAAGAGAAGTAGGCCACTTCAGCTTAGTTGTTTTTACTCATGAAGGACATGTTGTCCTGTAATTATTCTGTCATTTCTTAAAAGGTGAAATCTTTAACAGGTTCATGCTTTATGTGCTGCTATGTGTATGTGTGAGTTTATGTCTGAGAATGTCTCACCAAGTAGGAATTATCATTCCCAACTACTTTGCAAGGAGCTACATAGAACTGGACAGACTAAAATGTGTTAAATATCCTGAGTTTACATGGACAGTTTCAGGGAGAGCAGGGGTGGAGCAGAACAGGGGAAGGTCAAGGAAATCATTAACATGTTCCAATTACTGCCTTGATTCACAAAATACACAACTGCATGAAAGTGACACTTTCTGTTTTGATACTGTTGGTAATGTTGTGTTGTATCATTTAATAGAGGCAATATCAGCATAATGTGGAACTTTAAACAATTATGCAAATTTTAAAGTAATGTGTTCAGAGAAAAACTGAGAGGAGATTCTGACATTAATCAGACTGCAGGCACTGCTTGTAAGAGTTCTGTAAAATATGGGCTAACCTTAGTGTTAGTGGCTGAAAGGCAAAGTTTCTCTTCTGCTTCAAATTAACTGCAGTTTTTGCTTATTTGAAAAAAAAAACAAAAACAAATCTCCAAACAACAAGAATATTAAATTCCCTTTCCTACACAAAAATCTGCCATTCGGCTTAAAGGATAAATAGCATTAAGACATACAAAACCTCCCCTTTCTTTGATACATCAGAATATTTGGAGAATCTTAATAAACTTCCATAATGACATAAATCACATGGATTATCAGAGTTCTGTAATAGATTCTCCCCTAACAAGTCCTGCTGTGCCTAACTAATGCTTATCTGATATACTGGCAATACAAAGCTAATAAAGAGTGTAAACACAGAATACTAAATTGGTTTCAATGAAAAAAAACAGGTCAGCCTGGACTCCAAATGAAAAAGGGAGTGGGGGTTGTGTGGAATCTGGATCTTTCTAATATTTTAGAAGAGTAAAATCTGGTTCTAGTTCTGGCTAGTTGGGAGTTTCCCCTAACCAGAGATGGGAGAGAAAGCAAGCCTGGGATTAAGATCGTCCAGGCTTCAGATTCAAATTTTAAATCTGTTTGTTGGAAACTACTTGTGTGATACTCAGCCTTTACTGTTAGCCAGGGAAAGAAGCATAAACTGTCCAAAGAAAAGCTCTGTTTAGCATCACCATGAAAAGGAAATGCTGTATCTTTCATAAGAATATCTTGAAAGACATCTGTACTGCTGTCCCAACTGCTGGCGTTCAGGCAATATGCAGACTCTTAAGATTATTATCTAAACTGCTCTCTGAATCTGTTTCCCCACAGTCAGCTGTAATACATGAGGGTAGTTTACTAGAAAGTGTTATTCACTTTGAATTTCCTAGCTTTAGTTGGTTTAAGTAAGACCCTTAATGTCACTTAAACATAGTGGTTTTCTGTTATATTTTAATTTTGAAAGGATTATCAAGAAAATCTACCCTTTCCGTTAACTTCCTTTGAAAAACGATTAAGAGTTTTAGAAAGGATCTCCACATATCCTCTACCTGCCTGATAACTTATCCAGAATGAAACATCTAATACAGATGAAATTCTGAAAAAACATAGAAGCAAAATATGAAGTTCTTAATCTGAAACTACATATATATACTTGGGAATCCAGTGCAACATTGTTAAACACTGTAAATTATACCAAAACTTTCTTTGTTTTGGTATTTGGCTCTGTCTAGCTTTATTGATAAAAACAGCAATTTATTTTTCTTTTTATGGGGCTAACAATTACATACCACTCAAAAGAATTTGACTGCTATTAGCTGACTACAGCACTTGTGAGGAAAAAATCCTGTTGTCTTACAAAAACATTAGCAGTAAGTAATATTCCACCTAAGAAAGACTTAGGAGAACTGCTAATAAAATGAGGGTTTAACTATTCTTTTCTAAAATACCACAGTAAAATCGTGCTGCATCTAGTTTTCCGGTATCACATGTGGAAGTCACTGTGAAAACTAAACAGAGATGGGATGTAACAAATGTATCACTCATAAATATGGCTTCTCAAACATAAAAATCTGGCAAAGCCCAACAAGCAAAGCAGGAGGTAAGACAGCTTTCATATGCTGCTGCCTTTAATGTTCTTAATGTACATTGGATAATTATATACCTCGTTTCTTCTAAACTGAGTAAGATATTTTGGTTTAAATCTATTTGTGGAGTATACTGCTATGTATCTATCTCTCTTAATTTAGTATAGTAGTCTCTACTCTAAAGCAAGGAGTTTTAAATTAAATGAGCCAGCATACCTACTGCTCAAAGCAACCGACTGCATTCCAGTGAAGCTCCATTGAAAGCTATGTCAAATCTCTGCTGTCTCAGGGAGGAAAGTACCTCATTCCCTTAGCATTAGTCACCCTGCTAGAGATTAATCCTAATGAGCTTTTTACTACAGGCTTGGCTGGCACACCCAGGATTTGCATTACATACCTGTGATTTCTCAATATTTAGCCCAAAATGTGTGTGTTCAAATGCAGACAGATATCAGCTTTCCAGAAACCATCAACTACAGCATTACTGCAATAACTTATCAAGCTTAGAGTGAGGCCAGCCACAGGGTGGTTCCTCAGCTTTGGTAAAAAGCCATCACACAACTAAGTATAGCAAAACCAATGTGGGCCAAAACTTGTGAGAACACTGGTGTAAATGACCCATCTCAGGAAAGGTCACAGTATTAAAGAACAACACTGCTCTCTTCTTTATTTCATTATCCTCATTATCCCCCTCATTATCTCCCTATTTCACTGATTTTTGGCAAGCAGTGGGCACCTATTTGATGTGACTAGATTGTTTGCAGACCCTGCCACAGAGTTTCAAGCTCCCTTTCAGCTGTATCCCGCCCTCATTAGGCAATAAACCATCCCTTGGCCCTTTCCACCCACAAGCACCAGAAAAGACTAAAAAAAATCCAGTTCACATGGAAACCAGAAGTCATATATCTTTGATCACTCAAGTTATTTTAACCTACAAATACCACACCTGAACAATTTTTATTGAGGGAACAATACTAAACTGCAATCAGTATCTACAGTACCACCAAACCATCAAAAAAAAAAAAAAAGATCCTCATTCAAAAAAAAAGCTTTCATGCAACTTGGCTCAGTCCTTTTAGAAACAAAATAGCTAATATTAGAAGCGTGGGCTAAATAAAGAAGCCTAGCCTCTTCTGGATCAGAGGCTGGAAATAATTTTCAGATCTAAAGGGTTTTAAAAGAAGACAGCAACAATCTCTTTTCCAGCTAAATAAGGGACACTGCTAGCTTGGTTACTGCAGCCAATCTTAATTCCTGCAGCAACCCCATGTAGTGAAGCTGTGTCTTTAAGGTAGCTAAGGACCAAAGTGCTTACAGTTGCAGAGTTAAGAAGCAGCACTTGAGCTTTCCTCAGAAGCAAAATAGAAGTCAGCACAGATCACAGCCTAACATACTCCATGAAGGACCCAGTGGAACCAGTTTTACTCAGCACAGTTCATAGTCCCAAGCACTCTCCAGCTATAGCCTGGCAATGGCAACCTAAGAGCAACTTGTATAGCTCACTCCCTTTTAACAGCAAATAAAGTAGCACAGTTGTGCTTCATCATGACAGTCAGAAGAATCATTCACTGGGATTTGCTAAAGGAACAGTCTGGCAGCCTATGTTCAGATTTCTACCTCCCTTAAGGTTTTCTAAGGTATGTACCATCCTAGCAGTTAAGAGCTATGTAAATTAAGTACTACAACTTGCACATTGGAACATCTAACTTTTGGACCTGCCACCACTGAAGTGGTGCACGACAAAATTTTTGTTAATGCCTAAGTGTCCTAAGCAAGGAATGAGCACACTTCAGGCAGTGCTAGAATAACAGCTGGGCACAGCTCTCAGAAGGAGCCACCAGAACTAGCCACAAACTCATGTATATCAGCTACAGCTAATTATAGAATGTACTGTCTCCTTGAATGCAAGATGCTCAGGCATCAGCATAGACAAAGGTGTCTGTGCACCCTATTCTGGAGTTACACTACAGAATTGTCTGCACCACAGTCTTTCAATTAAATCAGCAGGACTACTCTTTTTTTTTTTTTTAATAGAGTTTTATGGTCGTGCCCCATTCTTTTTAAATCTAACATTCCACTGGCAAGAAAGTGCAAGACTGGGTTTTAAATATTCCTGCAAGTGCCCAAATTAGTATCTCCTGTGCACATTTCTTAAGCACCAAGCCATCAGGCAGCCAGCACGGGGGGCATTCACCACCTCTCCTGACACCTCTCATCATCAGCTCTGTGAGATTCATGAAAGTTGTGAGAACAAGAAAAAGTGAAAAGTGTGAGAAAGTTGCTCAGAACCTGGTGACCTCAATCAGGGCAGAAATTAAAAAAAAAAAAAAAAAAAAAAAAAAAAAATTAAAAAAAAGCCCCAATTCCTTAGACTTTTCCAGTCTCTGGGCATCTAAGACATTGTTGAGGAACTATAACATGCTGTTTTGTTGCTGGCTACCTATGATGATATTTTCATGGAGGAGAACTAAACAAATTCTGCCAGCTCCATGAAGCAGGAATCCCTTTTCTCCTGCTTCCCAAGGGCAGGCTCTGACAGACACTGCCCACTGTCTCTGTTCATGCAGGCCTCATTGTGAAAAAGCTGAACAATACCACGACTTTCATGCTGCACCATTTAGCTCTGGCTGAAACTGTAATCTTGTGTCTGTGGTTTTCCTGTTTGGGTGCCTAACTTAACTGTCTGAGCCCATTCCTTCAAGTGTGGAAGGGACTCTGAGGGTATAAAGAATTAGCATGTTTCTGCCAGAAACATTCCAGCAGGATCCCATGTTTGTTTAACACATACAAACAGCTAAAATAAAATATTTGTTGGCCTCAGTAATAAACAGAATATAAAATAGTGTGAAATTAAGCAAGACCAGCTGTGCTCCAGGAGAACTGAAAGGAACAGTTAACTTCTACTACACAATGATCTGGAATGCACACAGAGTAAGATGTACTGCTATTATGTGTGGTTTTGATCCCCTTTATATACAAAGTGCTGATTAGATCTAGCTACCAAAATTATGCCCTTTCATATCCATATGTCTGTAATAAACAAAATTTAGAGGAACAAATATTAGGATGCTTTCCGCTGTTTTAAATCAACTGTTTTGCAAGCCAAGTTGGAAGTGTTGCATCATATGGTGTAGAAGTGTGAAAATATCAAACTAGTGATAACTGATTCCATTCTTCCAGGGTCAATAAAAAGGGAAAAACCAAGCCCCTCATGGGCCTGTGAGAATTTCAGGATATGCATCTCTATAGATTCTATATAGTAGCATTCGAGCCTCCATATATACATATACACCTATATACACTTATTTACACTGAAACCACAAAGCAATCCACTGCTTAAGCAGAGCTTTCTGGGGAAGCTGAAAAATCTGTTCCCACTAATGCATGACAGGATGGAGGTTTTCCCTGTGGATTTTCCCTTCTGAATTTGGGAAGCAGAGTCAAGGACTGATATAGAGGACACTGTTTTATTTCATAGAATTAATATAGTTTTGAACAACGAATACAAAAGGAAATGTGACTTAAGTCATAATTCCTGTGAAGGGTGCTCTATTATGCTGCCCAGACTACCCTCGTGTCTTTATCTGGCTGCTCTCTCTGCTCCAAAACTTTCCTGCCTACTTGCCCCTGAGCTTATACATGTCCATTGTGGCTAAAAAGCCTTCCAGCACTGGACATTTTGTATTTTTCCCAGTTTGTAACAAAGAGTGTATCATACCAGATGCATTTATGCTTCTGGTATCTCTTTTTAGAAAAGGAGACTGAATGAGGAACCTTAGTCCAGCCCTTGGAAAAGCTGCATGGAAAGTACCTGCTAAGTAGGTCAAGGCTAAGTCACTCATGAAATAAAAAGTCTGGAGGAATACATTTAGAAGTCAGTCAGACTAATCAGTACTTTTATCTCATTTCATTGGCAGCTGGGTTGTTATGATCTTTCACTTTCTATTAAAAAGAGTATACTGGAAATAGTAAACACTTAGGATCTACTTCTTCCTCCCCAGTGTCACTGTACCCAACTTGCTGTTGAATTGCCAACCAACAGAATGGATTTTCAATCAGTCACTATGTGGGGTACTTACTTCTGGCCACCCCAGAGCCAAGTTAAGTTTCCTGAAATCATCACATAATGAACCTTGAGCCCCAAGGCACAGCTTCCTGTGGAAGATCATCTCTGTGTAGTCCACAGAGGCACAGGGACATCAGGAAGGTCACAGACAGCTTTAATTTTAGTCTGGTGTTCATTTATAAACACCACATCCATTGCTTATTGTTTCATAGCTCTTTTGTCATAAAACAAGATTGAAGTGGGTCACTTGCCAGATAAGCCAACTTGAGAGGGAAAGCAACTGACTCCAAATCAAAAGGAAAAGAGTACAGAATTTCATAGCAACAACTGCCACAAAAGTACAAGAACCCATCACAGCATCACCATTCAAGAATATCTGAACCATCAGTTAAAATTTGGATGAGAAACGACTGTCACTTGGATGTCTCTTCCCACCCTCAATTATTTTTTATCTAGGAACTGTTTGATTAAAAGCAAAACAAATTGCTTTTTGGGCTCACATAAAATTTACAAATGTTCTCTTATCCCAGGAAAACAATTTTGGAACTGTATGACCACTCTGGGAACTGCTTTTTCTGGAGACTGCAGTCTCCAAACATGTGCTTAATGAACAAATGAAGGTATATTCTAGCAGCCAATAACGTACACCCTATCAGGTCTTATTGCTTGAAGAGAAGGTAATGCTCCAGAATACAAAACTGCACATATTGCCACTGTAAAGGTTTGAATGTGATCTAGTAATAGAGATTGGTCACATAGTCATGGTAGAGTGGATAAATTACTACATAAATCATTCATTTATATGGTACAATACAGTCACAGAAATAATACTGTCCATATGGCAAAGGGCCTAACTGGGGAAAAATATTCTTCAGCACCCTGCACAGTCATGCAGGAGCTCTGTTTTAACTACTTCTATCAATTATTAAAACAGCATAGTGCATAATTACATCAGCTTTTCACCTTCAGAAACCTGCTTCCAACACCTTGTTTTCACCCTGTTGCCTGGAAGTTACACTTTCAGCATTAGCCAGCATCATCCAGCAGGAGCTTTTATGATGTCTAACTTTAAAGAGGCTCCAGAAGTAAAGTTGGGGATTCAGAGGCTTCATCCGGAGGCTGAAAAGATAAATAAAGCAGCAAAGACAAGAGCTGAATGTGAAGAAATTTAAAAGGATTTTGTAAGGTGAATAGCTGGGTGACGAAATTATCAATGAATTTTAATGTAAGTAAATGCAAAGTGACACACATTGGCATCAACAATTCTGACTTTATGTATAAAATTATGGGCTCCAAGTTCTTTATTACATCAAGTGGGAGATCTGGATAGCATAGTACAGGTAATATAATAGCTGGACAAGTAATAGAGATAGTATAACATAATCAAAACCTTGCCTCAAAGAACAGAAGTGTGAGAAAAAAAGCAGCAAATTAAATGCCTTGAATCCTGCTGAAAGAAAGAGCATGATTGCATAAACCCACAGAGCTCTTGTACTGGTTCTGATGCCACTTCTAAACTGGAAATAATGGAAATAGAAAAGGCTTGGATAAGAGTAGCGAGGGTAATAAAAGCCACAGAGTGATTGCTGGACAGGAAACAAACAAATGTACTGGGATGCTCCAGCACAGAAGACATGTTACAAAGAGGATATGACAGAGACCTGTTAAATCATAAGTGGTGTGGTGATGATAAAATGGGATCCATTCATTGCTTTTTCCAATATGAAAGCTCAAGGGCATCAAAGACCAAGCAGATACCACACCCAAAACAATGCAGTCAAGCTTGGGAACACCTTAAGGAAGGACATCACTGTTGATGCAAAAGTTAGGTTACCAGATTCTAATTCCTAGAGAAAAAAACCTATGAAGGTCTACCAAGCAGAGAAAGTCCTCTTCTGCCTTGGCAAGCTCAGGACAGCCAGTCTGTGTTTGGAAGAGCATTTGAATGGGAAATACCTGCATTCTTCAAAATCAACCACACTTAGGAAAAGAATATGGGCCCAGATGAGCTTTTGGGTGTGATACAGCTCATCTTATGCCCTTCCTCAATCATTTGCCTGTCACAGTGGACCAAGCACATTGTGTTCACAGATCCTCCTCCACTCACAGCTTTACTAGCTGAAACAGCTACTGTCATCAGCAATCTGTCATTGCCTCATTCCTGGGATTATCTCAAATCTGCTGCTTGACTATTTGCTTATGCTCTCACCTACTTTAATGACAATAACCTCTACTTAGAATGACATTATTATTTGAATCAAAGAAGATAGTCCAGTTTACTTTCTGAGTAGTACAGGTTAAGCATTCTCATCTGAGCAGTTCATTCACCATACTAGAGCAGGGAGGCAACAAGCATCTGGAAAGACAGGACAGACTTTAGAACTGTCATCTTGCTTTACCACATTTCTTCTTCCTGAAATGAGTAGTATCAAACAGTTCTGGCTCAGGAACTCACTGTTTGTGAACTAAAATGGTTGATCATTTTTCAAACCTATTTTTTCATACTGTTGGGTTTCATTTTCATTGTTTCTTTGTCAGCCCCTGTTTCTCCACAGGAAGTTCAGCTTTCAAAAAAAACCCAAACAAAATCTTCACATTTAACATGAAATATCTGTCAATCAGTAACTCATTTAAATACTTCACTGAAAACATTATCCAAAGCATTATAAAAAATGGCTTCACTTAAAATAAGTGAACTCTTTAAAAAATATTTTAATATCTAAAATTTATTTTAAAGTGTACACCACTCTTCAATAGAGAAGCTGTTCTATATGCTTCAAAATAAATGGTTTAAAGTTAAGAATTTTCATTGAAATGATACTCACTTTCAGCCAGCAGCAAGTACACACAACTGAATGCAAAATTGTGTCTGTATCTTTTATCTTTTTAATAAAATACTAGAAAATACCATATTTATTCTTACATTATTTATTTGTAATCATTATAAATATAGGCAATGTTTCTACAGAAACCTCCCTTGGTAGCTTTGTGTTTAAATATCTGCATTAAGGTGAAAGAAACCCCACCCAGTCTAACCAAAAAAGCACATCCCCCATTCAGAGTTCAGCAAGGAAATGAGCCCTTTCAAGACTCTGCACCTATGGAAGGAAGCAGCATGGCACTCAACAAACATCCTTGGGGAAAAAGCTAAAAAAGAAAACTGTGATTTCCTTGACATCCTACTTTATCAATCCAACTACCATCAATAAGAAAATAAGAATTAAAACCAGGGCTGTGTGCTAATGAACAAAGCTGAAAATATATCCCAGTTCATTACAAATTTTCAATATTTCTGTTTTCAGAGTAGATAATATGTTTCCATAAGGCAGATTATTAAAGCCAAACTTCCTGGTGAGTACTGGGACATTACCTGCTAACATTTTTTGCTAACTGTTTTTGAAGAGAAAAAGTCCATAAGTGGTGCATTGGTGCAAATATTTCCCAAATAATTGAGAACAAAGCTAGTTATATGCAATGGTAGCATATCGCACACATTTGCTGCACTGGAAGACAACTGAAAGAAAAGAAGCACTTCAAAGAAACAGAAAATATCAATTCTTCTCTCTGCATTTGGTATACCTATGAGAAAATACTTTTTTCCTGAAAAATCAGGAAAACTTTCCAGCCAGGAAAAAAAAGAAAAATCATCACTGTTCAGAGTGATTCATTTAAAATTGCTGAGCTCATATTGAGAGCCTGAAATCTAGGAATCACCAGCTGGGCTGGGATTCAAAAGTACATGGATGGAGTGAGTTTTTGAGTTGCGATGCATTCAGTACTGGAAGCAATTGCTTTTCTCACCTATTCCACAAGGGAAGGAGGAAGGGAAACATTTAAGAATTAAGATGACTTAATACTATTGGGTTACGGTATCTTGCATTGCTTGAGGCTGAATCAGAGTTTGCATTAAAAAGGCACTTCAAAAATTTAAATAAATCTTTTACAGTGAGTCATTTCAAGATGGGTTGGAATAATGACAAAATAAATAAGATAAAACTGCATATTAAATTAGTTACGTTGATGTACTTATGTTCATAAGAGGGGCAAGAAAAGGTCATTGTTTCTGCAAAGTATCAGCATTACTGCCGAGGGAATGAGGAGGGACTCCATATAGCAGGTATATGACAGAATATCCATAGGTCATAAATAGCCAGCATGGAGATAGCTTACAACAGAAAGAACTAAACAGACACAAACTCATGGACACTGCTTAAGGAATGAAGCTGGTCGCAGGCCTCTTCTATTCTAGTTTAGAAGTTATGAAAAAGATGCTGTCAGCTATCAACATCCAGCTACATCCAGCTGTCATCCATCAACATCCTCAGGGAAATGACTGAGGGACAGTAATATATGTCCCATTCAGTATCATTAGTATAATGCAATATGAGGTAATTTAATCCAAATTGTACAGTGTGCTACATAAAGCGAGTCCAACCAGACCACGAGGTGGCAAAACAGGTATAGTGGTGCCCAAGAGTCACAGTGAATAACCCATAGTTTATGGTGACAGGTTGTATCTGCATCCCAAGAACAGAAATGGGGTTTAGGATCAGGCAGAATTATCAACAAAGCAGCTAACAGGAGGATGTAAAAATAAAGCAGGCCTCATCTGCTTTAACTCAGCCTTCACCTTTCTCAGCACTCACAGGCACAAATGGGCATCATTCCTCCTGGAGTCAATGACAGTGGTGGGCTGCACTCATTCCAGGGTAAACGACTCACTTTCTTAGTGTGATTTACATTAGTCTGCCTCTTACAGTCACATACAAATTGTAGCAACTTGCATCTTACATGTATTTACATCAGAAAACACTCTTAATTTCTTCACTGCATTATTAGAAGTGGCATTGCTATTGTAAACAAATTCATATTTTTAATTCAATTTACTTAGCACTACCTGTGACCTCCATTTTCTTTGCTCTTACTCTCAGTTTGAACAACAAAAAGCAATAAAGCAAGTTTCACTTTTGCTTCCAGCCAGTTTCACTTTCCAAAAAGATTATTTATTTGTTAAAAAAAAACACAAGTTGATTTCATTGGAATAGAAAGCTGCACACATTTCTTCTGGCCTCTGATTCAATAAGAGCTTTTATAGAACACTTAGGTTTAGGCTAAATTAAATTGATAGAGTTTTGATAACGAATATTCAATTGATTTACAGATAGATTAATTTAGACCAGATTGTTAGCACAGCTCTTGGTTTAAATTGTAAACTATAGAATTTCACTGAATCACAGAATAGTTGAGGCTGTGGAAATTGCTCAGTCCAGACCCCTGCTTGAATTAAGGTCAGCAAGAACAAGTTGCTCAGGGACAGGTCCAGTGCAGTTTTGACTGTCTCCAACCTTTCTGGGTAATTTGTTCCAGTGCTCAATCACCATTACAACTGAAAACTTTATTTCTTACATTTCAGTGGAATTTTTCGTATTCCAGTTTGTAGCCATTGCCACTTGTCCTTTGACTGGGTGCTTCTAAGAAGAGTCTGACTGTATTCCTCTCTACTCCCATCTGCAGCTGGCCTGCATTTTCCCTGGCCTTCCTTATGCTGCCAGTGTATCCGCAGGAGCCCTCCTTGCTCCCTTCACTGGGTCCAACTCCTCAAGGGATTTGGCTTTCCCCACTGCATCCCTGCACAACCATTGTCTCTGAAGTTCTGCTTGGTGACCTGGCCCTACTTCCACCTCTTATATGCTTCCTTGCTTCCTTCTTATGTAACAGAAATTAAATGTAATTGAAAGGATGCCATCATTCTATTTTCTAATTTTATGTGGGTAGTCTCCTTAATGCAATTGCTTTTTTAGCCCAGTGCAATGGGGATATCAACGTCCTGTTTATATGCTTTAAAAACTTTTAAAATAAAATGAAAAATTAAAACTTTTTAAATAAAAACCCCAACTTGAATAACAGTCAAAGGCCTGGTATTGTGACTTGTTTTTATAGCTTCTCCCCTAGTAACCTGCCATACAACACTAGCTCCAAGAGCAGGAGGCTGGCTTGAGTGTTGCATTTCCATCAAGTCATGGCTTGTAAACTCTGAACAATGACAGAGCAGTGAGGAATTGCACTGTGTAGCCTATACAATCTTCATAAAATAAGTTAATGAACAAATAAATATGCCCTGATGGACAAGGCATCCAGCAAATATCCCACAAGTTCCTCCCCAGCCCTGTTCCCACAGGAAGGCTGAGGAGCAGACACCTATCTGCACTCCCACAAACATGGCTGCCCAAAGACCCTGGGCCCATTTCTCCTTTACTCTTGAGCCTTTTGCAGCTGTGAAGAGCAAATGAAATGTGAAAAATAAAAACCTGTTCTCAAGTGTGTTAGACCTAGTGGTAACACCTCCAGAGACCACGGATATCAGAACAACTTCTGCTCATCTTACCACTCTCAGCAAGCCCCATACAAGTGCTGAAGGTCAGTAATGGCCACCAGTTTGAGAGCTGTGTAATCCTCCCTCAGTCACTTTCCCTCACATTTGCAGCATGTCTTGTACACTTTAGGTTAAAAAAGTATATACTGGAAAGAACTTTAAATGCTTTCTCCAGGGAAAACTAGATCTGTAGCTCACCTTTTCTCTCAGAAGTTTCTCAGGTTTCTCTGTGAAACTCCAGTTTCCTCCACTTAGGACTGAGGCCTTGGGCCATCAGGGCAGCTGTCTGTGTAGGGAGAGGTTTGTACACTCACAGCTGGAGCACAAACACCTCTCTTTAGCACAGAAATCCCCCCACTCTCCACATGGGAAATATTTAGAACTGGAGAAACTTAGCTTTATATTGACTCCCCAGTAACTCATCTGTCTCCATAGTACTACAGGTACTGTTAGTGTCCAGCAAAGAATAAATAACTGCAGTCCAACATTTTATAACAGATCGTTTTCCTAAAAGGTAGTTCATTGCACTTCACTGCTCTCTGTAAGGTTCCTTAGTACCACTGCATCAGAAGGGCAAGAGGTTTTGCCACCTTAACATTAAGAAATGAAATAAAGGCAAGTACCACAGAAATCTACTGCAGCAGCACACGAGATGCTCTTGTTTGAGCAATAGCCTTCATTTCAGTCCAAATCAAACCCAAACTTCCCCTGGTCTCAGTGGCAGCTTTGCCGGATTACGGCACTACCGGAGCGCAGGCAGCGGAGGAGCGCATGACCAGGCAGCACAGGTGAGTGGTGGTGCACATCTCCTGTCAAGAAATATGTGGATGTATTGATCTTACATTACTCAAAGAATGGGTTCAATGGATTCTGGCATCTCCTGGGGAGATTTTGTGGGAGGAGTTCAGGAGGAGTGGCAGAGTTATTATTTTATATTCTTTTCAAAACTGATCAAGTTCTCAGCCATGCTGGCTGCTGTAATGAGGACAGCAGTTTCCTCCTTCCTTCTCATGTCCTGTTGCTATCCTTAACCTGATCAGCAGGTCTACATCATACGTAATTTACTTACATGAACCTTTAATAAAATTTAGCTTGTTTATCACTGATGATGATCTATTTTGATGGTAAGACTATCCTCATTAATGTTTATAAGAGATGTAAAAGGGACATTTGTTTTACATCTGTTCCTTAGTATTTCATCTCTTCTCTGCTAAAATTTGGTTCAAATTCTGTGCTGTGCTGTTTTTGGAAATAGCAAAGGGAAATCTATGCTTCAACCTTTCTAATTAAAAAAAAAAAAAAAAAAAAGGTTTGGAGTTTTGCATGGTTGTTAACTGCTTCTTGCAAATCTAGCTGATTAAATAGTACTGAAAGCAAATTAGTAAGAAAAGGCAAGAGGCTTGAGTGGTGAAAGCCAACAGAGCTCATATTAACTATTTAACTATTCAGACAACACGGCCAATAAAGTCATGAACCAAGAGCAAGTCTCATTTACTCCCTGATAAGTCTTTCACCATGATGTTTTATAATCTATAGGTTTCCTTCAGATCTTGATTTTTTTCTACTAACAATTTATTTGAGAAAAAAAATCCACTACACACATGCATACCCACATAGCTTGAAAAAACAGAAATGGCAAAGCTGGTTTCTACTTTCTACTGCCCTGACTACCTGAACTACTGACATAAATACGTACTTAGAGTAAGCACATTATCAGGTGTTGCTTTAGGATGAACAGTCAGATGAATGGAGGGGTAGACTCAGGGAAGATTTTTAAGGATTCATAGCTGTTATCCCTTGTCTAGCTCTCTGACCATTTGGAAACATTTTTTGATTAAAAACTTCCCCCCACCCATATATATGTCCCTGGAAATTGAACAGATCTTATTTTTATTGTGTTTTTTTCCAGATTTTACCACAGAAATCTGGGCATCTGCCCAAAATTTATAAATTAAAACTTCATGTAGCACAGGACCAACATAATATATATACATAATATATATATATACCAGGAAGCTAAAATATTTTCTCCTTTCTGTCCTGAACACAAACTTTGGCATACCCCATGTCACAAAGCTGCTCTTTCTGAGTCAGTGCAGCAGAGGTGGTTGTGTTTGAGTAGGAAGTCAGAGCCACTCACAGCAATGAAAGTTCATGCTGCCAGCCTGGCCCCAGGAAGGGAATGTTCTCCCTTGGAAGAGGAACTGAAAGTATGCCTAGGGAAGCCTGCTTTTCCTCTGATCAAACTAGCTGTCTAAGGAAATGCCAGACCTTGCTGCGCTGGGGTCATATGTAGAATTATGTGGCAGTTTGATAAGCTACAGTACACTAATTTATTGGCTATTTTAAAAAATGAAGAGGAAATTTTATTAAGGATTACTTTGCTTTCCTGAAAACTTTTTATAATTAAAAACATCTGGAAGACATTTCAATATATCATAAACAAGAGGAAATCCAAAGCACGTGACTTCTAAGAAAATGATGTAAATACCTTTCTGTGCCAAAATTTACAGTAATCTGTTTTACTTATTTTGCTTCATGGGAGGGAAAATGAATGGAGGACAAGTCAACAACAGGAAACGTACTACTGCAAAGAAATACATCACATTAGAAACTACTGTTAAATAAAAAATACTTTTTTAAAAAATAAAAACAAACATAAAATCACTAAAATTATTTAGCTTCCACTTCCCAGTGTCTCCCCCAGCTGATTAGTTTCCAGGGGATATTTCCTTCTGGAGTGGATAAATGATTACATCAATCCTGACAATGTTAAGAAAAAAAAATAAGAATACAGTTTGGATCACTGTAGGTAAAAAACCTACTGGTTTAAACTGCTGAATACTATGCTTCCTAGTATCACCAAGTACCTACAGCTTTTATGACACTTCTCAGTTCTTTCAGAAATAAAACATAAAAAACCACCAACACAGTTCAACAAACTACTAAATATCCTAGTCTAAGTAATCCATTGTCTTATAAAATACAGTAAGATTTATGGGTTCTAAAACCAAACACAGCTTTACATGAAATCCTCAGCAGAGTTACTAAAAACCTCAACAATTAATTAGTAAGTTCACAGAAAATTAAATAATGCATAAGGAGAACAGTGAAAATGTTTATAACCAAATCTAAAAGTAATGAGAAACTTAAAACTGTTGAGTTCCGTGGAAAGACATAGAACAACAAAGTTGAACTCTCCCAGAATTCATAGTGGTTTGTGTTTAGAATTTAATTGGAGGGTACGGGCAACTGGCACAGTTTGTTCCAGCCTCTAGCTGCAATTTCACCCAGAATCGCTATTTCCATCCAGAATTTTTCTTCAGACCTACAGCTGTGTTTGTCCAGATCTGTTGCATTTAAGAATGAAGTTGCTGTGATACAGAAAATATTTTTTTTCCTTTGACTTTCTCAAGCAGAATGGCAGATGGGCTTGATGCTTCCTCATAGCAAACCAAAAGGGAGGTGTCTATGACAAGTCAGAGAGAGCAGTGACCAGTCCAAAGTCAGTCATAAACTGTGAGCTCAGCAGGGCTGTACCACATGGGAGTCAGCAGCTCTCCAGCCCAGATGAGGCTGCTCGGGTGCTTCTGAGAAGAATGAGATTACGTGTGCTGACAGCTTTCTGCTGGTCTTGCCTTCCTGCATTGTGACAGCTCATGCTACTCAGTCAGATGAACACAGAGATGTCCTTTGCTAGGGGAGTCTTAACATGGGCCAGAGGGAGTGAAGTAATGTACCTGGTGTACAGGGAGAGGAACTCTAAGGCTAAATCATAGAACTTGGGATGTGTCATCTTTCTATTGGAATCAGTGATTTTATTATTAAAACCACCTTGAGTGGGAGCCCTGATATTTTACTGACCCTTTCATTCCTTACTAGTTTTAAGTTTAATATAGCAGTTACAAAAAACTCTAACTTCATTTTTTCATATTATTATATTGGAGTATCTGAACTAACTGCATGTTACAACAAATTTTGCAAATCCCAATTTCAATGTTATTGTTTCAGACTCTTTACAGACTCAGCTTACTGCTTTGGGAACACTCATGTCACATTTTAGAGGGTTTTTTACCCCAATACATATGAATTTCTTTATAACAGAAATAAAAATCTTATTGAATAAGGTGATGAGACTTTTAAAAGACTCAGCTACTCCTCCAACCCACATAAAGTTGTAATTATGAAATTATAATATGTCAAATTTAATATTTAGAGAGAATGCCGTGCTTGCTAGTGAACTGTAGTATATAATTTAGGGAACAGATGATGAACTGTGTTCTCACAATTTCAAAGGCATTTATTTTGCTGAAATAACTTTAGGTTATGTATTTTGGCAATGAATGTCTTTCCCAAGCACTATGTGCAAGAAAGGCCCAGTTCTGACTGAGTACTTTGATTAGGACTGTAATGTTGCCAATGCATCAAAACAAAGCTAAGCACTCAGTTATTTATTTTTGCTTATATTTTGAAAAGGAAACACTTTAGGATGAGGAAAAAAATATTTTATGCTATTAAATAATATATACTGTTTAATCAATTGCAGTGAAGGAATTATGATAATGTTTTGAAATTTTTTTTTCCTTTAATGAATATTTGTGGACCAAGTCTGAATTCTGGCAAGCTGCTTAATAACTGCATTTGGGAATCAGGCACCTTTTTTTGATCCTTTTCTGCAGAGGAATAATACCTAAACCAGTCTTTGCAGAATATAAACTATTTTTTGCATTTTTAATGAACAATTTTTATCTTATAGGTTGTTTTGCAAGGAAAAATATTTGTTATTAGCAATGATGATTGTGGTTGCTTATGTAACCATCTTATACTGTATCTGTTCTCTCTGAATGAATTACTTCAACATGGTGAATGAACCAACATCCACCTAAACAAAGACTGCTCACTCACAAATAGTACAATGAGATATGAATTTTCTTGAAGCAAGCAACAATTCTGACAAACGTTCAGAAACATTGCTTGGGCAATATTCAACCTACTCTGCTACACAGTGTTTTTAGTGTAATAGAAAAGGTTCATTAACATTTTCCTGTGAGAAATCTGAGTTTGTAAGGATATTATACTTTCATGGCATTATCACAAATTGAATCCCTTTATCCAAAATAAATTAAACATTTGTTTCCTGGAGTACAATACTGGAACGAAAGAACAAGTTAAATGGCTTAATCAATAACTTTTTAATTTTAGGACTGTCAGCTTTCCTTTTTTGTTTCAGATTTTTCCGTTCTAGAATGAATGATGACAGATTGAAGGGATATGTAAATGGATGAAATGCCTCAAATTTGCAATCCAGTTGGAAAATACAATTTCATTTGGGAAATCTCACCTCTGCAGAAAAGTGTAAAAAACTTCCAAGCTGTAATTCCAACAGGTGAAACAATCTTCTGGC
The DNA here is from genome assembly GCA_023637945.1 of Phaethornis superciliosus. Lineage (NCBI taxonomy): Eukaryota > Metazoa > Chordata > Aves > Apodiformes > Trochilidae > Phaethornis > Phaethornis superciliosus. The sequence goes on along the minus strand of JAJQWJ010000009.1, from coordinate 15,132,082 downwards.
CTAATACCACCTGGCAAGGACACAGTTACACTGGCATTTTGTACAGACTGATAGGGAAACCATCACCGGGGAAAGGAAGGGAGATTGGACACTACAGTACCAACACCCACCCCAAACTCCTCTGACAAGCCAAGAATGGCTATAATGTTTTGGGGTTTTTTAATAAATGGACTACTCACAATGACAGCCACTGCCTTTAGGCAGCACTAACATGAGTCTTCCCATAAAGATTAATACCATTTGGTGAGCACTAACAAGCGGGAACTGCAACATTCTCTACTACTATGACTAATTTTGGAAGAGGTTGTCCCTGTCTGTGACCTCACATTGACAGCCAGATTGTAATGTGGCAGCAGGTGCACCTTTTTATACATGTTGGTATTTGCAATGTGCACTTTTATTATGGGATGTGGTTGCAAACAAGAGACAACCTGAGCATGTGCTTACCTTAGCTGGACCTCAGATGTCCAGACAATACAGAGAATTTGACTGAGGTTTCAATCAGTCTAAGTAAAATAACCAACAAGTGCATAAATGAAGATAATCCATAATTACAGAAAAATACCACAGTTGTTTCTAACACTGAAGTGATCTGTAGGAAACTAACTTAGAAAATTTGTACTAAAAATAACAATGCAATGCTGTGAAGTAAGAAGAAAATAGTTACTCTTTTCACTGAAACAGATAAGAGCAGCAGGGAGGTAGGACAGGAATCAGATCTCCCCCCTCTTGTGTAGTTTCCTGAAAGATGATCAGTTCATTTTTAACTCTTCAGGAGTGCAGTCAGGTTATGGTACTTCAACATCTTGTCTTCTGTTTATTTCTTTCACCGTGCTTTCCGTACTCCCACTGTGCTGTGTCTCATCTGCCCTCATCACACTGCCTCCTCATTTAATCACGCATCAGAAGCCTCCTTCTACCCTCCCATCTCACTACACTGAGTCTAATTTTATCATTCACAGAGGAGGTTGTCCTCTCCTCCCTGGCTTAATTATTACTCTGCATTAAAAATAAAAATAATAAAAGGTCTTTTTCCTGAGACATACATTATTGATGCTCTGGCCCTGGAGAAATATACATGCTTTTATTTGAAGTAATTTTGAACATTTTGTTTCTACCAAAAATATGTATTTAAGTAAATGAGAGCTGGGAATGTACCTTCTTTTTTTGGCTGGCTGGCTGGCCCCCTTAGAGCTTTGCCTTGGGTGTGTAACTGAGAGATGGCCACTCATGCATGAAGAATAGAGGCTTAATTAATTGGATTGGAATTGTAAAATGGTGTACTTGATGTGGGTAAGGCACATTCCACACTTTTCTCCTATAAAGAATGTGACATTTTTGTGGAAGTGTCGAAGAGCGGGTCCAGGAGCCATCAGATGGATGAGACTTCATTAAATAGGTACAGCAGGGAACCCCTAGACCAGTATCTCACACAGATTTTTTTCCCCACGCATTCATTTAATTAACTCTCAATCTGTATCTATGCTTCCAGAACAATTCCATTTATGTTACACGTTATACGTAATTCATAGTACATAATAAATAATTCGTGAGAGGTAGAGCCATGAGTGGTTTGAAACAGATTTTCCATGTCCATTTCTGCCACATAAATAATTTCTCATTTCTGCCAAACTTAAGGTATTTTTTGTCTTTTCATCCTTGGAAAACATTGTTAAAAATTCCAAATTATCCAGGAGTTTATCAGGTTTCAATAAAATAGTGACTTCGTTGTTAGCAATGTCTTATTTCAACCTCTTCATAAAATGTCTCCTTTTTACACTATAAGCATTGCATACAAAATAAAAATATATTCCTTCAAAATTCTGTTTAATGGTATTTATTACAAAAATAAATTAAAAGGCATTTTGGGTCCTCTCTCATTTCCTCATAAAGTGCACTTTGCCTCTTTATAAAATATACTGGTGCCGTGGTGGGGAAATCAGTCTCAGAAATGCCTCTTGCACCCTACTACCATTTTTATATGGGAAGGAATAGGTTCTTACAGGTAACTCCATCTATTAGTAATAATAATTTAAAAAATCACATTGTTTTGTGGTTAGCAAGTATTTTAGAAAACAATGGCATAAGAATGTTCTTTAAAAAATGCATCCTTTGTAAGCTCACTGATGTTTCCAGAAGCACCCTGTCATATGCAGCAGCCTTTAAGTTTGTTTCATCTTGCAGTATTTTAAGACTGGAATCCATGTAGTTGCTCCTGGAGTGAGCTATCCACAGTCACTAAGAGTTTTTTATGATCTTTAATTTAAGATCAAAGTGTAAACAGCATGTTTATGGCATCTATCTTCTTATGGACAGCGACCCTGGCAATATTATGGTTTTTTCCTGTCATCAAAAGATATTTCAGTGGAGATCTTTAGCAATAGTACTGTTTTTTTTCTTTGAAGCTACTGAGCTTTATGATGCTGCTCCTCATGTTCAGAACAGGCTGAATAAGAAAACAAAAGAACATATGATGAGCCATAAAAATTTAAAAGCAGAGGAACTTCTGGTAGCATCCAAGGTCTCTTTTATTTTCTATCAGTGACCCAGTTTAGAGACTAGTAGAACCAGAATTCTGTCATTCCTTATGAAGGTGAAAGTTTTTATTTTTTTATTTATCTTTTCAATATTTATTTTATTTATTTTTATTTATATTTTTTAAATCAGGTTTTATTCCTGTGTCACACCTATAGATGTCATATTTGAGTTACCCAAATGCTCTGATGTGAACACTTGAGTACTCCCGGAAGCTAACTAGTGCTAGCTGTTTCAAAGCCTTGAATGACTCCCACCTAAAAATGCTAAAACAAGCTGTAGTAATTGTGATATGAAGTGATATTTAGAGTCTAAAATAAATATGGTTTGAACCAAGTAAAAATGTAATAAAAAGCAATTTACCCCCTCTTCTAATTATTTGGGAACCACTATTTTTATCATAATTCCATAAAGGTCTGAAGATCCCAATGCGACCTGTGCTGAGCAACTTTGAAAATTTGGCTAGTTAAACATCCCATATATATATATATCAGCCTTATGTAAATTATGTAAACTCTTGGGTTCTGCAAGTTTGTCTCATGAGACTTTCAATCGCCAGTTGAGATGGAACAATACTGTGATGTCAAGGCTTTCTTGTGGTAGTCTGGCGTCTCATAGTCAGGCCTGGGATAAAATTGTGACGAGCACACATTTGCAGAAATGAGAAAAAAGAATGAAAAATAATTTCTCTGTAGAAAATGTCCCAGTTAGAGGCACTGCAAGTTGTTTCTTCTTTCATTGACTGTCAATCCTTAAAAAAACACATTTAGAGATGCCTTGTACAATAAAAGCTATGCATGGTGTACGGAATCTATGCATTCAGGACTAAGTTGAATTTAGTAAGTATTGCTATGACAATTAGTGCACCTAATGGATCTTCACTGATAGCAGTAGACAGTCTAATTTACTAACAGTCTTAATAGTATACTGCTTTCCAACAGAAGGGAAAACGAATAAAAATCTACAATTCTTTTTATTATTATTATTCTTAAGGCCTACCTTTTTATGAATTGGAAGCAGGCCCCATTCTCATTTCTTTTAATATATGAATCTGAGAGTAAGAAAAAGCAACAAAAGAAACAGTGTGTAAAACAAATTAGAGTAAAAGGAGATTGATACACTTTCAAGATGGTGATACAGCAGTCCATGCTGTGTTTACAGTGCTTGTGGTTTATAGCATGTGCCATAATTACTTCAGCTTAGAGGTGAATTGATTTGAAAGTCCAGGAGCATTTACTGAGGCTATAGAAAGTGAGACTTTAACATTAGTGAATTTGTTCAAGAGAGAGAAGCTAAATTTAAAAATTATATTTCAACTTGCCTGCCATTTTCTGAGGCAGGCCCAGAAAAAAAAGTCTCACTCGTTCAGCCACCTTTTTTTGCTGCACAACTAGGACTGATGTCAGAATATCAAACTGGAAAACATGCAGAGAAAGTTATGTTACACAGCAAATACAGACATGAGCAGCTTTGATAGAAAGAAAAGGCATTTTTTATTATTTTTTTTTAATGCAATTTATAACTGAGATACTGAGTCTTTATATTAGGACGGTGTCCTAAGACTATTAATAGAGTCTGCTAAACTCACTTGAGTATAAAGCTCACTAAGCTCACTCGGGAAAAAGTTATGCTAACTGGACAGAAATGACCAAAATTCTGTCAGAATTTTGAAAAGGAAAGCTGAGAAAAGGGGCAGAGGATACCTAAACATTTGTAACATCAACCACTGTCAGAAAGCAGAACAAGCAGTAGAATCACAGGATTCCCGAAATATGTTTTGCTAGAGCAAAGATAACACAATATTGAGTCTGGGACAGCAAAAATGCAGCCATCTACTGCCTTGGCTCCCTTAAAAAACCATACAGTAGCTATTTGCCTATCACAGTAAAATAATTGAATACCAGCCATTACCTCTACCTTTCCCAGCTTTCCTTCAGTCACAGTCACAAACAGCAGAAAACTGGGTGTCTGATCACTACCAGTCCACTGAAAAACGATTTGGAGCAGGCACATTCACTACAAAACATGAAGTTCCTCCACAAAAGGGTACATGAACTCTCCAGTTTAAATGCAATAGCACTACTCTACAGTATTTGGGTGGCAGATAGAAAACACTCTCTTGTTCTTGGTCTCCCACTGCCTCTCTCCACCCCTGCAATACAGAACCAAGTAGGACTTCTTTTATTTCTGCCATGGGAAAGTGATTCTTTTTTTTTCATCAGCATAAAAAAACATTTTTAAGGCTACACCTGCCAGAAACAGTTTTCCAAAAGAGCTTTCAGCACAAAAAAACTGCATGACCATTTCTCTTTATTTTGCTTCTCACGCATCCTGGTAATCTTTGATGAGTCTTCATGACTCTGCTATTGCTCACTGCAGCCTCTAAGAAATTAGTCTGGGAAGCTGAAAGATGTCTGAACACTAGCTGGGGTGTGACTGAGCTCTGTCTGAAAGTCAGGATGTTACTGAAGCACATCCAATACAGCCCCGAGTTGGCACACAGGAGCAGTGCATGGGACCTGGTCAGTAGTGCTCCAATTGATATTTCATGGATCTTTCTAAGGGACATCGTGCAATTTGACTTACTACTGCCAAACCAGCCCACTACTCTGAAAGGTTCTGCAGGATGTTACAGATTTGTTTCTTTATAGATGTGATTTGCAGGTAACCAATCTTCCCCCATCTTATGAAATATTTGCCTGATGTGTAGATATACATCTGTATAATCAGTAGTGTAGCTGTGCTTGGCCTGCACATAATAGGTATTCACAACAAATAGCTTATTTGAGAACAATAATTAGGGTCTGGGTATCTTACAAAGTCAGCCATGAAACAGTTTGGCAAAAAGTCCCATCACTTGTATATTTCTGTTGCTAAGCTGCTTTTAAGAAACCATCCTACAGATGTGGGATGAACTTCTGGGCTAAGACAGGCTGGTCACACCAAATGTTAGCACTGCATGAAAAGAACAAGCTATCCACCACAACATGTATCATTAATCAGTGTAATTCTCTCTCAGGTCCAGAGTGCCTCTGCTCAGGAATATCCTCTCTCATCCTAAGTCTTTTGTTTCTTGTGTTAGTTTCAGTAATGATTCTTATATGGCATTTCAGATTTATGTGATCTCTTGAGACCTATGCATTTCCTGCCTCCTTGAAGGAGCTGAGCAACTCATACACTACTTATTCCTTGTTCTTTTCCTTGCAGGTCCTCAGTATAACAAGATGAGTGGCAAATTCCTTTATCAGGCATTTTTTACAGACTCACTCAAGACTGAGTAATACTAATATACCAATGTTTTCCTCAGAAGCACTAAAGGCTTCCTAGAGGCCATTCTGGGCCCTTAAGAAACCTGAGGAAAAATATCTGAGGGAACTGCACATGTGAATAAAATCTAATTCATAAATCCACAATGCAGCTGAACACATCTCAGTCACTGAATAACTTTTAAGAAAGGTTAACAATGTAACAACGTTGCACTTATTTTTAAAACACTCAACTTTGCTGAGTAATGTCTGCTTTCCTTTCCTTGTTAAGGGCTACATATCCAGTAAGGAACTTCTCATGCTATCATATGGACAATAGGATCACAGAACTGCAGTTAGTATGCATTAATTTTTTTTTTTTCTATTAAAAGACATCTTTAGCTTGTACAAAGTTCTATACTTCATTCATCTGCTTGTATCTGAATATTCTATGAAAAAATCTTTCACAGCACAGTGCATGCAGATTTGTGGAAATTCAGATTTGTAGAATTTACAAGAAATCAGAAATGTATTTTTCTTACTAACTTAAAATGAAAGAAAGCCTTCATTTAAGTGCCTTAATCATACCCAGAAAGCGTGTAATAAAATAATGACCTCCATTACAGATCATAAATAGCAATCAAATCTCTACAAAATAATGATCAAACCATATAATAAGTTTGATTACATTCAAAATCCTGTGCTTCTACTGTCTTTTATTTCTAGAGTGTGAAATAGAAATTGACTTATTAGAAAATGCTGGGCCAACAACCGAGGGGAGCCTAAGTAAATTGAAGAATGCCAATTAAGCCTGGAGGAAGTCTAAATTGAGGTAGCCTTCTTCCTCTTCCAGACCCCATGCTGTGCACATCATACCAATTTAAAGCCCCTTGAGACTCACACATATGCACTGAGACTTAGTTACTTACTTAGGCAAACTGCTTAGTAATGTGCAGTTTCCATACTGCCCCCTGAACATGACACACAGATTCTGAGTCCAAACTGGTATAGCTTGTATTCCAAGTGGTCATAACAAAGAAGTAAATCAAGAAAAGCAACTAACGGGAAAGAGAAAGAAACTGTAAACTAAAAAACCTCTGCCTCTCCAGTTGTATTTTACTGGTTTGCCAGCACATGAGGTACACCAGTGGAGCAAATGGTGGAAGTTTCAAAAGGTGGTCCTGACAGGGTCTCTCATAACCCAGTGTCTCTCAAAGCTTTGGTATTGTGCTAACAACTGTCTCTGACTGACAGTAATGAGTCTGACAAATTTGTGTGTTGGGATCTTTTTCAGTTATGGTTTTGTTACTTCTGGTTTTCTTTCTGACAGAAGTATGGAGTATTGACATGCTAACCTCTCTCAGCCTTCCATAAGAGAAATACAAGATTAATCCCTCCAGATTTCTGCAATTTCCAATTAACAACTGGGATTTTATAATTTATATGTCGCAATCCAGAATTTTCAAGGTAATACTTCCTATCCCAACTGCAACACTCTGTGTTTCTATTCTCCCTTGAAATATTTAATTTTGGATAGTAAATATAAAGGGCACATCCACATGACAAGGCAGAGAGAGATGCAAGCTAGCATTTTTCTGTATAACAGCCTGGGCTAGTCTGTTCAGTAGCTGTACAGATTCTACAGTAATAAAAATCATAAACATATCTTACGTGTTGCACTGTTGATTCATGATGATGTGTACAGGTTGTGCTAAATTTCTCACCTGTTACAGGAATATTAAAAGATTCTAATTTTGCTACCAAAATGTTGTGTTTGCCCATTGACTCAAGTTTAACTGAAAGTCAAGAGCTGATTAATAGTGACATCAAAGTCAGGTATTTATGTTTTATCAGCAGAATGAGTGGGCTAGGTACCCAATTCAAATCCATTGCCTATAGTACAGAAAGCTACAGAAATGACTAAGCTTTGCATGTTACAAAGAGCCAAGAGAGCATGTACAGAAAGGGTGGAACAGATAACAAGTGGCAAAGACAGCATGGGCTACATAAATAGAAGAATAGAGAATTTCCTCCGTATATATCAAAGACAACTGCTATATCACCAATCCACTACCTAAGCAAAGGCAAACAAAACCTGATGAGACTCAAAGTTAGAGAGGAAGGTGGCACAGCACCTTTCCTACCCAATTACCATCAGTTTAAACAGCCTCTTGCTTGCTGGAGGTATATGGACATACTATATATTGCAGCACACTTTAGAATCAACCAAGGAAGCCCTAGGAAGAGAGGCTGAGGGAATTTGGAATGCTTAGTCTGAAGAAGAGGTGGCTGAGAGGAGACCTTATTGCTCTCTACAAGTAGCTGAAAGGTGGTTGCAGGGAGGTGAGTGCTGGCCTTTTCTCTCAAGAGAACAGTGACAGGACTAGGGAAAATGGCCTGAAGTTGCACCAGAGGAGGTTTAGACTAGATCTGCAGAAGCACTTTTTTACTGAGAGTGTCATTAGGTATTGGAATGGGCTGCCCAGGCAGGTGGTGGAATCATGATCCCTGGAAGTATTTAAAAACTGTGTAGATGAGGCACGTCAGGACGTGCTCTAGTGGGTACAGATATGGGTACGTGTATTTTAATCTGGGGAACATTGATGGTTGGATGCGGTTGCCTTAGAGGTCTTTTCCTACTGTGACAATTCTGTGATAATCACTCCAAGTGCAGGCCAAATTAGTTCAAATCCAATGGTTTTCTCAGAAGGATCCTGGTCTACCACATAGGCACCTGCCCATATGGAGGCTTTAGGGAGTCTCTCTGAGCACAGACTTGGTTGCATCTTTCATCTGCTTGAGGCAGCAGCTCCCAGTACACTCAGAAACTGATCTGCTGTCTATGGAAGTTGGCACAGTAATAGTCTTCGAGTAAAAAAGGTGCTGTGACATGGTATCACCCCACTATGAGCATTGTTGGCACATCAGCAAGCACTGTGCTAACACCTGAACCTTAAACACAGCCAAAAAACATGCTAAGAGTGAACTTTAAAACATGGCTTTCTGAGGAGGCTCAAAATGCCATCTGCAGGTCTGGTACATCATATTAATGCTTTGGGAAGGTGTTATTAATGCCTGGAAAGGACTCTGGGCAGTGAGAGATTGTGTGACAGACTCCATGATTCCACAGATATTTAGGGAACTGATTGCTAGTGAGGAGAGCTGCAGTGAGATAATTCTCTGCAAAGAGCTTACAGCGAACTATGAGGGAACCCTAACTGCACATTGCTCCGGTCCAATACAGCATTTCAGAACTGAAAATCTGATAGTAAATGCTGAGTTATTTAATAAACAAAATAAATACTAAATAATAATTTAATAGTGTACTTTGTTTACAAATATCTGTATGTAACATGCTCTTTTAATACTGCAAACATTTTCTTGCCAACATTGCTCTTGAGGAGAGAAATCAGTGTAGCAACCATTTTGTAGTGTTGTATCTGCTATGAAGTAGTTGCAGTCTTACGACTTCACTCTAAAACATCCTACTATACATATTGATTATGAGTATAAATATTGTCACATAGTTTAAAAATGAAATGGATAAAATTATGCTATGTCAAAGTAAGTTTGGCAATTTACATTTTTCAAAAATTGAGATAGATGCCTTATTAACCGCATTTGATTTTATCTCAAAAAGAAAAAAAAAGAAAAAAAAAAAAAAAAGATTCCTCACATTCTACAGTAGCTATTTCTGCATTAGACTGCCAGTACCTCAGGGCAGGGACTGCCTTATGTTACACAAATGCAAGACAATATACATACTTACTAATGTTACTATACACTAATATTACTAAAAGAAAACCTTACCATGATCTCCTCTAAACAGTCTAAAAGGAGAAAAAAGGCAGACTAATCAGACATGAAGCAGATTTTTTTTTTTTAAATGACTCAAGAGCTGGGCTCAAAGTTAAGCTTAATTTTCTCGCAACCTTCTAATATGTGGTGTTGAACATCCTCTGTGAACATTATCCTTCCTTCTGTGAATGAAACACTAATATTAGGTATTACAGCAAAGATCCTGCAGAAATGGTTCACACTCTTGAATGCTTTTTTCAAATACCCTTTCTCATACGGAGTGGATCTGGTTTTCCTCATGCTTTAAGGTATGTGAAAGCATGGGGCGTGCTTATCCTCAGACAGTTGGCCCTATCCCCATCTATGCAGAATTAATATGATGATCTTTCTGTAGAGCAATGAGGGTGAAAGGCTTCTTTCTGCTTTCTCTCTAGAAAAGCCAATACAGTAAATTGAGAATACCTTCTGAGATGACTTTTATGTGCTGCACAGAAACAAGGCAATAAGGGAATTTTTCAAAAGAGCATAGAGACCAGAAACATGTCAGTGAAATTAAATGCTTGATACACCTCTTAGAAACATGCTTGGCTTGAGGAAAGGCCTGCAACTGGGGCAGTTTTGAAAAGCTACCACTGGGTGCCAGATAATAGAGAAGAGATAATGATAAAAGGCCAGACTGAAAAAATGCTGAATGCAGACCCACAGGAATGGTTGATGATAACATTCACCTGCAAGAGTCTACCCAGACAGTAGAGGGCTGCAAAATTTCTCCAGCATGGAGAAGGTTAAATGTGACAGCAAGTATGTGTGGAGAGGCTAGGCTTAGGGCCAGGCTGGAAAGCAGTCTATTCCTGATAAAGTGGGACAGCATTAGTTAAGACAAGCAGATATTTGGGAGCAACTGCAAACAAATGACTGATGTGGACCGGCCTTGGGCACATGGAGTGAGCAATTGCACCACTGAACCTTGGCTGCCTGCAGGGGGGATCTGGATTGCCCACAGACCCCTTCAAATGACCAAAGATGGAGCAGGGGGGGGAAATGGAGCAGCTTCACACTTGGGCTCATTCTCCCTTTGGGCCTCAGGTAGGATTTTTGTATGTGACTGAGAACAAGCCCTGCTAAAGAGAATCAGAATCGGCTGGGTTGGAAGGGACCTCTGAGATCACCAAGTCCAACCCTTGATCCACTAAGATGGCTTGAATGTGTTTCTGCTTGTTTTGTACCATGCTCCTTGTGTTGGCAGCACCCCTGTTTGCTGCCCTCATGAGGAGGGCTCTCAGCTTTCAAGGGTGCTGGAAACATCAAACCTTATCCCAAAGTACAGGCTAGATAAGGTCACCTTGGGGCTTCTCCCCAGTATAATAATCACTACTTTTTTTCCATTTTGCTTTCAGATAAGACAAAACAGGAGACATCAAAGCTGTTCTGAAGCCAACTCTGCCTCCTCAGAGTCACTGAAGATCAGCTCCTTCCCTGCTTGGGTCAGCCTCGTGGTATTCATGGGCTCCAGCTACAGCAGTACCTAGTCCCCCCCTCCCTCCCTTTGCTGTTATCTGGGATCTACATTTGCCATTCATCTGTCTCAGAGTGATTCAGCTCCTTGTGTTAAAGTGGAGGGACAATGATACTGCTTGCTTTGAAGGTGTAGCACAGACCTTGGTCTATCAAATACCTGGGCACTGATATACTAAGGTGCTCCTGGCAAAGGCTGGCAGTGGGGTCATTCACCATAAATATTCAAGAGAGAGAAGCTTGGAGAATAGTGATACTGAGATAGCTAAGGGCAACAGCTCTAGAGAAATAAATTACCCACCAAAGCTTACATGATTTCCTTCCTCATACAATGAAGCATCAAGGCACACAATAGCCTTACTAAGAATTTACTGTGAGGGAGATTTGGGGCTTTTGGGTTTATTTTGGTGAGAGACACCAAGTGTCTTGAGAGAGATAAGACACTTTATCGGGCCATATGAGAAAGCTGGAAAAAACAGATACAATTTCCAGAACATAGGACCTGCATGAGGTCATTTAATGTTTTGATCCTTTTAACATCATCACTTTTGGCTCACTTTGGGCACTACATCTTTTCAAAGGCACTAATTGATTTGGCAGTGCACAAAAAGAGTAAGATTATTACAACCGAAAATTTATTCTTAAGTAGAATGCTGACTAATATACTTCTCTTTACACTAATTTCTATAATAGATTCTAGTTAAATATGGTAAAGAAAAAGATAGGTAGGTTGCCTTACTCTGAAACAAGTAGATCATCCAAGCAACAAATTTGTGGTGTGGCAGTTTGGCATTTACCTCTAGCCTAGAAGCTTGTACCAATTATCTTACCATTAGAGGAACATGGTACATCACAGATTGCATACTCCAGGCATATAATTTCAAGGGCAGGAAAGGCATATCAAAACCATCATTTTCTAATTCTGTAGATGAGGGTTTGTTTACACAGTCTTTTACCATTTCAGATGAATGGAAGCAACATCAATAGAAAAAAATAAGCTTTCCTATAGATAATGTAAGCCTCAGCAGGCCTATTTCTTAAGGCTTATATTAATGTCAATACAACTTTCAAGGGATTACCCATAGGATACTCTCGGAAATAAGATGTCACATTTCAATGATTTTAACCCAAGGCACAAATTTTTAAGTGCACACTGTAAATATTAAATAAATTTGTCTAGTCCCTTGTAGCTACTGCTTATTGTTTGAGAAATATTCCAACTTAAAAATTAAAAACTGTGAAAATTTTGGCATGTGCCAAAAGAATTTTAGAATTTTGACATAAACTGTGATCTAATTAAACAATAAGACTTGACAAAACAGTCACCACTGTCTGATAATGACCTCCTGGGGCAGTTAAACATACCAAAGCAAAGTCGAACAGACTGAGAAGGTCAGCAAGAAAGTTACAAGTGGTCTAATCATTCTTATAGCTCTCACTTTCCTTGTTTTATTTTTCTTCTATTTAGAAAATAACACACACACAGAAATATAGAAAAGACATTGTTCTGAATTATTTGAAAGTACAAACTCTAAAATATAACTATGCAGTCTGATAAATAGTTCCAGTCTGGCTGGCACATTATTTTGCAAATTTCATTAAAACTTCATTATTTTTTTCATCTAGGAAAATGAATACCAACATACTGGGGCTAAAAAGAATGAGATGGAAACAGAGTGTACAAGGTACTTATACTATGCTAGTATCCCTCTAAAACAGAGACCAGAATATATATAGCTCTGCATGCTGTGGCAGATGTAAGCAAAAGGTTCAAGTTCACCATATCAATAGCTACTCTTTCTATAGGCTCCCCTAAGCAATTCACATGCAGTTTAGGGTTGTCAGGCATCTTACTAATGTGCAATTGAGGATACCTAATTAAAGTGATTTAAGATCTGCCCACTCCTTGAAATTATGGATACATTCACAGGTTAGTTTCTTAAGTGCTATACACCTCAGTTTATAAGGAAAAGCATACTTCCGTGGGCAGCTTCCATTTCATCCATGACAAACCAGAGCATTTTTAAGTTACAGAACAAATCTGGGGAAATGTTTATTCTGCTGCTTTTCTATAGTGCAGTTAAGTAATTGGAAATATGGCACAGACATACATTCATGGAGCTGACAAAAATATAGCATCTCTCCTTTTGGATCAGCAGTAGGGCCCATTCCTTTGTTATTATAATTTGAAATATATTTGTTATAAATATATTTGAGAGACCACTGGTTGAGAAAAAGCAACACATACAACATACTTAAAGGAACCTCAAAAATAAATCACTCTAAATTTGGTCTCTGAAGTCAATGAAAAGTATACAAATAGCAACAAACAGTAATTTCCTGAAGACAGGTCAGGATCATATCTGTCTCTTCCTGATTTGGAGAAAAAGTCCACACACATACAGGCACAAGCATACACTGAAACTGCACATTACATGCTACTCTGTAACATCCCAGCAGCAGGACAATTATTAGAGTAATCTTATCACATTTACTCCCTCTAAGGAAGAGGTGTTCATGGGTTCCAGAAAATTAATCCCAATATGCTATTTTTAATTTTTTTTTCTAATTAAGAATATCAGACTACACAATATGCAAAAAGTGATCCTATTTGCTTTTGTGTATGTAAAAAGGATTCTTTCACCCTTAAAACATTTTGACTTGTTTTTTAGTTTTTAAGCAGTTAATGCTATCCTACCTGCCGACTTCCATTGGGATTTCTGCCTGGTTTACTCCAATTACTCTTGAAGCTGGATCTCTCATGCTATGAGCTACTTCAAAGAAAAGAATTAGAAAAGAGATCACTTTTCTAAAAAGTGCAATATAAAGGAGAAAATATAGTGTTTTGTTCTCATGATATGATGGAAAAATCATAGAGAAAAATCTATTAGAATGACAGATAGTATATATTTTAATATAAAACACCAGCAGAGGTGCATTTTTTTTCCTGAAGTGGATTTGAAATTGTACAGGCTCTGTTTTGTCCAAATTTATTGCTAAAGCCTCTAGTTGAAAAGTTCACCAATGAACAGAATCAAAGTAATCTGATTTTTACATTACAAGAACTAGTAAAATCTTGGTTCACAGCTATGATTTCCAAATGAGGTACCAGTACCTATAAATATAAGTTCCTGCCTCAAGGTTCCCTGTGTTTTAAGTACAGTGGTAACAGTTTATGCATCAGCATTGACCAGATACTGCTGGATTATGATCTGCTTTTTAGAAGCAACATGAAGCAGGTCCATTTTTTTAAGGTTTAATGTAGCATGCAGTTTATTCCAATTTTTCTGGTCAAAGGAATTTTTCCATAAATATTGGAATATATCCCAATCAAAACATTTTTGGTTCCTAGAGAAAACTTTTTTTCTGATCAACAACTGGCGTTTTATTATTAATCCAAACAAATGTATGTGTTAAAGCAGTGTTATGATGTTTAGATTAGAAGCAAGACTGACAGTCAATTACTTGGTGGTAGTGATCAGAGGGAACAAATTCAGCTTTAAGCTAAAATTCCCAAATTGAAATAAAATTATGTCAGCCTCTAGCCATCTATGCCAAAGCCCAGTGCCCTGTTCAGTGGTGGCAGCAGGGGAAGGAAGGTACCACAGCTGTCCAAAACATGTGCTAGACAGTCAAGCCCAGAGCAGCAGAGGAATGCACTGATTCAGCAGCCACTAATGGCAAGGCTCATATGAAATCCCAACCACAAATTAAATTATCCTTCTTCCATCATCAGAAAACACCAAAGGAAGGCAGAGTCAACAAGCCATGCTGAAACAAGAAACTGTTATTTATAATATCTTCCAGACTCAGTGCTGGTGAATTTGGCCCTTCATCTATAAATTACCCACTTATGCCTTTAATAGATATTTCAGGGCCAATGATTTGTAAGACAAAAAGGAGGGCTGAGACTCATGCAACAGCTCAGTGCAGGGCCAATTACAGCATTAATCAGAATGTAGTTAATTGAGTTGCAAGGTTATATTTAAAGGCATTAACTTAGTTCTCCTTTTTAGTGAGTTTCAGTGTCTCCAGTAGCACAATATGTTCACAAGCAGTATTTCCATCCATTTGTCAAGACTTGAGGACTTCTGTAAAGAACACATGTTTGGGGCCATTTAGTAGTTTATTACATCCCAGCATCTGAGGTGTTAACAAATTTCATTGTTGGTCTGCATAGAATTCTGTCAAACAATGGGATTTTTAGGTGACCAAATAAAAATAGTAAAAAGCGTTCTTACCTTGTAACGTATTCTTAAACACTCATTTTTTTGGCATTTTGTGAATATAAAAATAACTAGATTTTTAAAAAGCAAAAGATTATAATTATTTGGGCAAACTAATCTTAAAGAGCAGGTTCCCTGTCCAAGATATAACTCCTAATAAATTTGGATTTATAATAAAACTAATGACTGACATTGACCACAGAGGTGGCAGCAGGCAACACTGCAATTATTAATGTAATCTACCTATTGACAGCTGTAATAAATTCTAGCATACATAAACTGGAATCTTACAGGTAGCAACTGGACTACATTTAAGTACTATTAGATACTAACTAGTGAGAAGAGGCAGGTTGGCCTTACTTCAAAACATAACAAAAACATCCCCAAAAGCAAGAGGGTTGGGGGTTTTTTTAGCTCATCCTGTTTCTTTTTTCTTGAAGAGTTTAAAAGGCTGCAAATAATTTTTGAGTAGCAGTCATTAGGGTGATGCAAAGGGCTGAAGCCTGATCTCCAGGACTGCCTTCAGACAGAACCCACCTACAAACAAGGTACCACGGGGTAAGGCAGGGTGTGAACTTACAGTGCATCAGCTGCTCTCTGGCAATTGCCTGTGTGGATGCTTTTATCCTGCTGCTACTTCAGGGCTGTTTATCTTTCTTGCACCGAGAGGTAAGCTGCCTTCAATTACCTGATTAGTTGAAAGGAGAGAGGGGGCAGATGGGCTGATCCGCTGAAGCCGTGATGTGCTCTGGGCCTACACCCTCCCTTACTCCTCAGTAACCAGCTCCAAGTTCTGCCAGCTCCAGTGACCTACCTCAGCTGAGGGACTCAGGATTTACATTGCTGGAGCTGCAAGCAAAACCTGAGCTGTTACTCTTCATCACATAGGGCCATAGTCTATCACCAATTTTTAAGCCTAAATCCCAACTGGAATCAGTTAAGAGGTGAACCTGAAAATCAATGACACAATATGGCCCAGAGATAGCAGCAATCCTTCCTGTAGATCTCTCATCTTTTTTTTTCAATCATCTCTTGTGGACTGATCTGGCTCATTTTGTCCTGCTCCTACTATATCTCAGTGAAAATCAGAGATGGGCCCAGTGTAAGACATGGCATCTGAGTTTCAGTCAATGGGATATGTCTGAAATTTGACTTCAGATCCTGACTCTAATTTTGTACATGGCCCTAACATCATGCAGATGCCTTTACCCTACACTTGCTGGTTTTCCTGAGAGCTGGGGAATATGAATTCTACACTAATGATGGCAAAGAGCAACAGAAGCAATTTTTTGGAGATTTTCACTGCTTCACAAGGTCAAGTACTTATCACTATGGGATAAGACAGGATGAGACCTCTTAGAACAGGAATTCTCACTCTAACCTTCTACCTTCAGCTCTCACAGAGCTCCAGAGCAGCTGAAGAACCTGTGTGGTTGGGACTTTGACACTGCTTTCACATTCAAATGCTGAGAGTTCAGCTCTACATCTGCCCCTGTAACTGGAAAGAAGAATGGCTCATCAATAGCAGTCTCTGCTAGTGGATTTTCCTGAATGAGAGAGATGTAGTTATCTTTCAGCAGTGCACACTTCACAGATTTTTCCTGTTCAGCTTCTCACACTCACAATCTACTGCTCAAAGAAGCTGGTATGTGAATGTGTTATTTGAAAATTATCAAGGTATCTGACAGGTGGAAGCTCATAAGTGCACTGAAAAGTACCAGGGCACTACAGCTTGCTTAGACTAAGTGCATTTGACTAGTTTTTAAAATAATGACACTTTTTAAAGACAAAAATGCCACTGTCAAGGCTGGCTCTAACTTCTGTGAGGTGAGATTTTTAGCATTCCCGCCATATGAACCCCACCCCACAAACATACCACAGCAACCTCCACCTGGAGGGGTGTGAGGTAGACTGTGTGTGTGTCTGTGCATGTAGCTGTACCACACGTGGTTTCTCAAAGTAGATTTAGAATCCCGTGGCTAAATTCTGCACTCATTTACACGACCTCTAATCCCAGGAAAATTAGTGGGATAGCAAGCATGTGAGGCAGCACAGTGCTGGCCTCCAGGCCTTGTGATTCCATTCAATAAACACACTGAGGCACTTGTGCTGAATGAATGCTTTTACCGTCTCCCTTTAAACCCGATATTTTAGATATTAAGAGAAAATAATTACATCCTCCTCCTGGGAGGTTTATTTCAAATCCTTGCTAGGGCCCCACTGTGGGTAGTGCTTACATTTTTCAAAATTGATTTTAGGCCATATAAATAGTCTAAAGCTTCAAGTGACGTTTCCTCACCCCAACAACGACACAATATTGTGGAAATGTTTCTGACCGCAACACGTGGTTTTGTGTTTTTGGCATTGATTCTTCATTAACCCTTTTGTATTACACCCACTTTACGACATGAACAAACATTACTGTTGACAATTTAAGGAGGCCTCAGATTAATGTGTTAGTACATAGGTTCATGCTTAAAAGTGATTGCCCTCCTATAACTTAACAAGCTACTACTTGTCAGCTGAACAATAGAAGGAGATCATGCATACACTTTCAGCCAGTGCTAAAGGTAGACTAAAATACATCAGCCTAAGTCATCTTCCTGGTATTGTCTGCTCCTCTTGAGATTCACACATGTTCTCCACTGAGAACCAAATCCGATGTATTAACTCCCTATTTCATATAAAAACTGCTATTTACAATATTTTTTTAAGGTGAGAAAAGAAGATTTTTGAAAGTTTACTTCATGTTTTCTATTTCTGACTTTGGTTTTGGACAGCTAATCCAGGGTAAAAAAGTAAAAGGAAAAGACAATCTGTTTTATGAAACAGGCTTTGATTACTAGAGCTTTTACTCATTTAGAAAGAAAAATCAGCAAGTCTTATTTTTACGTTGGTACTCTAAGCCTAAAAATGAGTGGTAAAAGTTACATATATGAAGAAAAACCTATTTAGTAACTTTAATGATTGAGGTGTGTGGATCAAAGGTATTCAGCCTGTTGCAATTTCTGGAGGCAAATGCTCCAAGTTATAATTTTTATACTTTATATATACACAGAGACCTTTTTCTGCTGCAAGCCACAGAGACTCTGACCATACTTTTAGCTTTCACCTTTTTTATTCTTTCTATATGTATTTTCAAATCCAGGGTATTAAAAGGTGACAAAATGCTTATGATGATTGATGTAAATACTTGAAATGGGAAAGCCAATAGCTGCTATCTCAGCTGAGTACCATCACCACTAATAGGTCACCTAAAATCAACTTCTGAAGATGAGAAGCACTCATGAAATAGTACAGAGTGCTTCATCATTCCACGGCTTGAAGGCTAAGTCCAATAGAAATGTCTTAACTAACCTGGAAAAATCTGCAGGGCTCTGTGAGGAACTCTAATCTTAGCAGCCTTCTTATTTCCACCACATGCAGAACTTGCTCACTACTTCAATTAAAATGTAATCTTAAAGGAAAATCCCCAAAGGCCAGTTTCAGTTGAAAAACACTTCCAAAGATTTTTATTGGCTCTAGACGTGGCCATCGATATTCCTAGCTGTGTCTTGATATGATTTTTGTCTGAAGACGTCTGAATGCTTCAAATCCCTGAGCTTAGAACTCCTTCCTATGAACTGAATTTAAAACACATTGGTGTGACTGTGCTATGCACACAAACACATTTCTGTGAAAACAGCAGTGGCTGCCCTTTGCTGAAACATGTCTATTGATTTTGTTACAGCATTAGTTACAGCCATATCTTGAGTCTATGCTGTAAATCTGTTGCTGTTTAAATGTTTAAATGATAGTATAAAACTCAGATCATATTGATGTTGTGAGTAAATGATGCTTTAGCTCTGCAAGTTGCTGGAACAACGCTCAGCCAACTCTCAATTACTGCACTTCCTAGAAATCTTGCACTTCTGGAATGTGAGTGAAGTTTCAGCTTTTGGGTTTCTAACATTACAGTAGCTCCTCAGCAAGAGCTCCTTGCTTCCACAGCAAACCATTTTGATGAGTGTTTCAGTTTGTTTGCTACATTTCATTAACACTTGAGTGTCCATGCACAAGCACACAGATTTTGATTTTTATGCATGATAATATTGTCTCAAAAATAATAAGGGAGACAGCAGCAGCAGTGTGTTTAGCCTGAAAACCTTCCATCAAACGTCTTGAAGCAAAGTGGCTTTTTTTGTTATGCTGACCTACATGTGCTGCTATTGCCATTTGGCTCTGAATTACAATCAGTAGAAAGATTTAGCACCCCTTCAATTCCAGCCTTGTCTGTATACTCCAAGATAAAAGCAGGTTATTCTCTGCACTAGTTAGAAAACATCTGTGAGCATCCCAGCACTCATTTGCTAGTGATAACCTTAGTGCTCCATATATCTGCATGTAACCATTCAGCATAACCACCTTTTGCATTTCTCTTTATGAATATTTTTATACCATATCCATTGTCATGTGCTCTTTATTATAGCACACAACTACATTTAATGAAGTCCCCATCAGATATTTTTCTTGTGGTGCCACGTAGTCATGTGCTGCCTTCTTCGGACTATAAGCTTAGCACTTTTCAAATCCCATTCACTAGGGTTATTTTTTTACTATATTTTAAAACACAAAGAATTTTACAGGTTGCAAAAAAAAATTATGTATCTTACACTTGTATAATAAGCAACATAAAAGGAAAAATTTCAGTGGAGTGTGCAACAAAAATGGCATAAAAAGCGAACTCCATTACTTCAAAATAACATTTTATGTGGAAACACTAATTTTTCAAACAAAAATTTAATTTTCTCTTGAGTGACAAAGGAGGGCAAAGCTCTGACTTACCCACATTTTTTTTTTTTTTGGCTCAGCTACCAATTTATTTATCATGTAAATTTAAAATAAAAATAAAATTAAAAATTAAAAAAAAGAGAGAGATAAAAGATTTAGACAAAAGACTAGATATACTGTTCTACTTCTAAGCTGATGAAAAGGACCAATTACAGATTTTGAGGGGAAAATTAATTCTACTTGTGCTGGGTTTTCACATCTCTAAATTTGGCTTCATTAGAAAATATCATCACATTCAGGCCATACTTCAAAGTTTCCAAGCATTTAACAGAGATGGGTAGGTGGGACCCAAGCTCCCCCCCTCTTTGCTAATAAAGATGATATACTTCGGGAAATTGAGATGTCAGGGGAAAAAAGGGAAAAAAACTAAAGCAAACTGATAATTTTGAAAACAATGAGTCATCAGGTATAGATTGTGACATTACACCAGAAGTTCAGAAGGCATAAAGTATAAATTGGCTAGGCTGCTGGCAAGCTCTTACTTGAGAAAGGTTCTGTTCCAAAGGAGCTGAGCCATGTGAATGTTGTCCCTTTTAGAGCGTAAGAGGCATCTCAGAATGATGAAGGCATTAGAGTCTTCTACCCTCCATCATATGTCTGACCATCTGAATTCAGCAAACTGATTCAAGTCATAGGAAACTATGCCTCACTTCATCTCTTGTGATTCACCATGTCTGACTCAGTATCATAGCAGGTAAGGAGAGATGACTACACAAGGTAACTCCAGTTATAAAGGGCCAGTGCCAAGCTTCTTCATGAGAAGTTACTAACAAGTGGTCAGGAAGACAGATGCTGCTGGGGCAAAAGTTTGTGTAGCAGAAAGCTGAGTACAGCATTCAGGTCAGTTTTCTGTAGAGTAAAAGGTTAACTACTAACGGCCTCATGATCTGTACTACATTTCTGATTATTTAATTGTTTATGAATGCTTTTGGGAGGTCCAGGAGCAGTGAGATGGCAGCATCTGAAGGATATCTAAGGGTATTACCTTTAGGACAAAGGAGCATCATGATGATATACTGAGGCATTACAAGCAGCTATGTGAATGGGCAAGAAATTAATTGTTGGTAAATGTAAAGTAAGGTACATCAAAATAAAAGAAAGTATACATTTTAAGTCAAGAGGAGAACCTTAAAAAACTTGATGAGACCTCAGCAAAATTTCCAACTGTCAGAAAAGACATAAAGTGTTAGGTGACTAATGAGATATACTGAATAAAAATTAGACTGTTTCAATGCTCTGAAAACGCTAATGTTATTTACCCCAGATAGTAGATTAACAAGAGAGAGACATCAGAAGTATTCTAATGAATGAGAAGGTAAATCACGTCACGATCAAGAATCAAAAAACCCTCAATCAATTTACAAGTTGGGGAATTCAAACCACTTTGTTATAGATAATGGAAATAAATGAGAAATGTTTCGTGATACTAAACTGACAACTTCTACAGAGAAAAAAAAAAGCCCGAGTTACTAGAACTGAGTTTTTTAAATACTGTTGAAAGAATACTGAAGTCCTTCCTTCCAACTTCAAATCAGCCTCAGAATATTACGTATTATCAAAACATTGAATACTGTAAGGAAGGAAAGTCATCCTACACCTTCCTTATGTAGGACAAAAGTAGATGCTTGTTATCCCAAGTGTCTGCCATGGATCACTGTCAAGAGACAAATCCCTTCCCGTTTGCAGAGAGCTCTATTTCTTTGTTTTGATCGTATTTATTTCAATTAGCCAAGTAGGCAGGTCAACACAACAGAAATAGGAATCAACCAATAGCAGGTGAACTTTCAGCTATCTGCTGTCACTAAGTAGTAATATATTCACAGTGTTCACCACAGAGAATGTAGGGTTTTTTACTTCATGGACTATAACTCTGCCCTTCCTTTGCACTCTTCTGGCTGTTAGAAACAGTCAATTCCAAATGCTGCAGATGCTGATACAGTGTCCCTGCCTATGGCAGGGGTAGTTGGAACTAAATGAACTTTAAAGTTCCTTTCAACCCAAACCATTCTGCAATTCTATGATGAAGCCAATCATGAAGACTGTCTCTCACATGAAGAATTGCCTAAATATATCATACAGAAGAACTCAGTGCTTGCACTGCACTACAGGATTGACTTGATCTGATATGAAAACTGATGGTCTTCTTAGGACCTCAACTAAAATAAAAATGAGTGCCACAATATTTTGAAGCACACTTTCCACAGTAAATTCCCAAACAGTATTTTTTCACTATTTGTAACAAAAAAATAGTTGCCAAGGTAGTAATCTTTCTATAAAATTACTGTAAAAACTCCATATGCTCTAATGTCGTATTTTGTAAAGGAGTATCCAAAAATCTGGTGCAGTCCTTTTTGAGAGGACACTTGGGCCTTTCATTCACACTCCACAGCACGCATTCACACTCATTTTATTTTCAAAATAAAAACAGAAAACCAAAACATACTACACAAAACAAGTAAAACAAATGCTGATAGATTCTTGAGATTGGAAGGAGTCTAAAAAAAATAATTAAAAAATATAGACTATCCTGTTCATCTCCAAGTGAACAAACTCTGAAACCAACATGATACATTCTATATTAGCATCTGTAACTTATTCACTAAAATAAAATCTACAGAGACTTTCCTCCCTGGGAAAACATGCTTGAAATCCTGGCTATACAGCACACAAGACAGTTAACACAGGTACATCTTAATCATCACACTGGGGATGGGTTGCACAGACTCAAATTTTGAATAGTTTGTGAAATAAAGTTAGAGAGCAAGGAAAGTACATTTGCACAGCCGCTTGCAATTAGACAAGGTATGCACTGTTCAACACAAGTTCCAATAATACCAGCAAGTTTCATGACCCAAATGCAACAGCAGTCACAAAGTATTCTAACAAGCTCTCATTTTTATGAAAAAGAATGAGTTATAATGATTTTTGGCAAAATTAATCATTAAGATGCTTAAATCATTGCTCTCCTAGTATAGTAAATTTCAGCTTTCCAGTAAGAGTTGTAAAAAAATTAAAGCTTGTCATTTATAAAGGGAAAAACTGGTCTACTGCTATCAGTAAGGAAGAACTGGAAGAGTCCTTCAAGTTCTACACTGAGAGTGGAAGATTATCAGTGGAAGGTTTACAGATTATTTGCTTATGTCCATGTTACATAAGAGGCTACAATGAAAATCAGATGGCTGACCTCCTACCTTAGTCTTTCTTCAGACTGATAAAATTAACATTAAAACAACTTTTCTGTGCAAACCTTTATTTCAAAGACAGAAGAACTTACATTTCTTAGAGTGGAAATGACTACGGACTCACTGTGTCCCTGTGTCAAAGGCTCTTAGAAATCCATGTAGTATAACTATATGTTAACAGCAATAAAAGCCTATTTAGGTAAAAGGATTTTGTTTGCATTTATCAAGTGTGAGAACTGCAGGGCTAAGCAATACTGATGCCTTCAAAATTCCAAGAAAGATGATACAGATTTCCCCTACATGGTCATTCAACTGGTGAACAGTAATACGTAAAAATACTGGTATTTGTAACTTAAATATGTAAGTCAAGGTACAGGAATATATCCCATTCATAAATGAACCATTCAAAGATTGCACTGGGACTCAGAAGGCACACCAGTAACAATCTTCAGAAGACAATCAGCATACTAAGCATTCCCAGTGCTCTGTGAATGGTTCAGATACTTCTAGCAAAATAAGAGAGAAGCATCAGAGAACACTGGGGAATAATGAATGGTGACTGGCTGGTTATGAGATGTATTAATAATATAGCTTGAAGGAGAGGTGCAGATGACTTCATTTAACAACATGGTTCCAGTGACATTGCCAAGAATCGAAAGAGGTGATGAAACTGATCAGCTGATTTATCCCTCTGATATTCCTTATTCTATGACAGCTCCTTGTCATCTCTCCCATCCTAAGGCACGTGCAAAAATTGCATCCCAAACACTTGTTTTGCTCACCTTTTCCCCAGTGTATCAGCAGAAAAAAGCTCATTTTTTCATCTTGGCCACAATTCTTGATCCAAACCATGGCAGGACAGGAGAGATGAGAAGGTTTTGGGGAACGGTCCATTTTAAAGTTTTGATTTGATATGTCCATGATACTTTGCATCGCCACCATAGAGAACAGCTGACAGATGAGAGGGAGAAAGCCATATCCCACAGCAAACAGATCTATCCATTAGTCTCTCAGGAGGACTTAGGCTGTATATCCTGGAATGCCTAATGTTCAGAAAATTTATTTTGGTAAAGGCTCAGGAAAATGTATGTTTTTATTTTACCCAAAGTAAAAATATTGGTCAATGTGAAATTAAAAACTGAAAATAATACTCCCCCTTGTAAAAAATTCCAGCCTCCTACTCTCACTGTATCTCATATACTTCTAAAACAAAATCATGCATTTTATGTGTTTTTTTTCTACTAACATTTTATTGGTATTTATAATGTAGCACAGAAGAGACTTTTTAAGAGGGAAAAAGGCAAGTTACAATAACATACCAAAGCATATAGAAAAGCCTGTGATTGCAGAAGACACAGACCATGCTACCTTCTTTCTTTCAAGACAAGTAACTGAATACTTCAAGCAAGCCATACACATCCTTTTTGTTGCCAGTGGGCAACAAATGGCACAGAATGAACACACTTCACAAGATCACTTTTTCACTTCTATTCTTACTCCAGTAAAAGAACTAGGTCTACAGACTCACAGAAGTAGTATGCATAGATTACCATTAACAGAGTGGGTAGCAAATATTCTAAAAAAAAGCCACAAGCATCGTAGCCTATGCACAGCTAAAATAAGAGTAATATGCAGGAGAAGGAGGAACATCCTGGGTGACAGCCCCATAACTAAATGGAGTTCCAAGCACTTTTTTCATACTCAGTGCAAGCTTGATATTAGCCAGCTAATCCTTCAGAATTCTCACAAATTAGCTCTCAAGACTTCTCTTTCGGAGATTATTGGGTAGTCTGTCATTTGGATTTTACAATTATTGACATTTGACAACTCGTGCAGCTGCCAGTGTCATCTACTGATGTCTGAACTGGGAAAATTTTAGCAATACCTCCTTCTGGCCTTGTGGACAATGGTCTTGAAATGAGAAACTGGAAGCTCTGGTGTCTTATTTCACATCTAATTATTGTCTTTATGGTCAATTCATCTTTAAGGGATATCTGGTCATCCGGGCTCAGACTAGAGGTAGAGCTCAGCACAGAG
Organism: Phaethornis superciliosus; assembly: GCA_023637945.1. NCBI lineage: Eukaryota > Metazoa > Chordata > Aves > Apodiformes > Trochilidae > Phaethornis > Phaethornis superciliosus. Next base: position 15,106,714 of record JAJQWJ010000009.1, on the reverse strand, counting down.
CTGCCTTTGGCAGACTGGATACAGAACGTGATGGGCCTACATCAAGTCAGCCAGTGGACTCAGCTGACCCTGTAATGCCCTGGGCTGGGATGTGAGGGGCTTCCATCACTCCACCAGGCTGAATTCTAAACTGTTTCTGCCATGTTGCTAAGAAAATGTGAGTCTGATGGTTTGTTTCATTACTTCCACCACAGCTTTTGAAAGACAATACTGCTGATACCAGATCTTCTTTCCACTGCCGTCCCTTAGTCCCCAGGATTACTGTAAACACAGCAGCAGCTCGATGCTCTTTCAGAGTGGTAGAATGAAACTGCACATGTCCAGCAACCTAACACTGATGCTAAAAGCGATATACAATATTTTTCTTCTAGTATAAAACAATATAAACATTGCTTAGGTCAAGTTGTTTCAGTAAATACAGGGTTGTGAAGTGAGTTTAGCTTCAATTAGCTATATTAACACCCAAACCTCTCGATCAAGACTGCTTCCACTATACTACACTCAAATATGTTTTATGTTGTGTATTAAACCAGAAGTTCTTTCACAGATCTTTTTCAGAGACATAGTCAAAATAAAGACAAAGCAATAAAGGCCTAGAATCCAATAATAATATGTTAATTCCAATACCACAGAATGGTAAAATTCTTTCACATTTCAGCAAACAATCTGCCTTTCTTACAGGCTATAACTACGCAGATGACTAAGGCAGTCTCTGAGGGGGTGGAAAGGCATGTAGAAATGTTCTTGGTTATAGCTTGTTAACTATTCCAATGGAAGCAGACTCCACTTCCCCTAATGAGCTCACTATTTTAAAACAAAGATACTGCAACCGCTGTAGAGCTTGCTGGTGCCACCAATTAGTGAAAATATACGCTTGGTATTGTTCCTTCTAAGGTAAAACTAACTGTCATTTGTGTGCATCAAAGGCACTCTCATCACTAGTGAAAGCACAGTTTACTGCACCATCTATGTGAAAAATTATCCACAGGACACAAAAATAAAAATAAATAGTAAACTAAAAATAACATTATGATGGCTGCTATCCAGACACAGTTGTGAGCTCTTAATCTTCTATTTAATTTTCTTAAGCATGAAAGCTTGTAAATACACAACAGTTCTTATATTGGACTGCCTGTCTGCAAGGCATGATGTTTTGGATCAGTCTGTTAGTTTAACTTTAAATACTAGGACATGGAAAAAGATGAGTGTTTCTGATAGTGTCAGACATCAAAAACACCTTTCTCATACAACAGTGAAAGTTAGTCTGAGGTTAAGAAAGGGGCTGTTACTAGAACTAGTAAGAATATGATGCAGATGTTGCATCACTGCACAATTTGGTGAGACACAGAGGAAATGGGGAGCCCTCAGGGAACCAGCACAACAGTTGAGGACAAAAACCACCTTGAGGAAGGAACTTGGACAGCAGGAAGTAAAAATCAGGGGGATAGCAGGGAAGAAATGCTGCAATATTACCAGGTTGAAATGAGCCCAAAAAGCAACTCCAGTAAAACAACTAGGGCACAAATGAGTGGCAGGCTCTGTCACAGCCATTTTTGTCCCAAAGCTAAAGGAACTGGAAAGGAGGCACATTCCTAGAACTCTTGGCTTTCTCTACATCAGACATATTATTTATTTAGGAACCAGCATGCTGTTAGTAACCCATGCCCCCAAAGAGATAACTTCTACTACGTCATAGTTCTGCACTTAGTAACTGCCATTTGTCTGCATTTTAGAAGAGCAGCCCACCTAAAACCAACAACATCTGCTGGAAACTAGAGTTCATTGAGAATTTTGCAGTGAAACTTGCTTGTTGAAAATGCTGCTTCATCAAAATCTGTACGTTTTCCCCAAAGTCTCTATTTTAGCCAACATCTGATGAAATTCTGTCTGTCAGACAGGTCTTGGCATGCCTGGCTTACTGCCAGTCTGTCTGCTGCGCTGTTGGGGAGCCCAGTTTCCCAGACTGCTGTATGTCCTTCTAATGAAGTTCTCAGAACTGGATTCTTATCTATCTGTAAGCCTTGCCAACCTCAGTCAAACCAGAGCTTTTGGGATCAAGAACCCTTGCCACATGCCTAAAAAAGCTTTCAGGGTCTCTAGCTTGTGGGTGTCTGCAGGATGACATGTGTCATGATACTGAATCCCAAAGCTTTCAGATTCTCAGTTCTGGTATCTGTGCAGGCTGCCTGTCTCCCATACTGCTCCACAAGTTGGGAGCCAAGTGGTATAGAAATCTTGAGTCCTTGCTCTTGGGACAGACTGTACAATGGACTGTGGGCCCTGGAATCTCCGGAATGAACATAATTCCCTCCACTTTGACTCTTCTCTGCAATTCACTGCACTAAATCTGACCAAAATTATGTCAGACTCCATCTGTCACCTCAGTGTTCCCTGCAGCACAATTCATTTCAGATACCGTGTTTCTTACTGTTTTGGCTTTTGTCAAAAAAAAGGGGTAATTCTCCTCTCTTCCTCCAACCTCAAAGAAAACATTAAAAGCTATGGCAGAATGGAAATTCATTTTCCCAGCCAGCTCTCCCTGCACTGTTAGAAGCAACATATTTGGCTACTTCATGGCAGTATCCAGAGATGTCTGTAATGCAGACATTGGTATTTCAAGGTCTGTTTTCTACAGCTCTTCTCTATTAGGAAGAGATTTATTTTCCTTTCACTGGTCAGAGGAGAATGCACCTTGCCTTGCAAAGGCATTTTTAAGTTTTGAAATAGGCCCTTCTATTTTCAGCATTTTTGAGATTGCTTCAGTCAGTGCTTGATAAAGTAACCTGCACTGTATCAAAGCATTGATGCACAAGCCCCAAGAAATCATTAATTTTCCAAAACCTCTATGCTAAGTCTCTCAACTCCCGCTACAGTAGCTAATAGAGTATAAACAGCATTCATCCTCTTAAACCTTTGTGCCCCTGTGTCTAAAAATTAATTCCTTTAGCATTTGTTTCTAGATACCACAGGCTCAGTCCAAGACACATAATACTTTTGTCAAGAATAGGAAGAAAAAGCAAAAGCATCTTCAGGAAGTATGACTGAAAGACTGCCAGAGAGCTCACAGAACGTCAAAATGGTGTGCAACACACCCAGTCTTGTTTTCCTTTCCAGTTAACTGAATGTTAGGCATAATTTAAAGCCTGATTCAGTACAAAATACACCCACAGTTTCCCTACAGTAAAGGCTTGCACAAGGCTTCTGTAATGCTGAGCCTGAATGATTTCTTTGCTAAATCAGGCCCTCAGGATTCCCAGTATGCATACGTAAGGCCGGCTGGAAAGAGGGAAAGAAGAGGGGGCTGACTCCTTACTGCTGCAGTGCAAGTCTGATCTGTGTAACAGACCAGAAGGTCACAGCAGAGGGTGGAAGGAAGCACTGTTCTGCTCCATTCGGGCAGAAGAATTTTGTTTGTTCAGGAGCCTACGAAACTTTGAAACACCATATAAGGGCTGAGACTCAGGCCCTGCTGGAAAAACCTGCTGGAGCTGAGCTCTGTGCATAACTCATATGAACATTAATGAGAGTTAAATGCATGCACTGAAAGAAGAATAGACCCCTTAGTGATTTGTCAAGATAAAATTCAAAATAACTTTGAATGCTCAGAGGTAAATATTAGGTTTAGGAATTAAAAACAGCAGAAGTAGTGGAACAATTGCCTATAATGAGATCCAGGAACAATCTACCCACTGTACCAGGTTTTCATTAGTGTTATGGCCTGCAGCCATACCACCTTGTTCTGTGATCTTAAAAGCTAAGACGGGTTGGGCTGGTTAGCATTTGGAAGGGAGACCTCCAAGCAAGCTTACCACTGCAGGAACAGCTTAGTGATGCCATAGAGAACGTTCTTCCTTCTCATTCAGTATTGGATCCAGGTGTTAGGAGAGCTGAAGGTCTTTTGTGCAAGATTTAAATCGAAGGATCTGATGATGTGTGGTCATTAAAGAATGCCTGTCATTTCTTATGAGCTTTACTATGTCACTTAAAAATGGCTACTGTAGAGGTGGTTGCATGTTAGTAGTAAAGTGCTGCCAATAATATGCAACAGTCAACTTCACAGAGAGGTTGAAAAGCTAAACTTGTCAAAATGGGCTAAGTGGTGTAAATCCCAAAAGCTCCAGAGCGGTGCTAAGAAATGTTTGCTGTTCATATCTACCACCATTCCATCTCAGAGCTCTGCAAAGGGAGGACACTTTCAACCCTGGGGTTGCCACTGACATTATCACATGCATAGCTTTTAACTGTGCATGCACAGCTGAGCTGCCTCTGCAGAAGCATCTGAAACAGTGGAGTCTACAAAATGGGCTCCAAACTGTTAAGAGCAGCAGTGGAGAGGCAGCTTCTGAGGAAGCTCAGCTGTCTGGCTGATGGGAGAACAGCAGACAGCTTGTCAGCTGTCCCATCCCTGCTCTTAAATCTGCTGGGATTAAACCCCTCAGGCATTAGCACTGCAAGGATTTAGGTGCATATTCAGTTGTAGTCACTGAACAGTTCCCTGTATCTAAATCAATGGGACTGCTCACAGCACACAAACTTAAAGATGCATTGGCTTCTAAAGAATGAAAGCACAAATGAGCAGTTCAGCTACACAACTCCTAATTGATGTTCTTGATTTAGTAACCTCCCTGGTTGTCATCCAGGACAGCGTACTAACATTGTTTTCCATGTCCATGTAGGACATGATCCTGAATACTGCTGAGAGCCCTTGAGTCTGTAGTGCTCAGAGGTCTGACTTCATCAGGAATTCACTCAAATACATCAACAGGAGATCATTGAATTCAATGGGATTTCAGAGCATTTGCCATCCCTTAGGAGGCAATTAGCACCTTCTAGAAAATGGGCTTTAGACAATCCGGTCTAGGAAGTTCAGACAGCATTTCCTCTGGGTTTTGAAGCAGTTACTATTTGTATATAATAACTAGTAATTTTAAATTTTTTGCTTTCATTTTAATATGTAGTTTTGAATAGAGCTTGAACTACCCATTAACATTTGGTATCATGCTATAACTGGACACAGCAACAAGTCTAATACTGATGATTTGCCAGAATTGAGTAACTAAATTGATTTAATGTGGAAATGCATTATAAAATTACCCAAATAAAACACATCTCCCCTTTACCATGATGCTTTTATTTGCATCATCTGGCTGAGTAAAATGGTCTGTTCAAGACACCCATAAAACCCACAATAGTTGATCATCTCTGACATCTTGCAGTGATGAGGAAGATGCGTGGCTTCAAATAGCTTCCAGACTATGTCATGACTTGTGTTTGTAAACGGGCCATATTTGCTTAGTATTTCAGTGTTACCATTGACTTCATGGGAACAAAGAGAGTCACATAAACCAGCTGGTGATACATATTTGTGAGGAGGAGGGAAACTACCAGCACAGACTACCACTGTCTTGTATTCAAAACTCTTCCAACTTACTGTAAATGAGGTTGGAAACCAGAGCTGTAAGAAAAGACTTTGCTTGATTTCTATATTTTTCATTGCACTAAATATTAGACCTAGGAATTTACTCCTATTGCCACAGGTATTCTTCTTGAATGACTATGTTTGATGTCTGTGTCTGTTATCATAAAGAAGAGAAAACACTGGGGCTGTTCAGCACAATGAAGACCTTACTACACAACATGCTGGATAGGCCCCCGTGAACTAACAAATGGCATAGGAAATCAGTTCTTCAGGACACCCTGGTAATCCACTTGGGTGAAAGGACCTTGGAAGACAAAATGGTGGTCAGGGAAGATAAATTACCAATTGAAAAATATTTATTACAGCCATGCATAATGTTAAGGCAAGCCCATTCAGAGAGACTTTTCAACAGTGTTTGCAATAGCTCCTGTGTTTGCAATAGCTCCAACTTTGCTCAGATGAAGAAGACTGACTTCCTTTCTTGAGACATGATCCAAAGACCACTGGAGTCCATAGGAGCTTTTAAACCAAATCATATAGGGTTTAGATTTTAACTAATATCATTAAACAAAGACATTTCTGCAGGAAAATGAAGCATTGAATGAATACATTTTGATAATTAAGTATTTCATATTCATAAATTACAGAATGCTTTAAAACCTGTACACTGCTTTGCTTCTTTGCTTTGCTATTGATAGGTTTATAACTACATTTCCTACTAATAGCAAATTACTACAGAAAGAATCATGTAAATGTCCAGTGCTCTATACAATCAGAACTGAAAGAAGCATGTCCCCATTTAGTTTCCAAATGCTGTTCTAATCCCTTCTAAAATCCTAACAGTTTCTACAGCACTGCATGGGAATCCTTATGCTTCAGAAATACATCTTATTTATACATGCAGTAGGCAGCTCAAGGCAATAGAAAAAATCCCCATTAGAAAGAAGAAGAGTATAATGCCTTTATAGCATCCTATATCAGCCTTCACACCAGAAAGATGTAAACCACCAAATGTCAAAAGAGCATATTATCCAGAATAAAATGAGCACTGCTGCCACTATCAAGTGCTTTAATATATATGCACTTGAAGCACTGACATCAATAGGAGAAGCTCCTGTTTACTTTTTTTATATATATAAAATACACATCCACTTTTTTTATCCAGATAATACAGTAAAGTTCTACTAAGAGGTTACACAAAACAACTGCAAACAAAGTGCATGTACATAAATAACTTTCTCTGACTTTTTGTTTAACGTCTAAGTTGATTGGAACAGATTGTATCATGAACTACTTTCCCTTTGGCTAATTAAATAGCCGTCCACTTATGATAAAGCATATCCTTATTAAAACAAGTATCTATATTCATTCTGTTGGAAAAATTGCTTCTAAGTAAGTGCCATAAAGCCCATTATATTCCTGCTTTAGAAGTGGATCAGGTCCACACAGACAATCAAAGGATTTCACTGGATTATTTTAGATTACAAAATCTATGGAAGACATGAGGCACTGACAAGACCATAAGACATAAAGGATAAATTAGCAGTTACGTACCAAAGAAAGTGCTCCAGCAGTTCCCAGCATATTTCAAAAATGGAGGGGAGGGAAAAACAAAAAGGAAAAAAAAGGAAAAAATCCTGTTGTACTAAACTACACAAAAATGGAAATTAGTTTATGCAGAAATAAAATGTCATTATTGTTATCTTCCATACAGATCAAATAGCTATTTCATAGTTTAAAAAACAATACTATAAAAAATAGCCAACCTCACCAACTATCCGAGTAGGTACTTCTTTCCACAAGTTCCTTTCTAAATTGAATAGTTATGATTTACCATATTAATGAACCATTATTGCATAACTGTATTTTTATTGCAGATATATTACCTGCTAAATGATGCTGTTTTTCCAGAAAAAGTTCACAGTACAGATTCTATGGGAATGTTTCCTGCTGACAGTTCCTAAATCTCTCAGAAGCTGTCAGCAGCCTCAGAAATCAAGTTTGCAGTACCCTAGCAAGCAAAAGCACATGCATAGGCTTTCTATTTTTAAACTGTAATCCAAACCATTCAAGAAACGCCCTAAACATAAAAGATTATTGAAAATAAGATGATCCTATCTCACTTGTCAGTCTAAAGGACACTGTAAATTACATGCATTCTAATGTGCCATTTCTATAGATATAACTTGATGTTTAAAGTCTCCCCCACACACACCTTATGCCTATGCCCGCTGCTGATTACCAACAAAACCTCATTAGCAAAAAAATGCTACTTATTTTGATACCAAAAGAAGTAACACTAAACAAAATAAACATTTCCACAGAGAATGCTGATCCATGTGGGACACCCTGTCTGTTCTGTTTACCTATACCCAGGTACTTATCAAACAGTCTTCACCCATGGAGCTCATGAAAGGATGGCAAGTCACCCAGAAACTTACAAGAAAAAAAAGGCTATAATTGCAATCAATTACTAAGTATGAACTGCCAGAATTTTGAAATGTTCTCATGCTTTGCTTCACTGTCATGCTAATGTGTTCTGATTTTTTCCTTTTATTTCAATGAAGACACAGAGGAACAAGAGGAACAAGACACACCTGAGTGTAACTATTTGCTAGAAACTGGATTGCACAAACACCACAGCGTCCTATTATACACTGAACACGAGCACAAACATTCCGTACCAAAGCTTACTAGAAAAATTGATTACCAATTCTTCCATCCAATCTTATTACTCCCTTTTTATTATAGTGGCCATTTTCAAAGTGACGTTCAAGACCTTACAGGCATAAACTCAGTTACTGGTAAACTGGATTTTTAAGACTAATTTCCCCATTTGCTGTTTGTCATGAAGATTTGTGCACATAAACTGGGTATACAATTTCATTACTATACTTTAGAATGTCCCTTTGTTTTGGAGTTCAGCTAGAAGACCACATTTTCAATAGCATAATGTGCTGTAATATCCCAAATTCTACACTGCTTTTCAGCTGTCTTGAGCAACACAGAGTAGCTAGCTTCTCTAATAGCTAGAGAAGTTCTCTCACCACCAACAACAGTTTGAACATTTTATTACCTATAATCCAACATCCCTTACATTCCTCAGGGTTGTGAATGAGGCTGTATTCCAGAAATCACTGGCCGGCAGAACATTTTTGGTGAAGACCATTCTATCTGCTGATTTTATCTTAATAAGTAACAATTAAAACAGATGTGGATTAACTTCAAGATAGTCAAGAAACGGTGACTTAGAGCAAACCTTTCCACTTATGTAGTAGATTCCACCTGGAGACTTAATTCTTAATTCAATATCTTTTTAAATCTTATCACCACAGAAGTTGGAGGCACAATGGGTCCTGAAGCTGCAGGTACATTTGCTCCATACTCATCACACAAATAATTAAAAAGTGATAGTAAGAATTACTTCTGAAAAGCAAACTTCTGAGTTTTGTTTGGGGTTTTTTTTCTAACAATTAAGCTTTCCTAAAAAACACTGAACTGCAGTTGTCACTACTGAAAATGCTGTAAAAGCAAAACCCATGGCCACAAAGGCTTCTTTAAAACTGAAGCTTAGAAAGAAGAAAATGTGGACTATGATTTGCTACAAAGCAAAAAAAGGAAGGATGGATCATATAATATAGGAGGCTCATATGTATATTTTACATACACACACACCTGTATCTATATGCAGACATCTAGATTCTTCTGGGCTATATGTATAATGGGTAGCACAGATACTGTTCAACAAGTAAGGAAACAACTGTGCACAGTCTTCACTTTTCATAAGATTTACAATGAGTCCAGAATCTAAAAATATTTATATTTTTTATTACCTTAGCATTCCTAGTTGCCTCTCCTCTGCTAGGGATTGCTATAAACATCTTCACATGAAAAACAAGAGTTTTCCTTCCACTTCTAACTTTGGTTACAAAACCTCCAGCGGATCTTCAACAAAATAATAGCAATCCAGCTAACACTTCACAGACCTGTTCCTGTGTAGACAGAAGCTTCCTAGGGTAATAGCACACTTTTAACAAAGTTTTGGAGAGATCAGAACACAAATGTTTATCAGACATGGTTTGTCACTTACTATCCAAAGCCTTTCACAAAACCACCACTCAGTATTGAGAACTACTTTTATGGCTTCACCAAATCTACAAAGCCCTCCTTATTTTCAGTTCCCCATCTGCAAAGTAAAACAATGAACATGCTTAAAATCTTCATAAAAACTTTTGTTACCTATTGAATAAAAATACCTTGTATGAAACTTATAAATATATATGAAATCCTCTCCATATGTATATAAACAAATGAACTATACACCTATGGGTACAGATGTATGTATAGAACAGATAGGCAAGTTAAGGTTGCTACAAAACCAGAACTATAAAACTATCATAACGTTTACAGTCAAACTTTATTTTTTTTTAATCATATTGAGCCTGAAGCCTTGCTCAAGCATTATGTTATATTATGTTATGTGTATTCTGAATGGACAGAAGGAAAAGCAAGATGAATGCTAAGTTTTATGTACTTGAAGAGTTTAGCGGGCTTAGAAACAGAAGCATTTTGTTTATCCAGAATCCAGTAATAATTTAGAAGGTGCCAATGTGAACTTCTAACAACCATGCAAAAAATGACTAAAACCAGTAAGAACCAGCTCAGTTTAATGTCTGCCTGTGGCTAAAAAACAGGCATTAAAATCTGCTCTTATATAGAGGAATTTAAAGATTACTTTTATCTTTCTCCATACTTTTTATCTCAGCAGGCATCTCCTATCAGCTATGCTGACTGTGTCCTCTAGCCAGCCCTTCCAGACATCACCATGTCCCTTAGACTTCATCTTTCCAGAGCACCCGCTTTGTAGATATAATAGAATCTCTCCTTTTGTCTCTCCACAGCCTAGACTGAGACTTGGTATCTGCAAAACCCTTGTGATTCTCTTCTCCAAGAAGCTGTAATTCCCATTTTTCCTTCACACATTTCTTTAGCTGGCAACATGTTGTGATAAGCTTTTTATTTTTTTTTTTGGTCAAGTTTTAGCAAGCCTTCTAAAATGCATTGCCCCAAATCTCCTGATATTTATCATGAAGTGAGTAAACTATTCACTTGAGAATAGTTAAAATGAGAAAGGGTTCCCTCCTGCTGTGGTCTCCAAGTAATGTTTAGTGGTGTATTTTGGTTATTTCATCCTTTTCAAGCAGCAAGTCCCTCTCTTCTACAGCACTCTTTACCGCTTGGATTACAGCCATTTGCTGCTTCCCTATCAGTTTGTCTCTTTAATGTGTGTTCTTTCCTGGGCCTAAAGACATGAGAAGTATATACAGCTCAACATCATGGGAGGTCATGTCCTGTCTCCAGTAAGTGGACAGGGATCCACACCTCCTTCAGACCACTCCATCTAACCAAGAGGTGTACCCACCTAGCAGGATGCTGTTTTGGTCTTTCATCACCACTGCCAAATAATTGCGTTTAAGACTCTGAGCAGTAGAATTTCCCCTCTTCCAGGGGTTACAGTGTCTGTCTCTTTAGAATTCCTCCAATACTTCATGCCTGGAAAGGAACAGGATAGACTTAAACCAGCAGTTCCTTAGATGTGAACAAGTGTCTCTGTTGTTAGATGACCATGTGACCACCATCTGCTCAGTTGTAACATAATTAGAGAATCCTTTTGGGTGAAAAATATCTTTAAGATCATCAAGTCCAATAAGAGAATTCTATCCATCATCTAACAAGAGATCTCTAATATCTCTCCGGCTTATGGCTGCTATTGAAATAAAAAAATGTATCTATCCCTACCAGAAACATCTTTCTTATGGGCTGAATACTGTTTCCAAAAGTCAAAAATTCCAAGTCACATCAAACTAAAACAATCGTCATCTAGATTTCTGAAGAAGCCTTTGGATAGATGTGTCCATTTTGTCACCATTCTGCCATTGAGGACAAGTATAAAGAAGCAATTAAACGGTTTAGTAAAAGGTTATTTATCCAGGCTTATTTCTTTTTGTAGTATTTAAGAATAGCTCCGTGTCTGATAGAAGATACATGTATTCTACTATCCTGACTCTAAAAATGTCCAGAAGACACTGAGAAGCACATAAGGGTAAGCACATAGTGACAATGCTCCAGAATGCTTTCCCAACAGAGACACCAGCACTAGAGTTGTATACAATAACCCTTGATGGATTCCTCCCCCATCTCATCTTTCCCTATGGTCTTTGAACTTGTGCAAAATTGTAGCATCATGTGAGGAGTATTTTCACAGTGACTGCCTGTGCTGCTCTAACAGACAACCTTTAATCAGGAAGTGCCACTCAGAATTCCAAGTTCTTTTAAACCACATGAATTCTACACAGTCTTGGGAAATAAGAAAAAATATTTTGTCTTTATCAAATGCTTCCCTTTAAAACATTGCCTTCATGCTATTACATAAAAATCCCAAAGTAAGGCTTAATAAAGTAAGTAAGAAAATACAAAGCAACTAAGTGGGATTTGTTACACAAACAAAACAAAACAAAACAAAACAAAACAAAAAAAGGAAAGAGTGCTTTGGAGGTTTTAAAATATTTTCAGTTTATTTGATAGAAGATAGATTTAGGTGCCATTAAATGTGCTCAGACATAGGATATGCAGGGATGCTGAGGCCCAGACATCCTCACTGACAGCACTACTGCTCAGGCTCCCTTATAACTCCAGGAAGACATAGCTAAGAGCCCTTTGTGCCTGCTGGCTTCAGAGGCATGCCAAGCAAAAGCAAAGGGCAGCATATCCTATAAAACAGATTGGACTGTCTCAGATAAACTTTCTACTGTGTTTTCATACAAGGACCCATGCAGAGCAGAACAAAGTTCTTACAATCAGACAACAATTTATTTTTAAATCTTTACCACACAGGAGGTTCAGTAAGGCAGAGTGCTGAAGATGAGGGTTTAACAAAAGATACTAGAAGACATGAAGTACAGGCATGGACAAGTGCCTTATAAAGGTAAGTACCCCCTCTACTGACCTGAACATGATATCTTCCCAACAGACTGAAGTATCACATGTACATATGTGTGACTATACACACTGTATATGCAAGCACTGATATATTCAAGAAATGCAAAAGATTAATGCCAGCCATTAATATGGCAATATTTTTTCTCTAGAGATGTATCGATATTGCTTTATTTCTAAGGTCTATAGCTAATTTAAAGTCTGGGTCATATAAGCTTCATCTACTAGCACACCCATTTATCAAATATGTCGTACTACATCACCAAGAAAAAGTGTTGAGCTGCTTTCTAAATCAGCTCCTTTTCCAAGAGTCCTTTGGACAATGCCACCTACCCAAGGAATTATTTCTGCTAAGCTGTGTCTTAAAGCCCTGTTGGCAGTGGGGCTGCTTCTACTCTTCAGTAAAATCAATGGATACCCTTGATGTCAATGACAACTGGGTAAGGTTTGAAGCTATAAAAATATAATGCCCACAATATTTGTCAAAGCAACTTCATTCTGAAATCCTCTGTCATGGTGAGGAAAACCCCATTACTGGCTCACTTTAAAACTGAACTGTGGTTTAAAACCAAGTGCTAAATCAAATTCAGTTATATACAGTCTAGGATCTAAATATATATTTTAAAGGGACAGAAAGAACAATTTAGGCACCACATCCACCAGCCAATTCATGTTTAAAATAAGTCTGCTGCAATCTGAGGTATGTAGTATGTAAGTAGTTCAGAATGCAATGTGTTTGGGGATATTGGAGATAGTTCAGCATCAGAAATATGCAACCCACAATTTGTACAGTACTCAGCAAGTCTAATATGCTCAGAGAAGCTTGTTTAAAGCTCAAATATCTTCACATAGAATACAACTAGGTGATATAGAAATACATATTATATTTAGGTCAGCTAGTTAAAAAAAATACAGCTATTCATATCAGGTGGGATGCAGAAGAAAGTCTTAATCTCTCCTAATTCACACAAGGCCTCAGAACTGACATATGAAGGACCAGTAGACTAAAATGAGAGGAAGATGCATGTGTAAAACGCTGATGGTGAAGAGATGGAATATGTCAAAGGAGAAATGACATTAGTTGAGCATTTATATTCCCTTAAAATGCTACTGAAACTGCCCCTTGCCAGTAAGCTGTTTCCTGCATTCCTGCTTTCAGGCATTCAAAAACTGCTTGCTTCAGATTTTAATTACCTAATTTTTTAAACTTCTAGGATTTTTAAATAATAAGACAATAAAATGTTTGAAGGACACAAGACTAGTTGTGTCATGAAAATGAGTACAAAGTTGTTTTGTAAAAAAACCCAAAACCACACCCATTCTTTTATACAATTTCTTTGATACAAGTTTAGGTGTCACTAATAAGGAGAATTATCACGTTCATGAGGGGTAGACAGCTAAAGAATATTTGAAAGCCAGCTTTCAAAGATGAGGATTTTTATCAAATTCACACTTAGAGGACTTTAGTGGTAGACAACTTGAAATACTTTTATATCAGCAAAAGCATAACATAATGAGAAAGAGCATATAAATTGTGAAGTCAACATCCTAATCTGTTTTGGTACAGCCCAAAGTGATTCCTGCTCTTTCTGTCACTTACCCCAGTCATTCTTTTACCACACCTTATATTTGAGTTGATCTCCAGGAAGGTTAATGAAAGCTTTTGTGTTGACAAGAAATTCAGGTACTGAGGTCAGCTCTTCAATATTGAAATGTACAACTAGCAGGTAGGATTAATTTAGAACTACCCTGTAGTTAACTCTTAGCTCCTAAAGCAATTGCTTCATTCTCACCAGCAGCACCTTTGTACACAAGTACAGTAAGTGTTAAGCCTCACAAACCATGAAAACTTGAGATAACAGTGGCTGTACATCAAGGTCCATCAGGTGGCGGATATCAAACTGCTGTTCTCAGTGCTGTGGGCTCCATATATTAGCACTCAGAATGGTTGAATCAGCACACAAGTCCATTTCTTGAAAGGTATTAATCTTTTTAAAGGTGAAGAATTAATAACACAGAGAGAGAGAGAGAAAGGGTGAGAAAAATGCAATCTGTTACAGGACTGGGAGAGTGCAAATGAAGATTAGAGTTGTAGTTAGCTGTCACAGGAGATTGCAACCTCTGGTGAGTAAACCCTCAACTCACTGGCATTTGTCATTCTCCAGCATTCTGGCCTAGATTACATACAAACTAATTTTGAGACAGTGCAAATGTTCATAACCTGTGTTTAAGAGAATATAATTGTTCATAACCTGTGTTTAAGAGAATATGAGTATGGCATGAGGCTAGAAGTAATGAAAAGGTGACACAGATTCTTCACTGATTAACATGTATTCCTTGCAAAAGAAATAGGCAGAGGGGAGCAAAGCAGTATGGATTTTCCAGCTTGCATTAGACTAGAAGATGGAAATAACTGCAAGTACAGAACTACATGCAACATTTCAGAGTCTCAGCAGGCCTTTTAAAATAATCTGTTTCTCTAATTCCAGTCTTCTGCTTGATGTGTTTTAGAAAAGGCAAACGAGGATCAGGAATACATCTAGAGAAGAAATGTGAGCAGCTCAGACACATCCTAATACAGTCAGCAGCTATGCCAAACCCTTCTGGGACTGGAGCTGAAGGGACAGCAACTGGAACCCCCAGTTTAGAAGTAATTTCCCTCTGATACTGAAATCAATCCTTAAAGCAGAATGGAGCCATTTCAGGTTTGGGATTGTGCCAGAGCACTTGAGGCTTGTGCAGCACCAACACAGCCACCAACAGAGTGTTAATGGTGCTGGATCCAGGATTTGGGTTCTCAATACCCAGTGCCACACAGTGTAGTAGCAGATTGCTTAAAATTTCTGCCACCAGTAGAGATACTGGAGAAAGATGTACAGAACTTGCTTTTCACAGCAAGTACCCAGTCATACTGAAATGGCAGGAGACTTAAAAGAAACAGCCTTCAGCCAAGACAGTTGGCTGCAAATCCCATAAGGATCACTTTTGTGAGTGATTTTCTCTATGCTATGAGGACTCACAGCAATTACATATTTTAAGCTTTACTAATACATACTATTGACATACATACATATGGATATTGATCCTTTTTGTTCATTTGTTTGACCTAATCTTGTTTGCAACCTTAAGGATAACCTGTGGTAAGAGAGATCATGCCATGTCTTTCTCTTATGGTAACTTTGTATCCTCTTATTCTTGCCATGTATAGGAAGCTTCCATACAGTACCTGAGAAAGTTGCTTTTAACCCCTGTTTTCCCTTGCCTATAATGCCAGTTGCCAAAGTGTCTCATAAACTGGTCTAAATTTTGTCAGTCTCCTTCAAGCTCAGTGGAAGAACTTGTGTGGGAGAGTTTGCAAAACTGAAGTCTAAATATTTAATTTTAGTCTTGAAAATTAATTTAGGAGCAAAGACATACCATAATCAAAGGTTTGTTTTGTTTCAGAGAAAAAACAAGCAAAAATATTGTTGCAATACAAGACAGTATGTTGTAGCCTTCAAACAAACTGTGGCTCAAAACATTGTAAAAAGTAATATAAAGCAATAATGTAAATTACATAATGCATCTGCAAAGAAATTGTATGATTAACAAACTAAAGTACTTGATCATACATCCAGTGAGAGAAATCAGCCAGCATAGGCAAGGCTGAAAGATGCATTTTAAGATGAAGGTGAGAGGAGATGGAGAATCAATGAAGTAGACCCTAAAAAAGGTTGGTCCAAGCTGTCAAAGCACAGAAGAGTTGTCTTGTGAATAGGAGCTGTGGTTAAGGACAGAAAAGCTCTTGAGAAAGAGAGTAGGATCGGTAAGAAAGGATCTGGTGCTAACCCACCTTGTTGCTTATCCTGTCTATTTACCCCTGGGAAATGGGATGAAGTAAAGCAAGATTAAACTACTAGTATTTACATCAGTTTATTTTGTTTAGATTAACAAGACATAGAAAAAACAGCAAGGTAGGCTGATTGCATCTGAAAGGGCCACTGCGACCAAAGCTGCAAGAATGGTAAAGGAAAATGAAGATGGGAGACAGTAGAGGGAGAGAATATAGAGAATATAGCTGTTTTACACCTGCCCCATTTATAATCAGAAGATTATATGTGCTATAAGGGTGATATTGAAAGACAACAAGAAAGGTGGTACAAACCAGGTCATTTACATTGAGGTCAACCGGCTGCAGTCAATCGCTTTTCAGACCATGCATGTCCTAACAACCAAGGTATGAATCCTATACTATGTACTCCAAATTGTTTTTTCAAACAATTGAGACAAAAATTAAAGTTAGCTGCAACAATTACTTTAAATGCACTATGACTTTGAAGCCAAATACATTTCTCTACAACTTTCCAAGTCAGTATATTACTGAGGGGCAAACCAGACTCTATAGAAAGTCTGAAGCACAAGCAAAGTGATTTCTAAAAGAGGTGCTTTACAAATCCTAAAGGCAAGGTCCAGCCTCTTATTTAGGCAAGAATAAGTAATTGGGTAGCAAAAGCCTGCAATGAGATCCAGGTATAGAGTCATCAGTACCTTTCCAGAAATCTGGCATAGCCTGTGCAGTACTACATTGACATAAACTCTACTGATGTAACTGTGACAGTGAAGCCAAAAGGACTTTAAGAACTTGGATTCATCTCTCTGCAATGTTGTGATACATATCTTTGCCTGGGGGCAACGGTGGCTGGGATCAGCACCATCTTCCCATGCCTTCTGCAAAGAGAAATCACTGCCCTAGCAACAAGTATCCCTTCTAGTGATGAAGGCCTCGTTCCCCTCCTAACTACCCAGGAAGTCACCTTGCTCGTCCCATCATCATTTTGAACAGATCAAAACCTGTGCCACCTGCCACTGATGTTTGGGTGACTAATTTACAACATATTTCCACTGGAATGCACATAACTATTTAACTTAAAATAATATCTGATTATGAGGTAATGTTAAAAAATGCAAACTAAAAGAACACAAACAGAATTTGTAACTGCGCTGCAGAGCTCCTTGTGACAAGATGCTATTAATTAACTCTTTGTGATGAACTGCAGTGATGATCCGATCACTGTAACACTTACAGTCTGCCACTTAGGTGCCAGTCCTTGCCCCACATCATAAGCCAAAAGAAAAATTTCAACACAGAGCCAGGATAAAACGAGAAAGAGAAAATGGGAGGAAGAAAGGACTTTAACCCAGTTCAGTCTAATTTTTAAATGGAGTCAATGTTTTTCACTCTAGATGCTGCTTACTTATTCAACTCAAGTTCATTCTTAGGGGGATCTTGTCAATAAAGTCAAATCAGGCTTTCTGTGAGCAGTGAGGTTTTTGAGGGTCTTTTTTGAGGGCTTCATTAAAAGCAGACAGTTTCTCTAACCTTTTAGCAGAACCTGTTATCTGATGACGTGAATTAAAGTCTCTCAAATGACTAATAATCATATCAAGGCTGCCATGTCAGCTTGTAGATTTGAATAAGAGGGTCTGAAAACATTTGCATGCCTCGATGTGCCAGTGCTAAGAAGCTAATGTGATAGTGCTGTCATAAAGCACTGGGAAGACATGACTTAATGTAATCTGTCATGTCATATGCTAATCTTCAGCCATTACTTGAGTGCTGTAAGTAAGTAGAAAGCATTTGGGAGAAATCCTTTTCAATTTCTCTGAGTACCACTTCTGCTGCTGGTCAGCTCAAATGGGTTTTGTGCATTTAATGCAGAGCTCAAGTCAAGTTGGTTTAGGTCACACTTAATTAACCAGCACATTGATGGGTTGGGCTGGTACAGCACTTGGAAAATGGGCATTCCTGATACTGCCTAACAAGTAAATATTTCATATGCTGAAGGGGAAAAAAAAAAAAAAAAAGAAAAAAAAAAAAGAAAAAAAAAAAAAAAAAAAAAAAAAAAAAAAAAAAAAAAAAAAAAAAAAAAAAAAAAAAAAAAAGGAAAAAGGAAAAAAAGAGAGAGATACTTTCTTAGTCCTTGATAAGAATGTGTCCTTTCACAAATACACTAACGTTTTTAGCAGTACGCTGTTTTCTGTGCCTCACTTACTTGCTTCTACAGGTGAAGATAATTTAAACAACTTACAATTTGTAACTGCAAACTTTCAAAGCACCTGATCTGGACTTGTCATTTAAACAACAGACATGAGTAAGATTTAAATGTAATGTACTTTTAAATAAGAACAGAGAAAATTATCAGAGGGAAAAATTCACTTATTTGTTTTAGGAAAATGACACCATAATTTTTTTTTTAATATACAGCAGGCAGAAGAGGGAGAAATTCTCACAGTGATAAGTACAGCATGTGGGATGGAAAATGAAACATATTAGTGAGAATGACAGAAATTTCAGGACAATTTTAGCGAAGCGTGAAGGGATTTTGAGTCAACACTTGAAGGATATTTTAATAATAGCTACACCCTATTCAAATAAAAGCTTAAGAACCCTGTGCCTTTTATAGCTATGAGGATGCTTAGCAAGGCTCAGCATTTTGCAACCTGGCCCAGCTAAACATTAAGACTTTGTGCTTAAGGATGTCAGATCATTTAGATTAGGACTGCCATAAAGAGATATAGGAACACTACACAACTACACAGGCACCAAGAATAAGAAAACTTTCTTTAATTCTGTTTTCTTGGTGGTCACATTGGAATCAAATCCTGCAAAAGTCAGACATCTCATAAACCTGCAGGAAACAGAGATAGACAATCTTTACAGCATTAGGTCACTATGTTAATTCTCTTGCCAATGCAGTATTGTTCCCATGGTAAATTCTGAAGTGCTTCATTCAGCCTAAATATAAAATGACTCATTTTAATAGGGTTTCCAGCATTCCCAAAGTGAAAATGTAAAGGATTCTTACCCCTCTAGCACCAAGCATAGCTTTTCCTCTTCGGATCTAAACTTCTGCTATGCCATGCTACAGCATGAGGAAATCTGAATTTCAGCCCTCAGGTTCTCTTCCTATTAAAACACTTAAGGCTTTCTGATTAAGAAACAGGCTTTCCCTTTGGAGGAATAAAACCACAAAATATGCTGTCACTCCTGTATAGGATCAGCAACCCTTCAGTCCTTTAATACTGGGTGGTTCCCACCAAAAAGATCTCCTTCCTTCCCATTTAATGGCTTCCATCATTCAAACAATAGTCTTTTAGAGACTATTTTTCTGAAGTTCTCATCTGATGATGACACTACTACAATGAAATAAAGTCCCTTGTTCTTTTCTGCATCACAGAGCGATGACAGCAGGTCTTCCATTTTCAGTAGAAGTGCCAACAGGAAAGGCAAGGACTTAAGCAGATGCAAGCACAGGACTTCAATCCTGGTTTATCAGTGTAGTAAAATGAACTCTCAGTTCCTGGTGATCTGTTTGGCTTTACATCAGCTGAGTACTTTTGCTGTGGAGTAATTCAGGACCAGAGATAGTCCAACATTATGGACAATAGTTTTAAAACATGGTTTCCCTTATTATTGAGAGCTATGTCTATAGTCTACCACAAAGCTTTTCCAGACAGTAAACCAGAATATGTCAGCCAGGCAATCTTTTGTTTCTTTTACTTTTTCCTCATAGAGAACATTCATCATTCCAGCTTCTTGATAATTTAAGTGTTCTCTTAACTCCTTCCAAAGTGTATTGGACTTTTTTGGGTATAATAATATAAGACTATTTTTGGGTATAATGGTGTTCAGAAGCTCTTGAGATGTGAGAGGGATTGAATAAATATAAAGGGAGGTTGATGTATTTCCTTGTCCTATACTGTATTTAAGAGGAAACATACTATTTTATTCACAAAGAGATAGAAAGGGACTTTTATCACAGATGAACAGACAAGCAAGCTGGACTTCAGCTGTATTGATTTGGTTGTATCATACTGATCATGGCCAGGTAGGATGATTTTCAGAGTATTTGCCTTTTACTGGAGACAAACATCTATTCAAACTCACATTGGGCTTGGTCTTTGCTGTTTTAGCTTCATCTACAGCACCAGTTTTTCCCACAATCTGAGTTCCATGTGATCTAGTTGAGGCTTACTGCAAGGGGGTTAAGCTAGATCACATTTAGAGGTCCTTTCCAACCCAAATTATTCTGATTCTATAGTAGGCAGTTTTTGGTGGAGGACCTAATATACAGCAATTCAAATTAACCCTTTTCTGTCAGATGACTTAGTAGGCATTTTAAAGCATTGGTGATACTTTTTCCAATCCATTAGAGTCTTCTCTGGGCCATCTCAGAGTCTGCAGGTCAATATTCTGTTCCCTTGCTAAAGATACAATGAAGGGCCTTACTTAACACCATCTGGGATGGTATTTGCTAACTAGAAGGAGTGTGCTAAAACTACCTACTGATTTCACTTGTGCCATAACATAGCACAACCTTTTTCAATTATTGTCATTTGATTTGGCAGGCTATGACTCAGTATGTCTATGCTATGTTCAGACAGGTATCCAAACAAAGCAAACAAAGTCTAAGCTAGTTCAAAGTTACTATTTATTAGCCAACAGAGTGGTATTTATCAAGTGTCACAAATGTATGTAGCATAAAAATGTAAAGGCATTCATTATTGCAAAACCCACTTACAATTGGTTTCCAAAGTTCATAATAAACTTTTACAAGAAGATTAAATGTATCCTAAAATTCCATGGTTTATGATCAATAGACTATAGCAAACCAGCTCAAAATGACAATATTACACTATGAATGTTTGTGTGCACCACTGCAGACAACTAACTGAAAGATGTAAATCAATAATATAACAGATGGCAAAGAGAGAGATTATTTTTCTATGCAAATAGAATTACTTAAACTAGTACATATCAGAAATCAAGAACATTTTATGAAGGTTATCAAATTTCTATTTATTAGTGATTTCTTCTTTTCACTGCAGGGAACACTCAGAGTAGAAAAATACAGAAGTGAGATCTTCCAAATTGCTTCCACACATACCAATATGATCCTATTTTTCAGAAATAAGATAGAGCACTACCAAAACAAGACAAAGTTTACATACAGACTAAGTAAACTAAGATTCAGAAATAACACATCATTAACAGACTGACTGTACAAAGAAGCAATTAAAAGCAGAGGGAAGAATGCAGCTGTTTAAAGCCTCAGCCCACTCTAAACTTATTTCTTCAGTCTGACTTTGTTATTTATGGCTTGGTCTGTCTGTATTACAGGTCAGATTTTTTAATGTAACATAACAAATCCAGACACAATATTCTCTAGGTTACACAGCACAGAATCTTTCAAAGCAGAAATTAAGAGAGCCAGTTCCTCATTTGAGAAACCTAGCATTTGCCCTATTAATCAGAAATACTTGCACACAAACAAAGTGCTCCCACCAGTATGATTTTCCACAGTAAACAAGGCAGGGTGGATATCTGCAGGACTTCATACATATATTTTTCTTTTCCCTAGACACATCTGCTAATATCATTATGCACATACACTGGGGTAGGTCCCCCATTTTCCTTGGCCCATCCCTTAAAAAAATGTAGTAAAAAGTCAGTGAGCACCAGTTCAGTTCCTTGCTTTTCCATAAGCATCAGGGCCAATGGAAAACAGTCAAAATATCCCCTTAGAAGCTTGAAGTGGCATTAATATGAGCTTGGGACTTTCCCAGGTCTTTGAATACAGAACTGAGACTTTTATACCATAAACACTATGTGTACGAGTGTTCTGAAGCTTCCATTACCTGCAGGCTTTTTTAAAAACAGCAGAATGTTTGATTTGGATGGTTGTATTAAATTAGGTGATATTAATGGATTATACCAACAGCCTCATAAGCAATTGCCAGTTGTCTACACATGACTACCTCTATCTGAAGGCCAAAATTACCAAAGAAAACCACAAACAGTATTTCACAAGCACCAAATATGTGCTCTCTGTTTATCCTTCTACGTCAGTGCCTCCAGTCTAAGCAAAACTTCATTACTTCTCAAATACAACAGATAGCAACTGGAATTCACAAAATCAGCTTTATTTACAGATTAGTGTTCTGTTTTGGGGCAACAGTCGCAGCATGGCCACTCGAAAGACATACACAGAGCTTTGCCTAAAATGAGTGTATTTGGAAGATGCAAGAAAAAAAGATAAACTGGCATATTCACCTAGTTGAAGAAACCAACTCACCATGTCATCAGAGTAGTTCTGAGACCAGAGATGCCCAAAGTAAATTAATAACTTGAATACCTGCCAAGAACTACTTGTAGATTAGTAGGCCATCAATAGAACGTCCTCCTTCAAGAAAAGAGGGATGTAATAGTGACTCCTAGGAGATTCATTATCTCATGCTAGGCCTTGTCAGGATCCTGGTTTTGGATAGTATGACAGAACAGAAATCAAGTTCCAAGTATGCAGTGGTACCAAATGGGAAGAAATATCAAACTGTGGAGCAGCATAAGATATGAAAGCCATTTGACATTTTAAAAAAATGCAAGTTAATACATATTAAATGCAATTGGGTAGAAGTGTTCACCCCTGAAGGAAAGAAAACCTACAAGATGATAGAATACTGTAGTCTGCTGATCAAGGAAAATTGCTTTGAAAACATTATATTGAGATGATTGCCAGCAGAAAGAGGGGAGTTGTTTGTCAGAAAGAGCACACAGGCATTCTCATATTTATCAGTCTCCAACCACATGGCTATGGTTAGGGTGTAACAATCTAAATCCCATTTTGATTTAGGTATGAAACACATCTGTGTTTGAGATGTTAGGGTCTCTACTAACTGGGCAAAAGTCAACTTCTTCGATGGTGAAAGTGTTTCTAAAGGATTTTAGTCATCAAAACAGCTGTTACTAAGCAGCTATTTAGATTCATGAGCTTTGAGTCAAGTTTCACATGTACAGAAGAGTTGGAAAAAGATTAGTCCATACTAAGGACGAGACATCTTCATATATACTCATGTGATCATATCTTCCTGACTTTCTCCATTCCTAAAATTATCAATGGATTTCACAGCTATCACTATCATTATGGCAGCTTTCCACATTTATGTGATTGTCTGCAGAGAGGAAGGCTGGGTTTATTTTAGCCAAAAATCTAGACATGAGGTCTAATTTGATCAATATGGACAAAAAACATTAAAAAAAGCCTATTAGAACACAGAACTCAAACCTTCGAAAGTTAATATAGATGAAAGAAAAAGGAAATATTCTGCCAAAATATTCTACATATATTTTAAACATATTAGGCCCAAATCATTCACTAGCAGTATCTTAAGATGCATCAAATCAGCTTTTTGCCATAACAGAAGGGCATATTTGGCTTTCTGCTGTCTTTCTACTTGTTTTTCTTCAGGCTAGGATACCCATGGCGAATTGAAACACTCGCTGTCTAGGACAAGTACCTTCCAATACACTGGTGTGCTGCCATTAGGGAAATCAATGTTTTAAGCAGGCAACATTATTTTCAAAACTACCTTGAAACTTTTTAAGCTGAAGAAAAATGAATGCTACAACTAAAGTTTACAGTGGCTGAGAATTGGACTCTGAATGTCTGATGTGAGACAGCATGGCACAGGAAAGGGGGGAAGAAGTGACAGAAAACAAAAGGAATGCAATGGAAAAAATACATTTTAAGTCTCAAGTTCTTCTCATTGCTTGTACTTTGGGGTCCTCATTTGGCAGAATGAATAACAGGGTTCTGGGTTTTTTTTCCTGGAGTTGAGAGTCATTTTTATATCTTTCCCTCTCTTTCTACATCTTTGTACTGCCTTTGGCATAACAGAGAAAACAATAACAAAGAAAGAACTAAATTTCTTGAAAATATTTTATTTTCTGTTGTAATTCAGCTTCAAATGGACTCCTCACTTAGGGAATTGTTCTCAATTATACTTTTTGAGTGTCAGAACACAAAGCATGAACTACAAAATATGACTATTTATCAGCATTGCATGAGCTGCCCTATAGCATCTCCCTTTATTTTTCCATTCCACCCTATTCAAAGTGCTTTGTCATTATGGTAGCATACATCAGGAATGCTGTCTATCTTAAGATTAATCTGGAGACAAGAACTGTGAAAAAAATGGGGAAGAAATGGGTGGAGGGAAAAATCTCAGATTCTCAGCTTTGCATATGTGCTTATGTGCATATGTTTTTTTCTCCCCTTCCTGCTACCTTCTGTCAACCAAACTTTTAAAATATATATATTCAGTGTCTGCTATTGTATTGAAATGTCTCAGACAATTCATTCCATTACAGATAACAGTCTTTAAATACATTAATACTTTTTCTGACTCTTATTATATGTACACATAGCCTGTAAAAAATACCTCAAAATTCAGTTGCAAGCAATTCAACTGACATTAACATCCCCTAGAGAACCCAGTTCCTGTAGAAGATCTCTACATATAGGTGCTACTTGTCTTCTCCATAAAAAGGAAAGGTTGCTTATATTGTTATTCATTCATTTTCACCTCCGCCCACATAGAAGTAAGTTCCAAGATCTGACTTTAACCAATCTGACTTTGCCCATAGGATGAGGAAGGTTCAAAAGAGCAATAGAGGAACTCTGACCTATCCTTGTTCTGTGAAACATACTGTAAATGCAAACCATTGAGAAGCATCATGGCTTCACTACTCAAAACACATAGGAAAACAATAAAGAATGCAATGAAGTATCTTCCAGACACACAGCTGTTAAAAAGATGATCCATCACATTGATAGAAATTCCAATATTACACGAAGCATAAATGACCATATTAAAGTTGTAAAGAAAATAATAGAAGTATGAAACAAAAGGATGAAAAATATTAGAAATAGCCCACTAGACTTTTCAGCCTCTAAATAGCTTTGAAAATCCAATCTATAAGCATTTTTTAAAATTCTATCCCAAAAGTTCCTACCAAAATACAGCAACACAAAGAATGCAGATGATTCATCTGCAGTCTGGTTTCTGTCAGTTCTACAGCTAGGCAGTTGTCCTTCATTCTTAGAACCTGCAATGTAATAAATAACCACAATCTACAGACTTTAAAAATAAAAAAAATTTAAAATTTAGAAAAAAAGTAATTAACAATGATGTCTTAGTTTGGGGTGAAAATACTCAAGATAGGAAGTGTAAAATCATGCAGCATGCCAAAAATACTATCTTGAACAGTAAATAGAAGAAAGCTAATGTAATCAGGACAAAGCTGAAAATGTGCACTGTGGACATTGAAAGTGAGGTGGCTGAGACTGAGAAAGAGAGCCAGTCAGAGTAGTGTAAATGAGCTGCTGAATTACTTAACCACTTATTTCCTTGCTTTTTGTTTGTTTTGGCATACAGGAAGTCTAGTAATCTTAATACAAGATCTGTATGTGGATAGGTAGACAGAAAAGCAGACAAATAATATACATTACCACAGACCATAAATAACATTGCAGAAGAAACTCAAACAGCTTTGTTTCATATGTCAGAGAGAAGTACTATGTAGCATAGTATAAGACAGAGAACTGGATGAAGGTGAAAAAGAGAAGAGTTTTATTATTTCAACTCCACAGTAGCCAGTAGCACTTGCAAACTTATTTAAAAGTAGTTCAAGATACTTTATATACCTTTGCATATGAGTTGGTTTGTTACTAGGAAAAGATACACTGAGTAAAAGTTTGAGCCATGGGGACTAGCACACCACAGCTGAAAGACATTCATCGTAGGAGAAGGGACGATATTTTAGGAATGACTGACATCAGGTCTCAAGCTTTAGAGGAAGTAAGGAGAAGGTGTCATGTTCAAACAAGTAAAAAACAACATGGAAAACAGGTAAGCTGACTATGCTGTGTAACACATACAAACCATCAGAACACATGGGAATTTCAGCAGTGACTGGGCCCATTCAGAAAGGCTCCAACAGCACCTACTGTGAGAATTTTTAAAGTTGTATAGTACCGGGTGTTTCCTGTATGCTTGCCACAGCAACCTAAGCCAACACAAGGTAAACACATTGTCATCTTCATATGAAAGTGCAAAGAAATTCCAGTAAATCACACATGTTGCATTCTGCATGGCTAAGGAACGGTTAAAAAGAACTACTATGCAATGCTTAAGAAAGGCTTAATGGCAGACTGTGGTACAGTATCATCTGTTTTCCTTTTCTGATTTGTTCTGTCATTGCTGTACTCAGAATACATATTGCTCTGAATGCCCTAATTTGATACTCTTCTTCACTGGTCTAAAGTCACCACCTTCTTAGTAGTCTTTGTTTAACTGTCTGACAGAAAAAAAAAAGAAAAAAAAAAAGAAAAAAAAAAAAAAGGAGCCTTTTTCCTCTCTATATAATGAAATTATAAAGGAAGGGCAAGCATGGCAGTGCCTAAGTCTGTTTACTGACTGGAGATGTTTGCAAAAGTAGGGAGAAAAGTAGAGTGGAGGGTAATCACACTGCTGATATCTAACAAAGCAGGGCAGGCAGATTCCCTGTAACACCAGTAAATAGATGGGCTCCTCCCAAGATTCAGTTAGTGGAATAGAATTTTCCTCTTTGAGCAATTTTGAAGAGTTTGCTTTGTCTTTCTAGTCCCAGGTGGTTGATTTGGTTTTTGGTTTGGGTTTCTTTGTTTGTTCATTTTGTGTTTGGGGTTGTTTTGTTTTTTTTTTTTAATTTTTGCTACTAGGCTTTGCAATGGGAGATCTAAAGAAAACTCACCATTGGTTCTTTCTTCCTGGGAATTAGACCACAGAGCTTGATTTTCAATTTATTTAAAAGGAAGGATCCAAGTCCTGGAAGATGCTAAGTTCTCTCAGTTTGATAACTTCATACATCAGAAAATCACTTGGCAGCAGTACAAATGCAATTATTTTTTTATTACTTGGTCCAACATTTCCTCTCTGAGGCACTTCTATCTGTTCTACCCATCTATTCATCTCCACACAACCTCTTCTTCCTTCTGAACTCCACATCTATATAAACAACAGCCCCCAGTTTCCTTCCTTCCCAGGTTAGCTAGGAGATCATGAGAGAGTTCTGTAGGGATGGGATTTCTTCATACTGAATCTAAGGTCTTAAAAAACCAGTAAGGGTGAATGATACTAAGATGGTGAAAAAGAAGGTCCAAGAGACCCTTTTAGAGAGAGTAACACAGACAATCCCTTTCCACCCGCCAGGGCATGGCCAGAAGCTGGACAAGGCCCTTTTTAAAGGCTGTCACTTTTCTAAAGTAAATCATAAAATATTATAATTTTTAAACATGCATTATACCCTATTAAGATACAATTTACCTTTAGACAAGCAACACATCAAGAATTTAATTAAAAAGTGCTAGAGCAAGAAGTGTTAGTTCTGGTTAAAACAGCATTTCAAATACATTTCAAAGTTACAATGCAATTGGAATTAAATCCACCCTTATACTTGTGTAGCTGAAAGCTTAAAACTTTAAAAAGAACTGTGCTAGTTTGCTATAGTAGCTCATTCCAGACTTTCCTGTCTCTGTGATATAGTGCATATGAATTATATAACATTAACTAAAATGTAAAGGTATAATAGCAAAAAAAACCCTCAAAAAAAAGTTGAAAACCATCTTTCAGATAATGTTCATGATTGTCTATATAAATTAATTCAATGACCAGAATACCATTACATTTTTTTTTCATTTATCTTCATTTTCTAAGCAGCTCGGTTAAAAAACAAACAAAACAAAAGTGCTGTTTCCTATTCATTGCTGTGAGTTTCATATGTTAAACAAAGGCAAACCAACCTTAAGCCTTTCGATAAAAATGATGCTGTGGTAACTGCAGCATTCACTTCATATCCCATTTCTCCAAGTTCCTGTCAGCCAGATGTCACTTGTAATGCAAACACTAGAAAAATATGAAATAGTAATTTCATACATCATCTATGCGAGCACGAGCCAGTCAAACAACCAATACAAATTTAAACTGCTACTACACATAAAGCAAATACCATCCAAATAATATTTAAAATGATTGAAAGGCTTTTGATTTGGAAGTGTATTCTCTTAAGCTAAGTGGTCCCCAAGACCATTTAGAAAATTCAATTTTTTCATTTTAAAATGTTTTCTGCCCAAAATTATATCAAATCCTAATGTCTCAATAGAAACACATGGGATTGGATTGTTAACTGGGCTCCTGATGTCAAGGAGGAATCTAATTTTCCAATGGCATTTCCTTATACTGTCTCACCAAAACACGAAATTGATAAAATTTTAATGGATAATTTTCAGAGCAGGACATTAGCCATCATGCTGGGAAATAGTGCAGGACAACACCATGTGGCATCAGAAAGGCAATATATCAGAAGACAGTTTGAATAAAAATTAATATATAAACACACATTCTACATTTTTCTTTTGCAAGTAGGAACAAAATTCAGAAGGTATGTTTTGAACTAATTCTTCCCATCCTTTCCCAAGGCTTTTTCTCATGAGTCATCTCTCAAAATCAGAGGTACAATACATTACTGAAATGTATACCATACATTACTTTTACTGGGGTGACAGAGTCAAAGTCAACACACTCGTCTTCTCATCGAAATCAGTTGTGAAAGTCATGTAAACATCAATGGCTACACCACTAAACACTTCATATGACAAAATGTTTTCATTAAGTAACTACAGTAAAGATTTCAGTGATAGAATAAATGAAATTTCACTCCTCTGGATCTCCTGATGAGGTAAGTACTGCAAGCACTGAACCTAACACCAAAAGCCATGACATAACACAATATGAAAAGGACTAAATTCTACTGCTGATGACAAAGAACTTATACTAGACAGAAAAGTACTCATTAACTGTATTATGCTATCACTCAGTAATGATGCAAAATATGTGTATGTCAATGTGCTCTATTTGAAACATGTTCTTCTCTGAAGAATTTTCCTTTTGATTAAGTTAGGTCATTAATCATGTAAAATTTTATACTTGTTTAGGAAATAAAAGTGAACAAGTAAAAAAAATGAAGATTTTAATAACCTTTGTAATTTACTTTGAATTTATAATGAAACTGTAACCCAATGGAATAAATGGTGAGCAGGACCGACCCAACTTCCCAGCAACCATTCCCACTTATTACTAGCTGAGCTTTGACATCTGTGTATTTATATTCAGGTGACCATTTATGTTGATACAGAGAGGAAGAACAGTATTTATAGTTAGCAGACCTGTATCCACCTTCATCAAGACTTAAGTGCTTAAAAAAATTAATAAATATCTAAGTAAAACTGGCAAAACATTAAAAAGACCACAACAAAGGAAAGTTACAGTCATGCAAATAGAGAGGTTTGATCTTTGGGGAAAAAAAACCCTGTCCACACCATATGCCAAGTCTGCCACAGGTTAGAATTTTCCTTTCATAGTGATCTGAAAAACATCACTGAAGTCCTCAAATTAGGTGAAAATTAGGGCTGGTCATGTAGGCAGAGATACCTCCACAGCTACAGCTTTCTTTCAGAAATGCTCAGTTTTGTTTGACCACTCAAAGATCTGAAGGATTGTGAAGAAATAATCATTTTTTGTAAGTTCCTCATGATTCACTGCATGCTTTTTTGAGTTACCCTTGGCAGGAGACTTCTCTAGATCTAGTCAATAAGATGATTTTGGCACAATGCAAAAGCCAAGCTACAGCCTGATAAGGCACAGCTTTCTCAAGCCTTAACTATGAGCAGAACATAACCAATCTCTATCTGCTTTTCCCACGGACCAGTTAGTTATGCCCTTTCCTAATGCTTTAATCATTTCTGCGATATCAATCTGCTAGACTCCCATGTCTAGTCCATCCCCCATGTCAGCCACGTTTGTTCCTGCCTGATTCCCACCACTAGTGCATCCTCTGCAGCAGTCACCTTCCTTCTTCCTTCACTTAAAGAAGTTTCCCCTTGTACTATTAAAAAACAAAAGATGCAAAACCAGAAGGCTGAGCTTAACACTTTTTCTTCAGTGTAAGTGAGTAGGAGAAACAACGCAACAAGACCCCTTCTCTGGTCCTTCTGTCCTCTTCCCACTGCATTCTTTGCAATGGGAAAGGAGTCTCCTTTCTCTGTGTTCTTCAAAGGCAACAGAGGAGAGCTCTGCTTGACTATCTTAAAGGTTTCTGGGAAAGGTATCCAAGTCTTGGAAAGAAAGTATTTCCACAGAGGACTGAAACTCTCAGAAGGTTGGCAAGATCTGTGTTGTCTTGATTTGGCTGCTCACAGTAATTAAATATAAACAGACTTTTATTAACTAGCCTTTTCACACCTCCTCTGCTCTCAGCAGCTGAGCTCAGCACAGCAAGCCAGATGATAATACAGTACCTTTGAGAAGCTTTCTGTGCCTCTCTTAAATAGACCATGCATTGGTTACCTAACTGTGCATGAGTACAATAGAAAACAGGCATCAGCTTCTGCCAAAACTCTATTACTGGAGGAAATTGCAAAATTGACAGATTTACCATCCTGAAGTCATAATGGCCTAAGAATGAAAAGGAGAGTGAAATGGCCATTTCCCTCAGCAGACTTTGCTCTGCATCCTAGCTGATCTGCACTGATAGCCCTCAGTACTTCAAGGGCTCCTAAGAACTCCTAAATTATGAAATTAACTTACGGGTTTGCAAACTTGACTGAACTTTTATTTTAACCAGAGGAAAACAAACAAACAAAAAACCCACAACCCACCACATCACTAAAAATACACCATAGCTGCCAACACTTTTCTTCCCCATTATTAGAAAAATGTTAAGTCTGATACTTGCAGTTTTATCCTTAGTCTGTCCCTACTCTTCAAAAGGATTTTGCTTCTCTCAGTGGCAGCTGAACTTCTCTGGTTCTCTCCTTGTACAACTTTGAAACTTCTAAGCAAGTGGATTACATGGATATCTATCTGTTCAAGAGTATAAGACTTTGTGGCCCACATTCAGAATACCTAATACAAAGTTCAGCAGGCACTGGAGCTGCTGTGGTTTCCTATGGCAGGCGCTTCATCAAATAAAGTCTGAAATTACCAAGTTCTTCAGACAATGAAGAAGAAACCCTGCATACAGAAATATACAATGCTAGTTTCCACAAGCTGGACTTACTGACCTGTTACAAGGACAAATGATACCATAAATGCCACTTGGCAATATTCAACCTTGAAAATGTGCAGGTAGGCATAAGCTGGTCTTACGTGCCTGTATTTTCTTTGCTTAAAGGATGTTTAGTTACACATCGGCATTTCCAAGCAAGGTACTTGTTAATTGCCTCATGTTTGCACTGTACTTTCAAGAAGAATAAAAAACTATGTAAGTGCTAAGTGCTATTAACATCATCCCCTTCTATTTTTCTCTTTCAGTTTTTAAGTGAATATAGTGCTTGTGAAAGTTGTTGGATTGACAGCCCCAGAGACTGAAGTCTAAAGTGCAGCACACCTGCTGAGCCAAACAGAACTAAAACGTACAAAAGCTTCTCACCAAATTTTAAATACATGCTTCATTTAGTTATTGTTATATGGCTGGGTGTCATACTAATTCTGAAGGTTTTGCTGCTCCCATTTATTTGTTCTAAACATCAGTTCTAACTCTGTATTTTCTACTTTCAAAAATAATTTCTTGCTGGTGGGCAAAGCTCCAGAGATTGCTTCCCTGCCTTCAAAACCCCACATTACAATGGAACACTGTTGAAGCATAACTTCATGCTTCTGCAGTCAGGTACTATGCTGTGTCCTGGCATTCACTTTCCACATCACAGAAAAATACATTAGCTAATCATATACAGTTTTAGGACCATCACAGTAAGTGCTTAGCTGCAGAAATGGTCCTTCATTTTATAACCTAAATCTGAAACTAGGAGAATTCTGATGGTAGATGTGCTCCTTCAGTTAGGAATAGTAATCCTTGTTTAAAGACTAAGTCAATACTTAACCAACAACTCAACATTTCCCGAGAAAGAGGGCACGTCAGTTGAAACACTCTTGATTTCCAAGAGTACTCTTTTAACTACTGAAATGCTTGGTTTGGGGTTTGTTTGTTTGTTTTTTTAATCCTTTTTGGTATGCCCAGAGAAAAATCTTACCTCTGAAAACTTTCTCTTTACATAAATACCTTCAGCACACTTGTAAAGTCTCCTCACAACTTCAGCTAGGGCCACCCCTCCTTCCAGGAGATTGCCATTTTTGTTTTCTTGCAAACAGGTTCTCTGAATAACATAAATGTAGTTATGTAGCAGCTGCAGGTTTCACACTCTCCTTTAATTCACTGTCTGCTTGCCTGCAGCTAGGACTGTTTCAGATTTTAGTGAAGGGACTGATCTCCATTAAGCAGAGAAAGCACACCTGCAGTGTGTAGAGCTGCTACTAACAGCTGCTGTTTCCGATACTTCTGGAACATTCCTTCAGCAAAAAACAAATTTGGTGCCTGGGTCATCTTCAGTCGTGAGTAACTTCAAGACCTGGAATTTACAGAAAATAAGCATTCCTTAGCATTTCTAGTTAGTTTTCAGTTCAATAATTTTTGGGGGGGTCAGGGCAAGCTGGTCTTTTACGATTTTCAGCCTGCTCCTTTCTATTTCATCTTGACTTAATATCATTAGTCTTCCTTCACAGAAACCTGAGCATTCTTTTCCTAATTTATCCAGATGGTAACCTGACAGCAGCTCCCTTGATCAAGACTTTGCCATTTATGTCCCTTCTCCTGTAAGTCATTCTCTGAAATAAGATTTGTAATAAAAAAGAATTAAATCAAGTCTGAGTGCCTCAGACTTTTTTGACTTTCTGGGATTCCAGATCATGCAGGCCAGGTCCTTTGGAGACAGTGTGCTTTCTCTGGTTTACTAAACAGGCTGTTGGGGCTATTTTCCTTTGCTTGGTCAAAGAAGGTTTTACCATTGCTGAAACTAAGGAGAGGTTTACAGGATGTAGCTATGACACCCAGCCACCTTGATGTTTGACATTTTTCCCAAAAAGTATCCAACTTTTTTTTATTGAAGGTTATAAATTAAAAAAATAATAATATGGAGGTAAACTGGCCACATGATAATCTGTCTTGTCTTTGCTTCTTGAAAACAAGAATTATCTATTATGCAAAATGTCTACACTGAAAACCATTCTCCCAGCTGTCCTCTTCCCTTCAGATACTGTTTTCTATCATGTCATATTTGGGGAGAAGAGGGTAAAAAACTAATGATTTGTTGGAAAGTGAATGTATTACAAAAAGTTTTATAAACATGGTCTACACATTACATTTATCTGCCTCATGTCTCATGAGGCCTAATTCTGAATGGCAATCTCAGGCTTGTACAATGCTGCAGGATCTCTTCTCAGAAAGATGACAATCTCATACAAGTCAGACTTGTTCTCTGCTGCCAGCAGATTTTTGCATAACAAATTCTTAGTCCTGGTGTCTGAGGTGTCTATGGCTTGGTCCCTAAATGTCTATAAGGCCAACCATGCCAAACATCTCCATTCCTCTCACCAGCTGGAAGTCTCTACATTAAGAGTAAAGCTCATATGTGAATGAAACGAAACTTTCCTCAAGCTGAGATGATAAAATGAACAGTCCCCCAAAATATGACACTATTTAGCACCTTCTAACTCAGTAACTCAGTGCAATGTACATTACTTTATAAATACACATATAAGGTGAGCCTAAATTTAGTTAAATGAGAAGTGTTATTAACCATCTTCTCTCAGCTTGGGGGAAACCAGGAAGAAGACAACACGATGGATATGCAGTCACATTGTTTGGTTCAAGGCCCAAATGTTCTGAGGTTTTACAATGCTCAGGGTGTTACTGGAATGTGCATGTATGTGTGAAAACATTGTTATAAGACTACATACAGATCTGCATATGTATAAAGCAGGGTTTTTAAAAAAGGCAAAAAAGTCATCTCCCAAAACAACAACAACAACAAAAAAAAACCACAATAAAACCCCCACTATATTGGGACTTGGATGACATCTTATTACAGACCTGCATTTATGGTTACACCAGAAACGATCACCAGGCTTTGTCAAACACAACTGATTTTTACAACAAACAGGTTTACAGTCTGCTAAATTCAAATTAAATCGCCATCCAGTTTCTTGTAGTACAAATGTCTGCATTTAAAGCATGTTTTTGTTATTAGGTCTAAAGCATTACAAGACCAAAACATTTTGTATCTCATGTAAAATTTTCAAACAATCCAATATCCAGGCTATGTATAGTTATATTCTTGCTCTTCCATCTCTTAAAATCAGTCAATATTAATGTGTCTGCCTTAAACTTTTAAGGTCATTGTCTCCCTTCTGACATCTTTAACTACATCAACATCACATTATATCATTATAGACTCATGAAGCGATGTACTTTTACATTTTTGCAAGATAATGCCTCTTTTGTGTTTCACTTTTTATCATAATATAGATCTTGAAATGTAATTTGCATATCTTTTGTCTAGTGAAGGAGACCCCCATTTAAGATTTTGCCATTTCAATACATAGACTTAAAAGTGAATGACTTTTTAAAGAAAATGCACCAAAATATTCCAATTTATTCTTCAACTGAAGTGGCTGCTACATCAGTAAATTAGTAAATTCCCTTAACAATACACTTGCTAACAATTATGGTCTGCCTGCCTTGGGCTTGCTTGACAGTAGGGCTGCCATCTGTTGAGAAGTCCATTCATGGATTATAAAGGTCTATTTATAGGATTTTATTACAAACATTGCAAAATACCCCTTTATACCTCATTCTTCCCTCCACTTACTGTTTTTTGTGCCCTCTGTGCATCTTTGTTTCTACCTTTCTAAAGAACACTGGTGTACTTACAACACTGAACTAACTCTCTGCTGCAGCAGCAACCCCCTCACAGCAAAAGGCTTTCACATGTTGCAGTCAGTTCTGAGGCAAGCCTGGTCCTTTTCTAATGGCCAAGGTGCTCAAGGAGAGAGGAGGCAGGAGGGACACTTAAAGAGGAATGGACAGAATTGAACAGATTTAATCAAGAAATTAAAAAGCAGCCATGAAGGAAACAAAATCAGGGATGTTAGGAGCCCCAGCTCTGGATAGATGGGTATTTCATGAATTCGTTCAATAAATAGGCAATGTCTAGGGAAATTCAGCACCTGGCAATCTTAGCGGATAGTGGTGCTGCAAAGTAAGCATAATGTTCACCCCTCTGGTCAATTCAAGCAATTAAAATCCCCTTAAAAAAAAGGCCCTCTTAGGCTTTCTGCCCAGTAAACTCACAGTGAAAAGCAACTTTAATGAATGTTATAAATCTCGCCACTGAGCCAACAGGAAATTCAGATGTTTTGCATCTGCAGGAGCCAGTGAGCTGCTGAAACAAAAGGCAAATGTGTACATTAGAATAGGTTATGCCCATACTCCAGCTGGACAGTGGTAGAAGCACGAAGCCCATAGACATGGCAGGTATTGGGAAGCATCCTTTCTGGTGCCACCTTTGACCATTTCTGTTGGTGTTACACCAAAGTTCTCCTTTCTGTGTGAGCAGAAAAATTTGTTCAGTGATGAGTTTGCTGGATCAATAAATTCAGTATTACTTCTTATCATGCAACATTATTGGAAAGCAGTTTTGAGTTTCAATGTTGTAGACATAAAAATAAATAAAGCAAAGGCAACGAATATCTGTGGTTTGTAAAATGAAAAGATTAAAAAACAGAGACTGCAGAGAATTTTTGATCAACACCCTGACAAGGGGTGTTAGTTTTAATAAACAGTAAGAATTTTAGGCCATTATGAAGTATGAGATGCAGTCTCAGCTGTGTTTCTAATTTCCTTTCTTGCCTTTACTGCTGTTATATAAAGCTCTGTAGTGACGAAAAACATTTATTGAAAAAATCTGAGCACACCATTCAGGATTACATTACTTCATCTGCAAGAAGCCTTCCCAGCCAATGAGAAATACTTCTTTCTCCACTCTCCATGGAGCTGCAGGCACATTCTGTGTATGGGACAATCCACTGCACAGAGTTGCACTTGTCTAAGTGAACAAGGATTTTGCGATTGTGTCTGAAGACTAAATGATTATGGAACAGTGATCATTTTGACTTTTGTTCTTTTAAAGCCATACATAAACAAGACAGAGCTTTGTGCACATTTTTAGAAGAGAATTTAAGAATACAAAAGCAATACATATTTGGCAATTGTAACAAAGATGTTTTCTGGCAGATTTATGATAACGTGTTGTCTACCATGCTATGAATACTACACATTTTATACCACATATTCTACAGGCTTATGAAAGCACAAAAGGCCATGAAAATTAAGATGAAGAGAAAGTGAAGGAGAAGAAGTTTTGATGGAAGTGTTATATTTGCTACTAAAGTTATTCACAGAAAGCAGGGCAGAGACCTATTCACTCTTCCGCTCTTTTGGGACCCTTCAGGTGGGCAGAGAGGGTCAGGATGAGAGAAGGACCTCCAGAAATATATTTATCACCCTTGAAAAAAACTGGGAATTAATTATTTTATTACAGGATGGGTGGAAAGAACAAGTCTTTTTGTTATAATGACTCCATCTATGATCTATGGCTTTCTACCTACAGTAGTTTTCCTTAGAGTATTATAAAGATTATGAGTAATTATTACTAATAAGCTACTAATATAAATAATGGTAATTACAGTATCATTTAAGTACACTAGTCATAATTACCATGGAAACTTGTAAACATAGTGAAGACCAAGGTTTTGCAACAGTTCATCCAAATCTCCTAAGAGAAAATGAACAAGCACAGAGTTACACTCCAGAGAGCACAACACTCAAAGCCTTTCATCTCTAAACTGCTAATAGAATGCAGTGCAGTGTTTGTCCACAGACAAATGACTGACAAATTTTAATGAATGTTTTCTGTTCTGATCAACAACCCCAGGTCCTTTTCCTCTGGGCAGCTTTCCAGCCACTCTTCCTCAAGCCTGTAGCATTGCCTGGGTTGTTGTGACCCGAGTGCAGGACTTGACACTTGGCCTTTTTGAACCTCATACAACTGGCCTCAGCCCCTCATTCCAGCCTGTTCAGGTCCCGCTGCAGAACTTCCCTACCCTCAAGCAGATCAACACTCCCACCCAATTTGCTGTCACCTGCAAACTTAGCAAGGGTGCACTCAATCCCCTTGTCCAGATCATCAGTAAACTTATTAAAGAGAATTGGCCCCAGTACTGAGCCCTGGGGAACACCACTGGTGATGGGCTGCCAACTGGACTGAATTCCACACACCACAACTGGTGAATAAAACGTGGACACTTGCATAGAGGCCTCTGCATGCTTACTGAGCATGAGAGCTTTGTTGTGCTGAACATGCTGCATGATGGCACTCAAGAGTATTTGTTCCATAACCTTCCCTGGCACTGAGGTCAGACTGACAAGGCCTGTACTTCCCCAGATCCTCCCTCCAGCCTTTCTTACAGGTAGGTGTCACCTTTGCTAACCTCCAGGGAACTGGGACATGCCCAGTTAGCCAGGACTGCTGCTAGAAAAAAATTATCTCTGATTACCGTAAACATTGTGTATAAAAAGCAGTGCAGATCCAGACACCAAATGTATCATGGATGCGTGAACAACATTCAGATATTGCGAATATTCAGAAGGGCAACAAGATTTTTTCCAATCCAGTTGACATCGTCTCTGTCTCTTATTCAAGTGATTTTAGTTTTTCATTTATCAAACAGCAAAGCTGTACCTGTTACAAGTTAATGTCAAACATGTGCTCAAACTGGAGACACCATAATTTTCCCACTTTTTACATTTGTTTTTAAGGTTTTTCTCTTCAGAACATAAAACCTCCCTTCTCCCATCGCCTCTTCACATTATCTCTAAACCTGTCTAACTCATTTCTCATCTTTAAAGACAGACAGAACTCTTCAAAAAGTACTCTGCTGATGATTTCTGGTTTTTCACTAAGATAAGCATTTATAAACTTTAAACTTCACATCTATAGCTTCATAACTTTAGTTTACAACTATAAAATATTTTGTCAAATTTTAGTTTTTAAGGATGGCCTGATCTCAACATGAGATTTAAAGTCACACATTTGTTTTTAATATATATAATATATAGTATGTATGCATATATAGATATTATATATGTATTCATTTATAAAGGAGAGAGGCTTCTGATAAAACATGGAGAGGACCTTTCAGGACTTTTTTTTATGACCTTTCAGGCCATAAAAAGAGCTATTTGCAACTGCAATCCAGAATATACCATAAAGGGTATGAAAAATGTTTTCAAAGAAAAACATTTTCCAATATAACAATTTGCAGCTGTGTTTGTCCAAGATCCTGTTCATAGAGGTCAATGTCAAACTTAGCACTACCTTAGCAAAGGTGACAAGAAACACTCTACACAAAACTATCTATCCCTCTGCTTTAGAGGTAGAGTTTCAGGTCAGATGCTCACAAGCACATCCATCCAAGAAAAAAAAAAAAAAATTACACTTAAGACATAAAATCACTAAAAAAAAATTCCAGACACTGGTTATCTATCCTCCTTATTACTCTGGCATTACATCCACTTAATTTCTGGCACAATCCAGATGCATCTGAATTTCAATATATAAACCTTGGGTTTTGAGTCTCAAGACCCACATACCAGTTTACATGAATTTAACAACAGTACAGGGCTAAAAAAGATAAGCACTCAGGGATGGAAATGTCTGGCAACAACTCTGTCAAAGCTTGTACAATATGCAGAGCCATAGCCTGTTAGGCCAGTCTGTTATCTTAAGTACAGAATCTTTTCCAATGCTTTATATCTAAAAATTAGATAGGCCTGATAGACCTTATTTATTCACATAGAAAAGTCTTCTGTCTAAGTCTTTAATGTTGTCTAGGTGTCCTGGCTTGAGACAGGATAGAATCAATTTTCTTTCTTGTAATTTTACTAGGTTAAGCAACTTTTAAATTAATCTTACCATAAGTAAGGTACTTGCTAAGGAGAGAAAATGCACAACATGGCAAATTCTATTCATTTCAATGACACAATTTTAGAGTTCAGTTCATAGATGTAAGGTTTTTTAAAATATATTTCCATAAAACATTTTTCCTTGATTGCTTGTGGAAAAAAATTGAAAAATTCAGTAAAAATCTGCTTTGAATCTGAAATCTTTTATAACAATATTTTGGAATTTTTCAGTTTTGACACAAGAAAATGATCATGCTGTTATATACCCCCATTCCTGTGTGAAATGTCAAGTTGCCTCTCAAGACTTTCAAAAGTGTTTTCAGGTGTGTTCCCCAACAGTAGAAATGAAATGAGGGAAAATACAATTGTTGAGATTTAAAAAGCACAGTCACTTCAACTTTTGTCCATTTTTAATAAATCATGCATACTTAGTGCCCTTGTTCTGCATCAGCCATGAAAACAGACATAAGATGTGCTCTTTGCTTTGTTGCTGTGTGAGTCTCTGTCTACATTAAACATTTTTGCTGGGTTCTTAAGCATGAAGTTAGGCAGAGAGAGTATGACAGACAAGCTGCTATTTCAGACTTGAAACAGCACCTGGAGGGCCAAGACCTTTCACAGCTTAATAGTGGACAGAGAATCATGGCAGTGTTCAGTCATGTGGTGGGGGAGGCAATCACTGATACTGAAATATCAGATGTCACTGTGACAGCTGTAATAACCAGGGCTTACTTCCCTCAGCTAAAAAATACCCCCAAATATGGTGAATGCTCTGCTGCAATATTTACCTCTTCTACCTTTGTTTCATGCTATGAACATTTTCACTCCTGAAGGCTCACAGTGCAAAAATAGAGCAACTAACCTTCACAATACATTTTACATTACAAGGGAAGTATGAAAAAAGAGCAATTTTTTTTTAAGATCTTGAGAATTCAGCAGAAAAGTTATTATTTGCTTGTTATTGACAATTCATTCCTCTGAGATAAAATAACTTTGTTACTAGAGAATCCCAAGGAGACAGCTGGCAGTGATGAACACAACAACATCCAATCCACAGCAAGTGTACATCATGAAACAGGCGCCACTGGATTAAAAAATAACCTTAAACAGTTTAGTGTACACAAAGGCAGCCTAGTCAAAACACTTCAACAATGATTTAAAATCTCAAGTCAGAGGCCAGTTTCAACCTTCAGAGAAGCCTTCTCTATTCATAAGGAGCTTAACTAATCATAACTTTCCATGACTTATCGGAACTGGATGCAGTGTGTCACAGCATGATAACTGAGCTCTGAAAATGTAACAAAAGATGCCTTTTTAATAAAAATAATGGTGAGACTAAACCCCAAATTTTAATCTTTGAACTTGCTGGGGGAAAAACATCCTGTTACTCATTAAGTGTTTCCATTAGTATGCAGGGAGTCTTAGTCAGGCAGCTTCTGTTCATGTTACTGAGTAACGTGTGAGGCAGCACATGTACCAGGAAAGGAGCAGATAATCTGAAATTCAGTCCCAGGATGCTACATAAAGTGCATCACCAGGAAACAGAACAGCCAGTATCAGAAACACTGCATTTCTGCAGATAGCTAGCTACAGAAATAAGTAAGTCTACCTGAAACATACCACTTTCGGTCTTATCTAATTGCTCAGTATTAACAACAGAGTATTCAACAAAACAGGTAGTATTTATTTTTTAACATGAAAAAACCCCTTGCTGTAAGAAAGCTTCAGAGTGAGGGTTAAATGGAGCCCAAAAAGGACCAGATTTCTATCTTTATTTTCTTCGGTGTAGTTCCAGATGCATTAAGACCTCAGCAGAGACCTGCAAGTATTATGTATGGCTTTCTTTTATCTTCCAGAAAAAAAGAGAAAAAAGCAAAAAAAAAAAAAAAAAGCAGCATGAAAGAATGAAGCAGTGCCAAATACTACAAGAAAGACTTAATAAATAAAGCCCAGGGTCACAATGTTGCTCTTATTTGCCCTGAAATATATCCCTGAACTTCTGTTTATTCGTATTTGTTTACATTATAAATGGACTAAATGAGCTAATTATAGTGATCATAATTTACAATTAAAAACAAACAGTTAGAAATTTCAAAGGCTTTCAATATCTTTTCTTTAATCATTCACCCAGGCTCAAAATATGCATTTTTTAGATTAAAGCATTAAAGTTGCTAATTATATTCTCAGAACTAACAATTATTTCTTTACTCTTTTACTACCTTCTTCTGGCAACAAAAAAATGTCAGCGCTGATTTAATTTTTTGTTATTACAGGATTAAAAGAAGTTTCTAAAATGCAATTAAATGTGCCCTATAGCTATAGTAACTTTCCTATCAGCATCCAAAGCCTCTTCACTAAAACAACAGCATAAAAAAATTATTCAGACCTCTAAACATACTTTTTTTTTCCTTTTATAACACATTCCGTTGGTGATTATCTCCAATGACAACTCAACCATCTTAATGAGACTCTGCACACATCTAGATCTTGGTGAAAGTAGATTAATAGGAGAAAATGAAAGTTAAAGAGGCTGTTAAGAGTGCAACACCCTGCACATGTCAAGCACTAGTTCTTCACCTTTGGGAGCTTGGTTCAAGTTCACCCCGAGGCCCTAAGTGAAAAGTTCAATAGTCTCAACTATGTTCCTACTTGATTTATCACAAAATCAATTATTTTATGGTGGTACATGTGCTAACCTATGCTCAGACAGAATCAAGTTTTTTCCCATTGGGAATTCGCCAATTATCTACTCAGTGAATAATTCTCAGATAAAATAGAAATACTTGCTGTCAGCAAGAGCTTCTCATTATACTGCCAATAAGTTCAGAAGCTGATGTGTTTTGGAACAGTGGTGTTGCATTCAGACCACATGACATCAGCCACCATGCAATCACAGCCATGCATGACGACAAGACACCCAAACATGATTCAGTGCCCTGAATCTGTCCCATTTTAGAAAAGAACAACAGTCCTTTCAAGAAACCAAAATTACTCCAGAGAAAAATCATAGCAAGGCACGTCGCTGAAAATTCTACAGTTGCTCAAGGAGTTAGCTCCCTCTAGGTAACCTGGAATGGTAAAGCCCTGAGTTTAATTTTCACAGTGGTGAGCACCATTTTCTGACCACCATCAAAAGATTGCGTGGCTCAGACAGCAGGAGCACGCTCATCCACCTTATTAGCAGCACCCCCCAATCTACATCTTGTTACTTAATATGGCATGCCTGTTGCTGGAGTTGATATATTTATGTTAATTATTTAAAATTGTTTGAATCACAATACACAGAGTTTTCACATAAGTGAATGCCAGTCTGAATAATAAATACAAGTCAGTATTTAGTAAGTGGCTTAGATACGGAATATGCACTCTGTATGCTGGTGCATGACTGCTTAAATCAAGCCTCATTCACAGCAAAGAACCATTACATATCCTGCAGTGGTCTGTCCAAACTAAGCTAAATTTGCTTAGTCTCATTTTCATTGGTCAGAATTTTGTTTCATAAAATCACATGAAACAAAATAATGCTAACCACCATCCTCTGTCAGACTTGGCTAATGGTATCTATATTCATTGCCCTTAACGTGGGATTACTCAGTCCTGGGACCAAGTAAGTCAGCACTGGTACTGTCCATGTTGTAGACAAATTTATTTTGCTTTTAAAAGACATCTTTCAGATAAAAATATTCCTTTTTTTTTGTTTTGTTTTGTTTTTTTAATGTCAGATAATTAAACAGAATCTTGATCTTATTCTCGCTAATGTGGAAATGTCAAGATACGAGCAGTGAAAACAATGGGCCCTAAAGGGAAATCCCAATGTGCAAAGATTAAAAAGACAGAGACTGCCCAAATAAAGGATAGTGTAACAGATAAGAGACCTCATAATGAATGATAAAAAGACAAGAAGGCAAAACTCCTATTTACCATTGAACATAATACAGGAACATGAGAGCATGCAAAGCCACTGAGAGGATACAAATTCAAAAACATTGCCAAGACCCAGAACAAGTCTTAGTCATGCTGAATTCTTACTACTGCTCAGATAATTTTCACTTTCTCAGCTATAAAATGGGGATAATATCCCCCCATACAGAAAAACCTATCAGGGAAATACTAAGAAAATTCTGTACTGAAGACTGCCATTGAATACAGTGAAAAGAAAGTAGTCATTCCCAATGAACTTTAGGGTTGGATTACATTAGCTAGCACAGAGGATAATAAACAAGGCCTAAGACTACAGACTAGGCAATGAAGTTAAAAACAACTATTCAAAATGTTCCTTCTTCCCTGAGAATAATTGTTCCTGTGCACAAAATGAGGCAAAAATAATATGTGTTTTTTAAATAAGGGTGCTACTATAACACATGCCTGAGAGGAACTGACAGGATTCCAGAGCCTTCCCCTAAATTTGGAATGCTTGATCTTGCAACCTAAATGACTTAAAATGTGTTTTTTTAACACACAGTTATAACACAAGTTACTATTACTACAAAAATAATCTTGTTATTAAGTTGATTGCAAAATAAATGTGAAATGCTTTCATTGCATCACTAGGGAGATGCAAAACATTTCATTTGTAGCCTTTGATTCTGTGAGCACTTAGATCCTCACAGGGAAAATGCACTTCTAGGAGCATTACAATTCCTCTGTAAATGTTACATTCCTCTAGTGAACTCCATCAACATGCCAACTCAAAGCTCATGTTTACTGCATCTTCCCAAGCAGACTCTTCATCAGTACCAGAAATAAGCCCATTAAAACAGTGATGAAGAACAATGGGACAATTCTGAGTTTCACAAGTGCAGAACCTCAGGTACCTGCTCTAATTTAAGAAGGTCTCTGGACAATCATGAGGACAAAATCTTGATGGAAGGA
Organism: Phaethornis superciliosus; assembly: GCA_023637945.1. Classification (NCBI taxonomy): domain Eukaryota; kingdom Metazoa; phylum Chordata; class Aves; order Apodiformes; family Trochilidae; genus Phaethornis; species Phaethornis superciliosus. The sequence continues at coordinate 15,062,654 of JAJQWJ010000009.1, read as the reverse complement.
TTTTGAAGACTGAATAAATTGTCTAAAATAAAACAAAGGAGGAAGTGCACCAAAAGTTATAATACACACTTTATTTAATGTGTAGTCCTGAGCATATGGGACTTACAGCAGGCTGTAAAAGCTGATTTTTCTTTAAGAGCATAACTAGCATAACACAGCACATATCTTTTTTTGTAATAGCTCAGTGGGAAGACTTATTGATATGCAGATGAACTAGAAAATGTAAACCTCAAGCTAAATTTCTGGATGAGATGGCTACAGCACAAATTGTGCTTCTCATACTTTTCTCTGGTACGTTAGATGAGATAAATGGGGATGTATTAGAAAGAACAAAGCATGAGATGCTGCATCTAAGAGAAGGAAGGGTAAGATAGCTGTTTTTCTGGGATGATGGACTGTTACCCTGGAACAGTCAAGTATCTCATCATCATCCCTTCTGAGCTTTGCTGGTACCTCAGGATGAACTCTAGAAAGTACTTCCATCCACCATTCCAGAAGAGATGAATGGTTCTACTAGAGCAAATCACTAGCAGATCACAAACCTGGATGATGATCATCTAGCAGGAGTATGGACTGTCCATTGCTTGTATCAAGTCAGGACACGTTTGGAAGCAATATGCAACTGGTAGAGTGTTATCCATTGAGGGTAAGAAAAGTACCATTTGCACTGTAGGCAAACTGCCCAGATAGACCAAAACCAAAATCATACTGAGACCACCTACAGGTTCAGAGCAGCATTCACAACAAGTATTCTTCATATTAAATGGCATTTCCAGAAAATAAAATTCACTTTGTCAAACTGTTGACAACAAGGGATCATGTCACAAGAGTGCTAAGATATCTAGGGAAGCAACTAGTAAGAAATTTTATGAAGGAATTTCCCAGGTTTGCTGTCTGTACAAGGGCATATATCAGTGGTTTTCTCTAGAGTTGAAAAGGCAAGAATCCAGTACAGAGAAAGTCCACAGTATAATTAAGAAACAATCAACAGTTTTTATAACACTATTTTTTTCTTCAGTTTAAATTGCTTCATTGACTTTAAACTTCCCCTAGGTTATGAATCTAGCAAGCTACAGAAACATTTAAAAATTAAATAAAATAAAATTATCTTTCTTGTCAGGAGGGTTTTCACCAGCTTGCTTGCCTGTATCACACTTCTGATTTAGAGGATTTTTAAATTATTAGAAAGGCCGTATGTGATACTCCTGTTGGTTTTGCTCTTGAATTAAAATGACCTCCCACTGCCAGAGTAAGAATCACAGAATTAAATTGTTGAGATTCTCTCCACTACTCTAATTTCATTTAAGAATTCTTTTAATGGTTTCTGAGAAATGGTATGAAGTTGTCATCACAGACTTTTGTAACTGCCCTACTCCAGGTTTTGTCTGAGGACAAAGAAAAAGAATGTGTTATGTTTAGGATACTGGCAATTTTCATGGCAATAACTCCAGCCAAGCTTAATAGTATATGTAGTGCATGGCAGAGACTTTGGACAAATAAAGTGATGGTCTGAGTCCTGCCCCAGCTTGGGCCTGGCACAAGAGAATATGATCAGAAATCCTAAGAATAAGAATAAATTAAATAACTTATGATAATAAGAGAAAAGAAGGTGGGAACAACTGTATCAAACATATTTCAGCCTGGAATCATCTAGTTTCCTTAGACAGAGACCCTTATTTTATTAAAATACTAAAGGAAATCAGCTCAGGTTAAAGATGGTCCTGAATGCCCCCAAAACTTTAGGAAAGCTCAAATCTGAATTAACTTTACAATTTATTCCATCTTTATTTTAAGGTGCTCACTGAGACATGTTTTCTTTGTCTTCTCCAAGAAACATCTCAGAGACAAATTAGAAGGGTTCAAAATCTGCACTCTGTATCTCTAGAAATGTATTAAAAGCAAGACCATTATTTTACAAAAATTCTGATGATTGCAAAGAAAATACAGAGCACTGATTACTTGAATCTGTGTTCATTCCTTTATAAAGTGACATGGAGCATTGCAGTTTAGGTACTGATCTGGTGTTCAAAAGACTTGAATCCAATTTTTTAACAACTTGTTCATTTCTACTTTTTTCTGCTCACATCCACTAAAGGTAGAGAACAGAACTTCCATGCCTCCTCTTGCTACGCTGATCTTAAGATATTACCTATAAATCCTCACGAAAGTCAAAAGAAACATCTTCATAAAGTTTGGTGACACAGGGATCAACCATAATTACCATAAATTTAACAGACATTATGTCTCAAAAAATACATATTTAGTATGGTAACTGCTATTGATTACATCTTGAACAGACAGGTAATGTTGATGAGATATGAAGAGTTTTCCCAAATGGTAGATATATAGTGCAAGCAAGTTATAATAAGATACAGACCCTACTTATGTCAACTCCATTTACTGCCTTTCCATTAACTTCAATAGATGGCAAAACAGGCCTGAGAGCAGGAAATTAAGAAATATACTGTACCCAAATTAAATTGCACTGGGAATTTAGGTAGGCAGAACATAATTATTCACACTTGAATCTGGATAGAGCGCTAGGTTTATATCCTCATTCTGGCTAACATATAATGAGACACTTAATAATCAAGAGGAGCAGGGCTATTGGCTCTCCTCTCAGTCAAAAGATTAGACTTCAAGAAGAATGATCTGCTTGTTTGATATTGAGTAAAAAGGAGTGACATTCATTACATCACCTGCAAGACTTGCCAAGAAACAGAATCTATTAAGTAAATAATCGCATCTTTTTGGACCTTCATCTGGAATTGCTTCCTGTTTCCACCTAGCGGTCAGGGAAAATGAAAACCCAGAGAACAGAATTGCTCTATCTTGCTCCCTTCCACCTTCACAAGGGAAGATAAATGGGGGAATAAGGAAAAGAGACTTAAAAGTTTGGAAGTTAAAACTAGAACAGATTTACTAGAACAGGGAGTATTAACAACACAAATACATAAAAAACCCGATTTCCATGGTCACTGATGGAAGCCCCTTGTGGCAGGGCTGACTCAGGAAAAGGGCCCAAAGCTCCTTCCAGCACCTGACGAAGTCAGATTCTGTAGAGCACATGGTGAGCTGATAACAAAGAGCCCCAGCCTCTCTCTAAAACCTCTGAAAGCAAAAAAGTAGCAAGGAAGAAGGGAGCAGGAGGCAGCAGATTTCCCACCCTCCTGGCTTTTATAGGGTATGGAAGGAAATGGGCGGCAACATTGACCCCCCACCCTGTTCTGCCCCCTAGACTGCCCAGGCTCCTAACCACCCTCTCTTGAGGTCCTCATATTGATACCATAAAATTAGCCTGGGCCCCCTCAAACTACAACACTTGAGAAACAGAGATTTTGAAAAATTAAAACCACGATTCTTTGATGGTGCATACACTTAGGCACACATACATATGGAAATGTATGATTTTCCTTTTGTGGACGGTCCTTGGGGACACTGTCTGAAAATTAGTGCCTTGGCAAAATATGAATAATTGTAATTTCTATATTCACTGACGCAGATAAGAACACCAAGAAGCACTGAAAAAATAATGGATTCTCTTGCAGACAGATTGTAAAATAACAAAGAATTCAAAATCTTGTAATAGAACTGCATTACATTCTAGAAAAATGGATCCATTTCTGAGGTGGAACATGACAGCTTCTTAACTTTCTGCAACAATATGTGACAGAAGAATACCATATCTAGTTGATACCGTAGGGCGATTTATGGAGGCAGAATGTAATAATATAAATTGAGTTTCTGAAAAGATACTGTGACTAATCTTACAAAAAATGCTATGGGATGTTTAATAATCCTGGCGGGTCAGAAGTTGTTCTTCAAAAAATTCTCTTAAGACTGATTGTTATTAAAGTATGTACTATGTTCAGTTCATTTTTCATTTAACTATGTAGTCTAAAACTGCTGTCAAGTGCAAATATTTGAGTTGTAATTGGATACCCATACAAATGGAATAGAGTCTCCAACCTTCAACCAAAATTGCAGAATCATAGAATATTTAAGGTACTAACTGCCCTCTGAAGAGCCACAAGATGAGCATCTGTCTGTCTACATCTCTTGAGCTACCCCTAGCAGTTCTCATCGGTGTTACTATTCCATTAATCAAAAATAAAGCAGCAGGAGTAAGGCAGAGCACAAGAACTCCTTCCCTGCATTCCCTCTGTAATCTTCTTCCATTGCTTCCCTTCAGCATTTAAGGCTATGGCACTTATTCATTAAGCTATTAGTGGTAATTTTGAGGAGACCAAAGCCAGCGGAGAACATAATGTGTATAGCTAAGGGGCTTTACTCAAATACTTTAAAATTCAGCAGAAATCCATGTTTTACTTACATTGCCTCTCTATCAGTCCCAGTGGAGAAGCAGAGAGATTTCCAGAGTACTCCTCACATCACCTTTGCAGAAAGGCTGCAACTGCACAACTTTGAAGTTCCTTTCTGGTCCTGCCTGGTTTTGCAAGGAGATGAGAAAGGAACAGAGAGCATTCTGTGGACCTGACCTCTTCTGTAACACTGCCACACAGAGCTCTTCATTACGGAGCGCCAGGGCCCGGCGCGGGCTGAGGCCTCCTTGGGACTGGGAGCATGGAGGCCTCGCAGGATAGCAGGGCAGGGCCCTGCAGCCAGAGCTCATCCCAGGGCAGACCAGAGAGCCGGGGGAAATCATCTCCCTGGGGACAGGGATGAGCCAAGATGTGGGCCTATGGGTGGGCCTGGATCGATGGTGGTCATGGCTAGGCAGGACAGGGCACTGCAGGATGAAATGGCGTCCTGTCCCCCGGTGTGGGCAGATGGAGGGACCCTGAGGGGGCTGATCTGGGCCAGTGGGTCCTGGGGGTGACCTTGGGGTGACACTCGAGAATAAGAACAGAAGATAAATACAAACCCAAAACCAAACAAAACTCGCACTCATTTTGCTTCACGGGATTTCTCTTCTTTTTATTTTGTATTTTCCACTGCATTTTTTGCCTGTTTTTATTATTAAAAAAAAAACCTAGGAGTGGCTTTCAGTATGGCATCCAGCTCCTTTTATTTCACTGTTGTTAATGAGAACAAATGAAAAAGTAAAGTCTGTGCTTTTTAAAAGGCTATCCAAATGGGCTGAGATCCACTTACATGGTATCCATTCCTTGGCTGCATAAAAAAAATATTTTTGTAACTCTGGAAAATTTGCTACCACTAGCATTTTCATCCCAGATTTTGGGCCTCCTATAATGCCATAAAGTTTTTGTTAATGAAGCCATGAGTTCCTTAAAGACTTTTTCTCAAAAGGTAAACAGTAAGATATTTAATGTACGCATTATGTCAGGTTTAGTCTCAATATCTTATGGCTCTCAGCCTTTTCCATCATACAATATAGTATGTGGCAGAGACCACCCAGCTATTATTTTTTTCACTGTATTTCACATTACCTCTTTGTTAAGTTTAGCTGTAGACTTCAACTCCATACGGTAAAATATTCCTAGATACTTAATACCCTGTGGTTTTCAAGCTATATTTAAACCCTGCCTTATCCACTGATCATGCAATATGTTCAGGGACATAAACTCCAACTTACCTCAGTTGATTCGCCATTCAGATATGCTTGCAAAACTCAGCTTCCACAGATTTTTTTAGGTTCTCGGCACTGAAATAAAAATACAATTTGTACTATACGATCCTTATTAGAGGTGAACAAACAATGCATAGAAAATAACTTTAAAAACTATTCACTAAATATCTATAAGCTGCTTATTATTTCTGCTAAGCTGCTCCTTATTTCTTTTAATTTATTCACCACTCTCCAATTGTTGCTGGTTTTACTCACTGATTTTAAAAACACATATTTCAAGTGTTCAATAGGCATCAGCCAATCTGTGTAGTAGAGCTCTGATTAATGTGCCTGAGCAGTGATTTTTAAAATTTTTACCAGAAAAAGTTGACCATGTAACTAGTAATACTAATACTCATCTTGGCTTTGACAAATGTCTGTGCAGTGGTTTCTGAACCAGTTGCAACCACACTTGGATGTACTGATGCAGCAGAAGAGGAGGCTGCAGAGCACTGTCAGTGTCATGCTGTCCCTGATTAATTACCAATATAAAGATGGACGATGTATTAGTTCAGGTGCAACATCAATTGACTGTGACTCTCTTGCTTCCTGAATTCAAGCCGGTAACCTCTTATGATGGTGCTCCACTCCCTGCAAACATAGTATGTCCTCTGAAATTAGCTTACTATTATTTGTGTTGTGATCCAACATGCAGCACTCTTGTAATGATACCATGTTTTCTGGCTACCAGCACAACCTCAAGGTCAGCTCTTTCAGGACTTTTCCCTCTCATAGACATAAATACATAGAGTTGATATGAACATGAACCATTCTACTGTTTTAAGACAAAAATGAAATACATAAAACTAAAAGGACAGTACATGGATGGAATTATTCATAAGTTAAATATATCTGTGAGAAAGATTTCTTTTCTTAGAATTAGCCTTTCTTTGTTAAAGGTATCATTAAGCAGTATGACCAGAAATAGGTTGGCACTCAATAAAATCCATTTAAACAAGGAATACATTGTATATCATAATTCTCTATGCACAGAGCTACCAGTATTACTGCAGATGAAAAAGAGAACCAAAAGAAGATTATCAGTTGATTTGTTAATGCATGGCAGTTTCAACAGCTGTGATCAACTGGAAAGAGGCATGTGTTACCAACGTATTGGTGCTGTCATAAAAGAAGAATGTACTGCAGAAGTCCTAAACTTAAAGTTAAAATTGAAAAGTTGTTAAAATCCTCAGCCACCACCTTACAAGTATTCTATGTCCGATTTAATGGTGGCAGTGTGCCAAAAAAAAAAAAAAAAAAAGCCTTAGTACTTACATAGATGGATACTAAAATACTTGAACCTAACTCTGACATCTGCACATTTAGATTTTTATGGAACATAAAAATCCTCTTCAAGGGAGGCATCTGACCCTATTTCCTTCCCCTGCAGGTATTCATTCGTAGTTTCTGTTAAACACAGTGCCATCAGAAAGCTGTCCAGATAAAATACCTCTTTTGTATCTCACAGATACCATTCTTATCAAGGAAGGGTTAAAAGAATCTAAAAAATTAAAAGTTCTTTGTTTTGAGACCATATGACTTAATGAGAAAAAAAACATTGTGAAGACTTAAACAGAGAAAAGCCACATATTTAAAACTGGAAACCTAAACAAGAAGTCTGGAAAAGAGTGCTATTTTTGTACAAAAAATATTTAATCCAATTAGTTTCTAGCTGATGTTACATATAAAATCTAAAAATAATCTTAACTTTTTTACTTTAAGTTTTTCTGAACATACTTCATTGCTTGTGAAAATAAGGGATTAATAGCATTTGAGATGGGAAAGCACAGTGTAGACTGGCACAGAGCAAATTTTTCCTCAGTGAAAAGCTGGCTTACTATACAGGGCTGTTATACTATACGTGCTTGAGACCTGATCTACAAAAGCCCTTCTTTGCTAGTCCTCACAGAAGCTAATAGATAGAAAAGATTTGTGAGATTTCCTAATTCCAGAACACTGGACTGAACATCAGTTCAGTCCATGCAGTTACCATACTTTTTCTAGTACATTTTCTCCTCTGCACTGAGTTATAATTCTATCTTATGATGAGGCCTTACTGTAGCTCTTCAAAAAGACTAATAAAAAATAAAAATAAAAAATAAAAAAAGACTATCTAATAGATAGCTCCTCAGAAAATAGATTTCATTCACATTTTCAAAAACCCACTCACTCTTTATTCCTAACTACATAGTCTTTTAACAGTCCTAGGCAGTGGTGGCCAGTTATATGGAACTGTCCCAAATAAAGAGCTAGTTTCATAAAACAAATCACACAGATTTACCTATTTGACCTTTTCTAAATTCCAAATGAATTTCTAAAAGGAGAAGAACTATCACGTGAACTCAATTTTTCCATGTGGTAGAGAGACAAGAATGGTAATCTCCAGAAAACGCAGTATGCTAAAGCCAAAGTACAATGTGTGAAATTCATTCAGGTGCAGAATACTGTGTAGATTTGTGATAGTCAAATCCCATACAACTTCTGTTTTAGAGCTAATGTCATTTAACTGGATACAAGTTGCTTGTGCTTTACATGACATATATTTCACTCAAAACAACCATTAAGAACATGGCCTTCCCTAGAATTTACTTTGTGCCTGCAGAAAAATTTCATGAGCTATTAGACAGCCTGAAACATTTTTTCAAAAGCAGGATCACCAATGTGACTTTTTTATTTTTTTCCTCTGGACTGTCACTACTCCATAGTTCCTCGCAGCTACTGTTTCCTGATCTACTGAGTGGCCTATGCTCCCTTGTTGGTGAAAGAACATTCTACAAGGGCAACAGCATTTTCTGTGTTAACTAAACAATTCAATTTTATATGGTAAAGTTAATGCATGTGTCTAGAATCACAGAATTGTCACAGTTGGAAAGATCTCTCAGATCATCAAGTCCAACTGTCAACCCAGCAATAACCCCCATGCCCACTACAGCATGTCCTGAAGTACCACATCTAAAAGGTTTTTTTAATACCCCCAGGGATGGTGACTTTACCACCTCCCTCTGCAGGCCATTCTAGTGCCTGACTACTCTTTCAGCAAAGAAATTTTTCCTAATATCTAGTCTAAACCTTCCCTGATAAAACATCAGGCCACCTCCTCTAGTCCTATCATTATTTAATTGAGAGAAGAGACCAACACCCACCTCCCTGCTATCTCCTTTCGTGCAGTTGTAGAGAGCAATAAGGTCTCCTTCAGACTAAGCAACCCCAGTTCCTTAATAGGACTTGTTCTCCAGACCCTCCACCATCTTTACTGCTCTTCTCTGAACTTTCTCCAGCCCTGTGATGTTTTTCTTGTGGTGAGGGGCCCAGAGCTGAACACAGCCTTTGAGGTGCAGCTTCACCAGTGCCGAATACAGGGTGAAAAGCACACAAGTATAAAAGCATACAAGTAAAATCTACTAAGCGAAATCTATAAAGAAGTATATTTCAGTGTTTGAAGAAAGCAATTACAGCTGTGCAGAGAGTCTGTTTCACTAGGAATTCCAAAATTTGGTATTGTTTGTATTTAGAATTAAAAATGCCCAAATATGTTTAAATTCACCATGTGGCAACTTCTGAAAAATTGCATTCTGGAAAATATATAGAGTTCGTTTGATAATTAACAAAGTTCTGCACAGTGGGTGAAAAACTCTCAAACTCCTTGCATGCTGGTACAGCCAAGACTTCCAAGTCCCTGACTAGTTTTCATTACTTTGAGTTGAAGTGCAGCTAACTCCTCATATGCCTGGAGAACTCCAAATGAACATTAGCACTTGCAAGGCAGCCTGCATGGCCTCTAGTTCACTCTGCTGGTCTTTGACACAAGCTGTTGAAGAGCAAGGAGCCTGAAATTCTGGTCACCCGGTAGGTTCCACAGAGATGGCCAGAAAGTCAGGAGAAGAGGCAGAGGTAAAAGCAGGTTTTTTGCATATTCATGGAAATTCATTCATCTCTGCTAAATTATTCTTTTTTGTATATTGCATCTCAGAAATGGAGAACCATAGAACAATGCAATGAGTTTGGTTGGAAGGGACTGTAAAGATTGTCTAGTTCCATATCTTTTTAATCCTCTTTTCTTGCTTGCACAAGAGGCAGCATTTAGGTGATGGTCATATAAAGAAGGAAGTACCAAAGATCAAGAGCTTTAAAGAAATATTTTTTTTCTCATAAGTGGAAATACACTACTGAGACTGAAGCTACTTGGTAACAGAGATTTTGGGTTTCTTGTTTGTCTTACACTCTGGTACAAAGCAGTTAATAATGCTCACATAATAATGAATTTGCAGATGTTGCATTTGCAGAAGCAAATTTGGGCCATACCAAGAAGAACTGTGTGCTAGTCTAATAGTGTGCCATGGACAATACAAAATCCTGTACCTCTGGTGAGGGTACTTTTTTGCAAGTGAAGTTTCTCTACCTTCAGAAGATCTATGGCAGAACATTATTAAGTCTATACCTGATTTTTAAAGTTCAATCTTTCACAACACAGGTGCCAAAACCAGGATTATAGTACAGGAATGTACTCTAACGTATAAGAACGCACATTAGGAAACTATTCCCAGTCTGTCTGCCATACTGAGATCAATGCAGCAAAAAGTATTGGCAGAATAGAAGGTTTTGTGCTAGAGAACAGATAAGTGACATGGATTGAAATTATGGTAAATTTAAATTGATGGCCTAATTAGAATTATCTCTTTTTGTATTCTCTGTAAGAAATATTATTCAGGAGGAACTCATTTTGCATTAATGTTGATATAAAGTGTAACTCTGTAGCATTTCCATTGTAATCTGGCATTAATTAATGCCTCGTTATTCTAAAGTGTTAATTAAATTATTACGGAAAGGGACATCTGCTCCAGTTCAGAAAGAAAAGTATGGTGCATGAGAATTAAGACTTTCAAAGGTCTGAAATGCCGTGTGAATTCTCACAACCCTGGCAGAAGTAGAAAACGAGGCAGCAATATAGGCATGATGAGCTTGTGGCTCATAAACCACAGAATAACATCAACATTTGCTCCATTGTGATGGAGTCTGATGACAGCACTGGAGCCTTAAAACCAAGCAGTCATCAGAAATCTGAAATGGCAAATTTCTAATATGGTAAATTGTACACTGACTATCAGGGTCTACTCACAAGGAACACAGGAAATTAAATAGAGGCATGAAAACATTCACAAATTCTGAAGGTTCTGCTTAATACTTCTCTTGGCTGTTGAGTTGGAGCACCACTATATAGTCACTGGGAGTGCTAGGCCAGTACTGGGATTAATAGCAAACAGTGCTGCACTCCTCACTGTTCACTCTCTTGACCTTCTGCATGCAGTCCTAAGTGGCTTCACTGAAATCTGGAATCAGCTCTTCAGTTGTTTTATTGTTACTATGAACTGGCTGGTAGCTGTTTTCAAATGCAGAAAGGAGAAAACTCAATCTTTTATCAAAGAATATGCAGTTCAGTCCAATGCCCAGTGAAATCAGGCATACTTCTACAGTCTGACCACTGAGTTCACAGGCAACTGGCAGCTAAACCTGTGTCTGGGAACTTACCAGCAGACCTCTTGAGGGAATGCCAATGGCAGCAAGCAGGGGTCTCTGCAAGGGGCCACAAAAGCTCTGTGAAATTGGGGTCTCTGTGAATTATTAAACTTCATTAATAATTCAAGAAAACATTAGTCTAGAGCATGAAGCAAATTCCATGTGATGTGACCTACCTGTCAGCCATACGCCAGAGCCAGAGTTGCACAGGATGCTTTCAGGATGTGGCTTCCCTAAGATTCTGTCTACACTATTCAGCAACTCTGCCTGTTTCAACAATTATCACTTTCCTTTGTTACATTTGGGCTGGCATTGAAAGAGCTTTAAAATGTAAAAGTTAAATGAGGCTCTCATAAAGAAGTGGTTTGGGTGCAGTATATTAAAGGAAAACTTCAAAGGAGCTCAAGATACCTTTCAAGCTATGGTACAAAAATTTAAACAAGAACAAAAGCCTCTCTTGTATTTTGAAGCATTAATTGTTCCCCGTCTGTTGATGTAAAGTGAAAGGAGAAGCTTTTAGTTGAAAGCACATAGTATCAACCAACATGGAATGTTCCAAAGTCTCACAGAATAATTTTAGCTTTGATATAATGGCACAGGTGAATCCCAAATTATAATGTTTTCTGTAGCATATGCAATAACTTTTGGTAGCTGAATCCATTAGATAAACATTAGTACTTGAAGAGATTATTGGCATAACTCAGTGTCACCTTTTATATTTATAAGATATTTCTTATTTATAAGGTATTTCATAACCTTGTCACATAACTGTGAGTGTTGTCTGATATTTTGTAACTTTATGAGTGAGGTTTTACATATCATTATAACCTGGTTTTGAAAGGACAAAATACATTACATCACACGGTTTGGTCTTCCATACATCTGGCAATTCCTTCCCTTTAAGGAGGGAGTAAAACTGTAGAAATGGTAAGGATATAAAGCCTGCCACAAGTTTTACAAAAACTGGTACCTGGGTGGTAAAAGAAAGAGCCGAATTAGTGCTTCCATGGAAGAAAGGTTTCAACTGAGAATTAAACAGTTGACTATTGATTTCTCAGCTGGCCTGTGTGGGGGTAATTCAGAGCCAATCACAATATGTTAGCTTGCCCACTTGAAATTAGTGAAGGATGCAGTTTGAGGGATTTATGAGACATATGAAGTAATTGTAAGTTCCACATGCAAGCATGTCATGGAATACACTCAAAGTAGAGCAGTGAGTTGCTCTAGTGAACAGGTTTAAGTAATTGTGATAGAATATGCAAAAAAACTGCATTTATTGGTGCTGCCATTCATGAACTGTTGTACAATCTGAGCCCACTTGTAGGACTGCTCAGTAGAAAAAATACACATTATGTACTGATATACCTGATACCACATTATTGATAAAATAAGTAAAACAATACTTTTAATCTATAATGCCTCTAAATCTGGTCCATGTAAGATCACTGTGAAAGAAAAAATATATTTTTCTTGAAAGTTCTTCTTCATATCATGGCAAGAATATTTCTACTTTAGAAAATCATTAGGCAAGTTAAGACACAGAACGATTAATTTAGAGGTTTTTTTAAAGGTCGATGCTCGTTACTCGCACTGGGAAATGTCATCCCAATTTTTCAGAAACATGATTTTTTTTCAGCTTTTATAAGATTCAATTTGATTTGCATGCAATAAGAATGTTTGAAAATAAGGTCCAGTATCTTTCCCTCAAGACTGGTAACTAATGGCATAATATATAAGTACACGTATTTTGTCGGTACTGAATGCTGTGTTCCAGTGCTTGTCTCTCTTCTGGATTGTATAGGATGTTAGTTAGTGGAAGTTATCAGAAGATGTGCTTAATGGATTTAGAAGAACCAACTGTAACTCTAAAAAAGGAGTACCATAAATCAATAAAGTAGCAATAAAGAAATATAACTAAATTCCCATTCTCTCCTCTTTCCAGCTGGAAAGAGCAGAGCCTCTATATCCTAGAATGCAGCTGCATGCTTTTTTCATTTTTAGATTGAGCTGAATATGCTTCAGAAATGTCTGATTAGTATGGAAAATCAAAAGTTTGTTGCTGTGTTCACGATCATTAACTTGCAGCATTATCATAAACCTTACTGCCCTGCATGTTGTTTGTTTTAGAAATGAACGCTGGTAGAAACGGAGACTGTACTATATGTATGTATGAATTATTTCACTAGCCAGCTTTTCGTGCCAGATGTTTGAGTAGCCAGCCAAAGCTCCAGAGATATACACGCTTGATCTGCACGTATGCAAAAAAATAATTTAAAAAGTAACCTAATACTGTCTTTTTTGTTCATTCTCTAACAAAGTGATAGGGTATTTTCATTATTTGCTGAGTACTTACGGATAATAACAAATTAAGTGCTGATCAATCAATATAATGATCAATTTGACCCAGAATTAATAAGAGACAATATGCAGAATTTCTAATAAAACTACAATCCCAACAGAATTTGAACTCATTACTTTTGAAATGTAAGGCAGACAGTTCCCTACACATGGATTTGAACTTGCAGAGGGTAAATTATCAAAGAGGCCCCTGTTGCTTGCATGCTGCAATACAATTTTATTAAGAATTAAAGGGAAAACTTAATAAGCACTCCAGTGCTCAAAGTCCTGAAGTACAACGTGGCTTGGATCTTGGTAAAAACTTGGGAACATGCCCTGCTTGGAGTATGTATTCTTTCTGCTTAAATATTATTAATGTTGTGGGCAAGGTTAAAAGCTCAGCCCATGTCACAATGCCAACTTGCAAAAATGCCAAATGGTCTGAGTTTGTCAGCATTCAATGAGCCTGTTCCTTCTCTGTATGTTCAGTGCTAGTGAGTGAGTTACTGGAAATGTACACTCCAGTGCTGTACTCCTAGCATTCTAATACAGGGATTTCCTTTCAGGAGTCAAGAATTGCCATGTTTCTCTGTATGGTGAACAACCCAGTGCAAAATCATCATGCTGCAGAGTCCCAGTAAGGACAAGAATAACCTTCATTTCAGGCACACTCGGTGTATTGAATTCACTTCCCAAGTACTCAGAGTTGTAGTTCAGAGATGAAGCTGTCCTTTTAATTTCTTCACAGTCTCTCCTCTTTCCTACGTCAAGTACAAATCTTCTAGTTCCTACAATGAAATGTTTATATTCAGCTGATAATGTTACAGAAATGCCTGATTATCAACCATGTTAATCCCAGCAGGGTGTGCTAGGTTTATCTTCTGTCATATAACAGTGTAAAGTAATATATAGATCCTGGAGCTAAATTTAAATGAGCTCTCATATTCTGTAGGGAATCCATCCCTTTAACATCTCCATGCTGCTGTGGCTACACTGCTTGCTACAGCACAGTGCAGTGTGGGTGTGCCCATCCATTCCCTCTGTGACCATCACCATGTCACCAAATTCAGGGGGAGAAATGGAATTAGCTACAGTAATATCACAGCAGAAAAAAAAAAAGGGAGGGAGAGGGGGGGGGCTAAAAATAAAAGAAGATTAAAGAGGAATTTACGTTTAGTTTCAGGGGACTAAACAACTCAAGTTACGTTTCCTTATTTTGGTATATTTTCTCCCCCACACTTTGTTCTGTTGGGGAACAGATGCTCAGCAGAGGATTACCTTCTGATTCCTTTCAAATTCTTAATTTCAAAGTCTTGGCCAAACTCTCATCTTGTGATCAAGCAGTTCCCAGGTTCAGATCAGAGAAAGTAAACATTCAAAAACTATGAGCCATTGCCTGTTACCAGGAGTGTCAAAACCTGTTAGCAAGTGCTGTTCCTCAGATCTAAGGCCAGAACAGCTGATTTAACTGTGAAGTGGCCTTTTAGAAGCCATATAACAACTAAATAGATGTTTATAAACATAACATAGACAATATCAAGATCCCATGAAAACATCAAAAAGATGAGTCAACAGATCTGGCAAATTCAGGTAAATTTGCTAGAAAGGCAAATCAAGATTGCTGAGGAGGATCACCCTTTCAAAGGTATTTTTCTGCTTCTAAGCAAGAGAACACAAATACTTCCAGAAGGAATAACTGGAACAGAACTGCAAAATAGGCCATTATCTAAACTACAGTTGTTTATTCTGCCCATTGAAAGCCAAGGACAAGCATTCAGGATTTAGGAATCTTCTTCAATGGTAAATCCAGTTTTATTTTCTCTCACCATTCAGTATTCTTGCAAACACTCAGGAGTATAAAGCCTATCTTTTCCTCTGTTCTTTTTTTGTGTCCTAGTTCTGTTCAAAAAAATGGCAACCATTTCTTTTGCCCTTTGTGAATTATATGCCCAGGTGAGATGATGCGAATACAAATGCAGGTTGAAGAATACATGAGTATTACCTGTCTGGGTGTCGGTGCAGGAGATGGCAGTGTACTACAGAAGAGCAGCTGCCAGAGGTAAGCATACAAAATGTGGCTTCTACACAAAAGAATGAGATTTTCAGAGAATCTGGTGGAAAGCCCGACAAGTACATTTTGTTGCTGCTAAAAGAATTTATTTCCACTGAAACCTATAACTCCTGGGTTAATAAAGTGAACTTTGATGGGACTAGAGGGAAATATGGGCTTCCCAGGAAAGTTAGGACAAACTTAGATGCATTTCTAGAACACAGATTTATGGAAGTGATTGAAGCTGATAAGATCAAAACTCAAGTTAACGCTTTCCTTTGCTTTCCTATCACACGCTAAATAGAACTCTGCCACAGTTGGCCTGCTACCAATAAAACTAATGATGCCTGTAAACAATGAATTCCACAGAATCATCAAGCTCACACAACTGGTATCTATGCATGTTGTTTTGCTTTGAATTATGAGGCATTTTACAGAACCTGTTATTATTAGAGCTAACTGACTATGTGAATAGCCAATGGTTTGTCAGGACTGACTGTTAAAATTGCACGGGAAAAAGACATACTCCATCTGAGTTATTCTGATCAGGTTTGTACATTAGAACATGTACCTTGGTAAGAATCTCCAGAGCCAGTAACAATAAATTAAATGTTTGACACTAGTTCTAAAACATATACATATATCCACTGTCCATTTATATTATGAAAATGCTAAGAATGGTGCATTCTTTATTCTATTCCTTCTTGCTTGCTAGTGCACTATCTGAAGATGAAAAAAAATGCACATAACCCTCTTTTTAGCAGGATAGCAGGAAATCTGAGCACAATGGAAACCAAGAGTTTGTCAGAGTTGACAGGCATGTTATAAAAGAATAAGCTCTTTCCTTTGGGAAGAGGAGGTTTTCTAGAGACATCTAATAACATCTTTGTCTGCAGGCACTGAAGCCAGCTAAGTGGCCTTTCTCTCGACACATGTGCAGAAGCAGCTACTGAAAGGGGGAAATACCTGCTAGGCAGGGATATGGCAGATACAGATTAAATCATATGCTAGGACATATCTGCATTTTGATCATGTGATGGGCATATTTCCTCACATTTCTCAACTAGGGTAAGGAAAGTAGCAAGTAAGGAAAAGAGCAAGGCATGGGCTGAAGGAATTTTTCTGATGAGGCAGATTCAACCTGTGGAGTTGAGGTCAAGATAGAAAAGACAGGTCTGGGGCTAATAGGTTCTCTGTTTCTTAGCAATTTAGAGTACAGGTTAGTTTATAAAATTTATGGAGGAGGCCAGGTTTCCACTACATCTCTAATGTGCAAATACTTACCTCTAACTCTTTTTTCTTTGATAAGCTCCACAGCTTTCCTGTGGTTTTCTTCTTCAGTTTACATATGAAGGATTCACATCCTGATCTAATTTATACCATTCCTTTTTTACCATAGGCTACTCCAGGCTTCTTTTTTGAATGCTCTTTTAAAATATCCTTTCTTACTGAAGCCAATGCTACCTGCAAGTACATTTTTCAGATATTTTAAAGTTAGACTATGTTATATGTGGCTCAAAAATTACATAAGGTAAGTAAAACTGCTTCACTAGTTGTTTATTGTATATGTATACTTATGTGTATATTTGTGTGTGTATGCATGTGCATGTGTGTGCATATGTATATATATATATGAACTCCCTGGGGGTACCACATACACTGACTTTTTCCAAAATATCCATCAGAAAAGATAGTCTCCATCTTTTTAATTCAATCATTCAATATAAACGAAACATCAGAAACATAATTACACAAGAATCTTTTAAATATTCCAAAATTAATTGACACCAGTGCCTGAAAATGAACATTACAACTGAATGCTACACATTGCTGTATTTCCTGAGGACCTCCTTTTCAAGGATTTTGCCCAAAGTTTGAACAACTTACAAAATTAATACAGTGTTCCAGATGTTGTGGAAGTGATACATTTTGGATTGCATCTAGTGCATCTTTGTTTCAGGATAACATGCAAAGTCTTTTGAAGGAAATATCTCTAGTTATCAAATAAATTCACATTAAGGAAAGAATCTTAGTAGCTCTTTCTTTGTCTAACCAACATGCATTTTTAGTCTTGGGATTACTTTAGTCCATGAAAATGTCACATTTCCAAAATAAATATTGGAAATTTCAAGAGTCAATTCAAGATTGCCTTTCTGTAATTCAAAATTTACTATGGAATGAATAAAGAATTTTGAATTATTTTTGAATTATTTTTGTTTTGCAATATGTCTATTATAACCGTTTATGGAGTTATTAATATCTTTGTATTCTTAGCTCTAAACTAAAACAGGCCAGGTAACTTTATTATACATGAGGATTAGCTTTCAAGATCTACCTGCTTTACAAGTTTTACTGGGAGCAGCTTTCAAAAATCATAAACCAGGGAGATAAAATCTCTTAAATCACACCTACTCTTTCTAAGATACTCACTATGAGCATGCATACTTCTATCCTGAAGAAAATTTGCCTCCCCTAAAAAATAAAATAATTTTCAACAATACACTAAGTAAATATTTCCTTCTCTGTTAAAAACATGGTTATATAGCAAATTGAAAGAACCATCAAAGAAGTACATAATAAGCAATTCCTAATATTTACACAAAAACGTTACAAATTAATACATTTGAAATTACAGGCACATAATTATTACACATAATATGTAAATACATATTTGAAAAAAACCACATGATTTATGAAAGCATGTTTATCTATCTTCTTTTTTGCTAGTACTATTCACTTGCATGACTCTGATGACACAAAAGATACACAGAGCAAATGTCTGTCTTCCTCTACCATTCCTCAGTTCTTAATTTCACAAAAATGGAAGAGGAATGAATTTCATAGGGTGATTAGATTTTATTCACTCAAAGCACTTCTTAGCAACTTTACTGAAAGGTGCACTGAATCAAGCATATTGTTTCTTAAGTCAACAACACAATTTATTTTGTAAACTGCCTATAGAAGTAAATGCTAACTGTAACTATCTGAATTCCAGGTGTGATTTAACTCTCATATATTTAGAACCATAATATGTGAGTGACACAGTAGGATCTTGTTTATTGAGCTAGATAGTGGAACGTGAGGAACTGATATAACAGTGGAAAGTAATCTAAATTGCTTTCACAGAATTTCTACTACTTTGAAGTAATAAAAATGTTACACTCTACACTCTAAATAAAATCTTAGTTGCTATCGACAGTTAGTATGAGATTCAGTCAGAACTACCAAGCTGTGAAAATAAGGCCCAACTTCTGTTGTTTTTGTTGATACATTTGGCATCCAATCATGAAAAACAATGTCCATGTCACTAAAATGGCCTCCAGACATTCAGTATATCTACATCGAGGTTAAACATCTATGTGAAGATGTGACAGCACACCTTATAAAAGATATTATTGAGTAATATAGACTTTCTGTAATAACCAAACAGTAAAGAATATAGCTTTTTAAAGGTCTCCCCATGGCTGATCTCATGACTCAAAGATGAGAGACTGTGCTGCAAGCTAAGTAATAAAATCTGGTGGATACTGTGGGCTAGCTTGTGACAAATCATATCAAAGTATTATTAAAGAAGGAACTTGAGACTCAAGACTATTATTGATTCTTGACAGAATTTCTTATAAATAAATGTTGCAATCTGATCCTGGACTCCCAAGGCCCTGGTAGAATTCTGACTATTATAGAGCAGGTTGCAAAACAGTAACATTATATTAGTGAAAGCTGAAAGAAGCATATTCAGTGTCAAATTGGTAGCATGGTCTAAAAAGACCTGTAAGAAACTGTATTTCACAGGCCTCATACACCTACAGCTGAGGATTACCGTTTAAAATGGCAAAACAATTTCTGTGCTTATAGCAGGGCTGTGAATGTGCTAGTGGAATGAATCTGTGACCCTTTAGAGCACTAAGGACACACCTCCATTAGTGTCCATATTCCTGCACTGAAGAGGCTGATACAGTCAACTGAAATGACAGGGTGATAAATATAAAACCACTATCATCAATAAGACTGGAATGTAAAAGCACTTAGTTTCAGACTAAGTAACTCACAGAAAGTTTGGTTTCAAGAACCAATGTATCATCCATCACTACTTTACCTTCTGTTGACAAAGTAATTGTAAGATATCTAGAATGGAGGTTCAATATGAACTGACATTTTTGAAAGGAGGAATTGTGTGCTGCACTTACTCATTAAATGTATTTTGCTCCACTAAAGATGTTTCCTTTTTTAGTTTATGTATGAATAACTTTAGTTAAAGTTCCCTTGACACACTGACTTTGCTTTGAATAGCACCTATGTTCATTAACATAAAACCTGAAAGAAAATAATTTTAATGCAGTTTTTTTAACACTTCAAAAGCCTTTAACAAATTGATCGAGCACAATTATGTAGTCTAAAGGGAATTGTAAGGAGATCACACAAGGTTGAAAAGTTCTGGTTAATAAAAAGAAAAAAATCCTAAGTAAAAACAGGCACTCAGCATGGAACTTTGATGCACAGTGGAGGAAAAGTAATAAAATTTTATTTAAAACCCCTAACAACTCTCTATTTTAATACAGATACACAATTATTGTCTAATTATTCAGTGCATACAAAATATCATGCTAGTGTGATAATGTAAAAAGAAAGAGTAGAGGTGAGGATAGACAGAAATTAGAGAAAAGCTAAATTACCAGTCCACTTAATACTGAGACCAGTGAGTGAAGACAAACCTGAGCACCTACTCAGCAAGGATATTGCACCATTTTATAAATATGGCCATTTTCCTTTGGGCAGGAATAGATTTCATAATTATGATATTCTTCCCTTAGTTAACGGTATAGCATTAGTGCTATAATTCTAAAAAGCTGTACAATACCAGCATACTTAGAAAAACATAAAGTAAACCAACAGCCCATTGCATGTGAATGGATCAGCTGATATTGAAAGAGCCATTGCCAAATGGGAAATAGACTGCAGAAAGCAGTGTTGTTTCCCTTATATTTATGGATCTAAATTTCTATCTGATTGTTTTTAAAGAATATTTCAGATGGTCCTTTTATCATTATGGATTACAAAAACTCAAACACAATGGTTATATTCAACATAGGCCCTATGGTTTCAAGCTCTAATGTTCCCCACCTCACTCAATATTAAATGGAGACAAGAAACTACAGATCTTCTTTTTTTACATAAAATAGTTTCCCAGAATGGCAGAGGCTCTCTTTGGGAAGATGCTATAGGAAGACACATTTGCATGCCCTTTCTGTCCACCATCCTGTCAGCAACAATGAAAACAGACATAAAATTGCAATGACTCAGAACTGGCTGGACAGGCAAAAGAACTGAAGAGAGAATGGGGAGGAGGAGGCTGGGCCAGCCTGTAAGTACAAGTTGCACTCATCTAAAACGTATTCCTTCCAGTAAGTCTCTTTTTCCTATTGAGAAGAGTTTGCAGATGGACCTAGCATATATTAAGGGATTTGTAGTGATATGAGAGAGAGGGAGAAGTGTGTTGATGGGGGTGGGGAAATGTCCTTACTGACATCTCAAGGATCGCAGAAGACATCAGTGAACTAGACCATGACTTCTGCTATTCTTAATAGACCTGAAAGAATGGCAGCAAGAATGGGCAGAAGTCAGGGAAGAAAATTAGGCAACACTGCACAGAGTTAGAGCACTCTGCTGGCACCCCAGGCAGCTGGGTCTGGGCTATCTGCTGACCACCCCTCACTGCAGGAGGCGAAGGAGAGGACCAGGCAGGACCAATGTACCCAGGGAACGTTATCCTGCTGGTTGTGGAATGACACTGAGTAGTTAATAGGAAAGCTACTGTTAAGAAGAGATTTGCACTGGTGGATATGTTGTTCCTATCATTGTTTTTTGGATAGTTCTCTATTCTCCCTCAAATTTTATCTGTTTCACACAGAGAACGAGGGTTTCTAAGGGGGAAAATGCAACCTCACCTTCAGACATTGTACTGAACCTAGGCTTCCAGTGTTAGGCTTGACCTAACGTCTTAACTTTTGAGAGAGCTGCTTTGTCCTGCCTCTTCTTTCTGTCTGGTGACAACACTAGGCACAAGGGATACATGACTGATGGTTTGCAAAATAGCTATTACTTGGTGTTAGATCACTATCATAATTTGAACAAGATTTGCATTTTGCTTCAGCTAAGCAGGAGTCTGGGAGCAGGCAAGTGATGGTGTCAACAGCAGGAGTGTGAGAACGAGACCAAGCACAGGGAGCACAATATCTATAGAAGTCTACTAAAGGTTGAAGGGATAGGAATGTGGAATTGCCAACTCCACAGCCTAAGCAGTTACTCTCCCCCCTTCCCAAAAAACATCTTTAGAAGGGATAGGCAAAAGGGAAACTCCCAATACATTACAAATGCCTCCTCTCCTATCTAGAGTATCATATAGAGTGATATAGGCTACAGCCTGAATGCAGAAATGCTGCTAGATTTATTTTTTCAGTATTTCAGGGCTGTTGAGTCAACACTAAATATATCTTCACAGTATTTTGCTTAGAAATAATCAAGTTTCATTCTAAAAGATTAATATAAGTAGGACTTGAAGTATTTCACAGCTCAAAAATCTCAACAGTCTATAAGGTCATATTGACTAAACAGGCGATATAAAAAGGAGGGGCAAACCCCCAGTCCTGGCAGTAACAAACCACTAGCACCGTGGGTCAAATTCTTCTACACATACACACGGCAAAGAAACCCATGCACTATTGTAGTTCTTTCAGGATATATCAGTGATTGGAGGACCATTCAGTAAAATGAGAATGACAAAATCTGGCAAATGATGGATGTTAGGAGTAAAGATAAGTTCCAGAAAAGTAGAGACTGAGTACGTTTTGTTTATACATCAAATGACCGTATAAGATGAAGTTTATTCTGTTAGCCTCCCATGTGTTTTTCTGGATAGGCTGGAAGGGATGTTTAATTTTGAAACTCAGTGATCTCTGTTGAAGTGTCATTAAACCAAAATTTCAAACCAAACCCAGATTGGTGCCAAGCAACCTTCAGAAATGATTAAATGAGTATGATTGAAGTTGAGATTTGAAAAAACAAATCTGTGTGTCGATAAATAGAGTGATAAGGATGAGTGAGGCTTGTCAGACAGAAAAACCTGCTGCAATGTTTGTTGCTGCCAGCAACAGAAAGTAAAGTCTACACAGAACACTCCTATTGCAAGATAAGCTTCTTATATCTCCAGAGATGGCAAGATCACAAATACTGCATCCATCTCTACCATATATTATCCTTTCATGGTATCAGTTTTGTCAGAGATTAAGCCAGTTTAGGAGGTTCCTGGCCCTTCCCTAACATACTGCTGCCTCTTCCTGCTCCTATATGAACACTCCCTCAAGTTTAGATTGGAGGTTGTTTAGAAGGGGGATGATCAAGAGACATCAAAATGGTTTAGGTTAAAACGCTGTCTGCCTGACTACCTTCTCCTTGAGGCTTACAACTTCCTTACACACAGGGGTATGGGCACAACAAAAATGGCAAAAAGAAGCAAATGGCACAGACAAGGAACTTCACAAGCAAGCTTTACTCCTGAGGAAAACAGTCTGCAGTTACAGTATCCTCCTCTGAGTATAGACCTTGGTATTGAACTAGGAATCATCATCAGACTTTTAATTGCTGTTTACTTTAATTAAGCACAAAGTACTAATGTATTCAGATACCAAATGCCAGTCCAAACAACCCCATGCCAAGTAATGGCATTCAAGCTGCCTCTGGGAAAGTCTGCCTCAGTATTAAAAAAGCATAGCTGCCTTTTTTATGCTTTCCTCATTCCTGCGGAAAGGACTGCACGAAGCCAAGCTCACACTAAATTCCTCCTCTAGTTAAGGCCACCAAGAAATAAAAAGAGACAACACTGAAAAAGTCAAAGCACAGGTAAGCAGCTGTCATTATGAAAACCTGAAGTGGGAAAAGTTACTCTATTACTATACAGAAGGAAATAAGTAAGATTCTACAACATTCATCAGAAGATGAAATGTAGGAGTGGTCTCAGCAAAAAAAGGGAAATGGAAAGGACTGAAAATTGGATGTTTTGCCAGCAAGTGAGGAGGAGCTGGATATCAAATTTATAGGTCCTTTGAGCTCTTAAATGAAGAATTTGGAGAAGGTAAAATGTCACCTTCAACAGCCTTGGCTGACTTGCTGTTCTATTGCCAGATGAGACCACTATCATCTGATAGAATTATAATCATGTCAAAACTCTACTTGGACCCAGGAATGAGCTTTCAGAAAAATCCTGAGTCAAGGCAGTGCTCTCCTGCCTTTGAGACTGGTGGAACACATGACCTGAAATAGGATTTAAATGGCTGTCTTTGGCTCTTTGAAACACCGTTCTATGACTATTCGTTACACTTGGTAACTCCTGTGTGCCTTATATCTACATTTTTCTTTTCTTTGTTTTCTGTTGTAGATCAGATGGTTATCTAAAGTTACAATCAGTTTTTTACTCAGTCACAGTTCCAGGAAATTAGGGGGATGAGAGAGGATTCATTTTGGAATGGTCTGAAAATAAATAAACAGCGGCACCCTCAGCAAACCAAAAATTCAATTGTTTGTTTCAGATGACATGCAATTTTTGGATAGGATTTCAGCACTAAAGGGATACTTTGTTTCATCTCAGTCACCTGATTTCTTAAAACAAAAAGTTATTTTGAATAATAATGAAATAACTGTATTTTGAAAATGTTGAAAAAAAATTTTGGAAATTATTTGAAGTGTGATTAAACATTCTGAATTTAAAAACTGAGCAGTTCTTGACAACTACCTCACAAAAAGAAAAAAATAAGGAAATGAACTAGTAAGCCTGCAGAATCTGCTGTTATCATTAAATTAGATCTTTACAATGATGAATAAAGAGTTTGGGGAAGAAGATGCTGAAGTGTACCTTCTAGGCTCATTCATTCATTCATACATTTCTTTCTTGCAGTGTTTCAGGAGCTGAGGAGGCAGTAACAGAAACTGCATTTATTCAAAAAAACAATTGTTCAGGTGGTAATTTCCAGCTGGATGTAAGACATATTGCTGTTGGTGTATCTTTTGGGAGGAGAAGTCAGACTGCTGACTTACAAAGTAATAAGATCACACAATAAGGAATACCTCAGTTTTGATTTTTAAATTTTAGCAGAATAATATTCTAGCAGAAAACCTCAGAAACTGGCACTGGTCTCCACAACATTTTACATCTATTGCTACCAGAATTTATGCAGCTAGGTTTACAGTATCAAGAAGCTGTGAGTTATCTCTGTCATGCATATATTCACTACAACTCCATAATTATTACCATCTTTCTTGTTTCTTTCCTTACTGTGTGTTTTTGTCACACATTCTCAAATGCTTTTCCTAGAAGGGATGCCTGGAACTGATCATGAACTACCTAGAAAAATATTCGATTCCTGCTTCCAGATACATTTGGTATTGACAGCACTGCATCGATCCAAATAGGCCTCATACAGCTTTCTGTCTAAAAGGCATCTCCTTAGCATCTCACAGTTTGCCATTAATCTGAAATATATTATCATTTATTTTGAATACAAGTATTTCCGTATTTGCAAGCTCTATGCACTTATATCTTCAGTATATAAATCACAGGCAGAGTAGAAAACTGAGCATCTTCTCGTTAATGGAAAACTCAGCTACAAATAAGTTATCCTAGTGAAGCACATTCTCTTCTAATGCCATGTAATCACAAAGAATAAGGAAATAATTCTCTTCAGATGGGATTTCTAAGATGAGATTTATAGATGTGTGCCTAACTCCCTTAGACATCACAGTCTACAACAACAGATAGAGGCTTAAAAGAGTGTGTTTCATTTACAGATAAAAGCACAAGAGGTTGGATGTAGTTTTCATTTCCAGAAGAGCTTTGTTGTGGTTATTCCACTGACTAGAAACTGTGATTCCCTGAAACATTTAGCCCTTGAGAAAGAGAAGCAAGAGAAAAATCATGTGAGGAGTGGTAGAGAATAGCAAAAGATTGAACACTTCTTCGAGCTTGAACATGTTTTACTAAATTTTCATCTCTGTTTGGCTGGGTGGTAGTTGAAACACATTAAATGAAATGCTATGTGGGAGTGTATCACCATGCTACAGTTGCACTTTGTGCATACAATTCTTATCTTCCTAGGAACTTGTTCCAGATGTTTTAGAGAAGGAAAATAAACAATTATCTTGGTCATGTTTTAAGATAAGCTCTCAGTAGGTCTGGAAAATGTTTTAATATGGCCTTCCAGCTCCTTCTGCAAATTCCCTATAACATTAATTTTGTAAAACTGTTTACACCCTGTTTTATTGTCTCTGCTATTTGATGTGTGTAGGAAATTCAGCAAACATGATAATAGAAAAGGAATAAACTGCATTAGTATTTAGTGGTAAACACTTTTTAGTGTTTTATTTCAATAAAATATGGCAGTCAAGCACTGCACATAATTAAGGAAAAGCTTATGATTTTACCACTGTGTCCTGATATATAAATTACAAATTTAACATAAATAATATTTACTTTAAATCCTTATGATAAAATATAAGTTCAGCATTGTCAATGTAATGCTAGTATTTATCAGCCTACAGATAGTATTCTGCTTGGTAAATCAGGGATGGGTAGAAATACTAAATCTGGAGAGATGCTTTAAAAGTGAGGAGAAATTACATCAAAACTTTTCTTTTTCCCATGGAAACCAACCACATCCAGAGAGCATGCGTCAATCTGAAGAGACCAATAGTGAATCTCCGGGCCAACACATATTGTCTACTCCTTCAGTGTGTAAAACATAGAAGAAAAACATATTCTTTATAATGCAGTGTATGGCTGGGATGGGCAGGGAAAGGGGCAAGCAAAACAGAATGAAAATATGCTGTGTGCCGTTTCTTATTTGTAGCTTTTGTCTGTAGTTGTCAGACCTCCAGCTCCTTTCACTAGTCACTTCATGAACACAGGAATTCTGTCCCATACACTTCTTGCTGCAGATACCCTACCCCTTTCAGCAATGGTCAGTACACACAGCACCAGGGCACATATTTTCCCCTCTTTCCACATTGACTTTGTTTATTCATTTGGACTGATACGCATTTTCAATGTTAAAAGAGCTGCTAATCATTCAGTATTGCCCCATGATATCATGGTGCCACAAATCTTGCTGAATTGTGCTTCTTTTCTCAAACCCAGGCTCTCTGCAGGCATTTTTTATAGCCATCATTATTTCATTACAAAAAATGTCATATCTTCTCTAGCTTACAAATTCCCAGCCACAGAACTTGGGCAGCTACTTTAATGTAATGTTAAATTTTTAAAAATACTTTCACATTATATATCCACTCACTTTTTAAGAGTAATTTTAAAATACTGTTATGTTCTGACCAATTTTATTAGTACTTCTCCCCCCTTTTCTATGATCAAAATTAACATCTGTACAAAGAATACATGCTCTCTTTTAAATTATTACTTTTCATCTTGAATCATGCCTAGAATATGCCTTCTAACTCTATCCAGTGTAAATAACGCATAAAATAATCAAAGCATCATCATGACCTGACAGCAGAAGCCTTTTGATGAATAGGGTTTTATGTAGGATTATCATATGACATTTCCAAACTACATTATACTTGAGTCATATACTGTTGCATTAAATTCTTCTATCATGCTGGATTTGTACATTTAGCAAGTTACCAGCATTCTCCTTTGTGGTCAGATTTATTTAGCAATTGCAATCAAAAGCACCAGAAGTACAAAATGAAAGCAGAGCAGAGGAAGGATATTTTGCTAATGAAAAATCTGATCTTGTTGTGCTGTTATTTATTCCTGTTTCACCCTCAGACTGTTTCATCAAAATGTTTTTTTTCAGAGCACCAGACACCAATAGTCCCTAAATATGTTATAATTTTGAGTATTAGATATGCTGGGAAATAAGCAGTATAACTATGTAACAGCTAGGTTAGAAAAAATGTCTTCTCTCCCACACTCTACCACCACCACATCACATTCATGGCTGTCAAATTCTTGTTATCCTACCATTGCTCTTCAAGTGAGATAGTGACCTACAAATGTACCAATTCAACAAGTACAGTGCATGATGCCTTCAGAGTGTGTATACTGAAGCAGACTGATACTCAGTTGGGTGACAGTCATGCTTTCTTTCCAAATGCAATCACATGCCTTAAAAAGTGTATAGTTTAGCAGATAATGCCTTCCATGACAGGGCAAACATGAGGTCTCATCTGGTCTTTGGCACAAATAAAAAGTTCAGTTGATTGAGTTTCTCAGTTTTCATCAAGGATGAAGATTAACCATCACTAGAGAGAATGATAGTGCAAGATTTAGGACAGTCATCCATCAAGCACAGTAAGCAAAGTTAATCTACTGCTGCAAAAATAAAAAGGCCTATTTGTAACAGAGAAGTCTTCACAGGACAGACATAAAACACCCTAAAACACTCATGAACCCTCAAAGGAGTGCTTTAAAGCATCTTGCATGAAAGGTGCTAGTTGGTTAAGAGCAGGTGAAGAGTAAGGTAAGAAAAAGGGAAAGAACAATACAAAAAGAAACTGAGAGAAGGAAAAGAGGCCAAAAGATGGAAGAAAGGACTGAAAGGAAGAAAATGCAAAAGCTTGTGGAGCTAGTAAATCTAAGTAACAAAGAAGGGGAGAGGAGAGGAGAGGAGAGGAGAGGAGAGGAGAGGAGAGGAGAGGAGAGGAGAGGAGAGGAGAGGAGAGGAGAGGAGAGGAGAGGAGAGGAGAGGAGAGGAGAGGAGAGGAGAGGAGAGGAGAGGAGAGGAGAGGAGAGGAGAGGAGAGGAGAGGAGAGGAGAGGAGAGGAGAGGAGAGGAGAGGAGAGGAGAGGAGAGGAGAGGAGAGGAGAGGAGAGGAGAGGAGAGGAGAGGAGAGGAGAGGAGAGGAGAGGAGAGGAGAGGAGAGGAGAGGAGAGGAGCATTAGAACAGTAGGTGAGGGAGCAAACCAAAGAAAGAAAACCTGCCTTAGTAATTCCAATTCCCTTCCCAGACTCTACAATCCTGTATTGGGCTAAGTAGCTCATAGAAGGTAATTTTTTACCACTGGAATACACCAGGTTGCACCAAAAGGCAGGCTTTTAACAAACTGATTTCCCAGAGCAATGTGTCATTGGACTTTATCCCGTTTGCAGAAGTTACTCAGTTTAAACAGCAGAGTGGAGTAGAAGAAGGAAGAATGGAGAAGGAGTGAAAAAATTGGAAGGGAGAAGAGTGACGATAACGTCCTTTGGTGACAAAGACTAATGCAGAGTTTAGTAGAGTCCTCAAGGCTGGTGGTTGGTCCCTACTAAAAGTTAGCAAATGCCATTTGCTGTGTCCCAGTCCACTGTTTTTACCATGAAGCAGAAGTGCAGCAGTGAGTGTTTCTCAGTCAATGAATTTCCCAAGCAGATGACTCCCTCAGCACTTTAAAATAGTTCAAAATCCTACCCTCTCCTATGGTTTAAAATACATTGCTCTTCCACCCAAAATGTCATGAAGACTCCTAATTAAAGAAACAGACTTGACCTTCTCTTCTCTGAACTAATGCTACATACACTCTGCATACAGAAAAAGGACATTTAAAAAATAAAATAAAGTAAGATAAGTAAAAATCAATAGCTCTAAAATGGAACTATCTCCGTTCACCCTTTTCTCTATCAAGGACTAAGTCCCTAGAGGTCCCTTTCAGTGTCTTGCATTCTGAGAATAGACTCAAAGAATCACAGCCACTGATGGAGCTTAATTGCTTATCACAGTCTGAGAGCTAATGAAAATAGCCAAGTGTTACAAAATAATATGGTGCAATTGATATCACAAAGAAGTACATTGCTTAGGAGCTTAAAGCACTTGAGCAGCTAAAACCCCTGTATATTCTAAGTTATATCCGCCATATCAGCTTACAGTTTACCAAATGCTAAATTCCATCTGAATTAATCCAGAATACTGAAGTTTATTTTTCAACATTCTGTTCTAGCAAATATTTCCTGTAGCCAGGTTTTGAATGAGAAAAAGTGGTACTAGGTTTCCTGCTTTTGGTAATAAAAACAAACCATATAATATTACGCATTGAAAATACACCAAAATAAAATAAAATAAACCAAAACACTTCTTACTAAAAGAGGGTTGATGCAAGCATTCCCTGTTCAAATTAGTATAATCATGTCTCAGTTTGGAATACTTGGGTATCAAAAGTGATAACAAAAATATTTGGATGACTACAGTAATGAAGAGGTTAAATCAGGTTGTAATTAGATTTCAGTATGCATGGTCATGTGGCTAATAGTAAATTTTCCTTGATTAACTGATCCTGTTTGTTAAGAGCTCCTATTAACATTAGCACACTCTATATTGGCTGCAGAGACACACCATGGACCAGTGCAAGATTAATGAAGGCAGGTACGCATGCTGATTAGAATGTGGCAGTTTAATAAACTCTTCTAACATTAAATTATTTAATGCATTCATGCTCATGTAGGCTATTCGATGGTCAGCTTGACCACCTATGTGTTAATATTGGGAATTGAAATGCAGAGGATGGAAGAAATATAGCAGTGGATGAGGTAATTAGCTCTCATGTCTGATAAATGGGGCAATACCTATGTGTATACATGTTTTAGCACATCACAAATGGTGCTTTCATTAACTGGAATCTCTAGCTGAAAATTTTCTGAACATTTAGTTTGATTCTGATCCCATAAACAATTCAGCTAACTACTATAGCCAGTGCCTGTTTAATATTTGAAACAAATTTGAAGCAAGGATAGTGATAAAATACATTGTTAAAATATAACACAAATATTATCCTTGAAGCTTCAAAGTCATTTGGACATTATTCCAGTGTGCTGCTTTGAGACAAAGATAATGTTTAATAAACATTACCTGAAAAGTTACATACTGTTGTCTGATACTTGTTTTATCTTATGTTTTCCTCTCTGCTGTGTCACTAGCAAGTGGCTGTTAACTTTGCAAGAAAGTTTTTTGAAATTTGAGGAAGATGTCAAGTCAAATGTTGCTTTTCAAACCAGTACTGGCATCATCTAAGTGTGCACTCAAGTTACCCACTGGATCACATTCCATCTTGTTGTGGAGCAACACAAGCCCTCTGTGATATACACTATCAATTCACATCAAAAGCAACATAAAACAAAGGCACTGTTTTGGTGTAACATGGTGTGTCACACAATTTGATGCACTGCTTTTTGTCTTCAGTGGTATCCAAAACATGACAGTGGGAGGCCTGACGACTAGTCTGGTAGTCCTACCAAATCCTTTATGCTGGCATTTGAATCTCTTTTCAGATCATTTAACAAATCCAAATAAATTACAGGAATGGCTGATGGGCTCCAATTCAATGCTATATCCAGCTTCAAAATCTTTAACAAAATATAACCTCGCTAAAGCACTTTGGTGAATGAGCACTTTACTTATTGACTGTGGTCTCTGTCCATTCATTTACAGTAAGTCACTCATTTCAAATAGCTTCTGTAAAATTTTGAAGATTAAAATGATATAAAATGAATAGCTTTAGTACTGATCAGCCATGTAAGTGCATATTACTAGAATTTAATTAGCCATGCTATTACGTCATTGCCAATAATACAATTTGACAATATTGATGAAAATACCCCGTCACTTCAGACCTAGGAATCTTACCTAAACATAAGGCTATTAGACAGTATTGGGGTGGAGACTGTGCCTTTCCCAATACAAGTCTGGGTGCCATCATCACAAAAAATGAAAAATAAAATAAAATAAAACTGAGTGTACTAACGGTGTATGTGGGACAGAAACAAATTCATAAAATGTTAGTAGAACTTAAAGGAAAAAAAAAAATAGACTGTTGTCATGAAAAAGTGGATACCTGACATTAGCCTGCTCATGCTCACTTAGGACATCTGAAAGATTGATAGCACTGCTCAAAACCAACAAAACAGAACAAAAACAAAACCAAAGAAGATTCCATCTAAAAGAACAGTTTTGCTGCACATTGCTTGAAAGCACGATGGAGGCGTGTAAGTGCAAGACCCATTTTGTGTAAACGAAGAGCAGCCTAGGGAATTCTCCTGGCCATGCTGCTACATTGGGTTTGGTGATGTGGACAGTAGAACTGTTTCTGGCTGACTGGTACCTCCTACATGCAAGCATGTGCAATCTCAAACAAGACTGATTAAAAGAATTACCTATCTCAGTTTCTTCACTAATTAGAGCTCTCAGAAGATCCTATGTTTCTATCTGTTCACTTGGATCACCTAGAGTGATACCATTTTTCCTCTGGTATAAGTAAAATTAAGTAAAACTATAAATTTTACTATCAGAAAAAACTATAGCATCTCTTAGGGTGGAAAAGGTTAGAGATGGAAAAATACATGCCATACTTCATTCTAGGGGAAACAGACTTCAATAATTTCCTATCCCCACCTTGCCATGCATCATTTATTTTGAAAATTCACCTTTTCTGACTTGCACCTCAAGCGGACATACTGGATTTAATCTGGTTTCACTGCATTTACCATGCTGTCCCTCTGGGAACAGTGACTGGGCAGTGACTGCTCCTTATGATTGCATGCCAAATTCTACTAACATTATGGTTAGAAGACTGCTAACCATCAGGTAGAGGCAAGAAGGCTGACACTGAGAGAAGAGCATACAGATCCATTCCAAATCAGAGAGAGGAAATAAATAGTCTGAAGGGGCAAAATGAAGGACAAAAGCACCCATAAAAGTAAATGAAAGCAGGACTGGGAAGAGACAAATGTGAAAGCAACATTAGGAAAAGAAGATGGAAAAACAAAAGAGCACTTGTTGGAATAAATATTTACATGGCATGGCAAAGAGTATTTCCTAGGCAATGGAAGATGCCATGACAATTACAGGGAACCTTTCCATAAAGTCCTTTCAAAGAGGTTATATAAATATTAAGTGAGATCTGTTCATGTATTTAAATCACAGACCCCAACATCTGTGAGACCACGTGATACATGGTGTAAGGAAGCTAAGTTTGGTCACTGCCCTGCTTTGACAGATCTATGATAAGGAGAGACTATTTAATATGCAACAGGATTAACAGGAGGCATTGTCAGATGAACTGCCGACATCTTCCTAAATGGCTTCCTTCAGCTTGTAAAGGCTTTGACAGCATTCTCAGATGCAGATTTCTGTAAAAGAACTGAAACGTGTGTAGTATTGTACTCTCTGACAAGCCTATGATCCCAAATATCATAAAGACACAAAACCTTTACTGCATTAGGTAATTTTTTGAAGTTGCTGTACTTATTCCTGTGCTTGTCTAATCCTCTCTTCTCTCTGCTCCGTAATCTCTCCAAGTCCCCCTCCAATGCCCTTCCAATTACAGTTCCATGCTGCCCATCATGTCGTCAGCTGGAAGATAGTAAGTCTGGATTAGCATTAAATTCCCTTAAGTCTTTCAAAGTCTCCACCTGGGTATGAAGTAAGCCTGAAACTTTAATTATATCTACCCAGCTGATCCAAGTTGTTCTTTGCAGCTAGGTACTTGTGTTTCCAGAGACCAGACCAGCTAGTAGTTTGTATCTTCTGAGCACAGGCTAGCAACAAATTTGAAAGAAAAGCAAACTGGCTGACTCGGTATGGTATATTTAGTCTTCAGATGCAGCAGTTTTCTTAAGCAGATGACATATTTTTCAGAAGTAGCCGCTGCACAAACAGCTCTAAACATGAATGATATTGGAGTGCGCTTACTTTAAATGACCAGTGGGATCAAACAGATCATGTTTTCACTGAAATTGCCAAAATTACTACACCTACAAATACAGAGATTAGCTAAGCCCTACTGAGAAGGAACTTGGTGCAGCCGAGTGAATTCAAGCCTTGCCTTGCTGCCCGTGCACACTTGTGGCCACGCTGCACACACTGCTGAGGAACATAAGCCGATGAGAATCGTGTTCCCATTCCCAGCATTTCCTCAGCTGTGCTCTGCTCTACTTGCATTATTTCTATGCACAACTTTGACTCAGCATAGACTCTGGAGGAACAAAAATCTCTTTTACCGTTTAAGAAATCTAAGCTTTTTGATTTTCTGTCCTAGTATTTAAAATGTGTCGGGAAGACTTTATA
This sequence comes from Phaethornis superciliosus, assembly GCA_023637945.1. Lineage (NCBI taxonomy): Eukaryota > Metazoa > Chordata > Aves > Apodiformes > Trochilidae > Phaethornis > Phaethornis superciliosus. The sequence continues at coordinate 15,029,068 of JAJQWJ010000009.1, read as the reverse complement.
GACAAATCTGACTACGTTATCAGTCTAAACAGAGTATTTCTAATAACAATACAACAGGACAAAACAGTGAAGCCACATATAAAATCCAAAATGTAACTGCATTGCAGTGTCTGAGCACAACTAAGCCCACGAAACAGTCCAATACATTTGTTGCCTATTTTCCTTTAAAACCCACAAAGAGACATCAGGTTATTAATGAAATTTTAGGTGTTTTGTTTAATTTTGCCTCTTATGTCTATTTAAGTGCAACTACCCAGATCAGATGGATAGATAATTTACATCCTAACAGCTCATGCCCTTGCATTATTAATCTGGATATCTTTAAGAGCAGATTTTCCAGGTTAACACCCTGGGGGGAGCCACTTAAAAATAATATTCTTTGTTGGCATGCAAATGGATATGTGCTAGTCACCTTCTTCCATTTATCCTGGGAGATTGCAAGGTTTGGTTAGGTAACACCAGGTGTAGAACTGAAAAGTATTCTCACACATTCTAACCCACAGCTGCCATCAGCAACGGGTGGGAGGTCATGGAGATGTCTTTGCTCCAGGGACAGAGGGTGACTCCTAGATTCAATGTGCTTCTCCAGAGTATGCAGCTGCAAAGATTGTGTCTGTAAAAGCATTTCTTGATACAAAAGACAATATGTAAGGTCCTCCTAGAGACTAAGAACAGTTATGAAAAAAATTGCAACAGTTTTTTCTTGTTTCTTCCTTTCTTGGGGATCCTATGTGCACAGCTAATGCTAAGCCCAGATTTAACACAAAAAATATTCTTAAAAGTAGTTTTTCTATGAGAAGATTTTGAGAAGTACTATAGGTAACCCCTAGTAAGAACTCTCTAAGGAGAACCTAGTGCACTTAAATACATAGACTTGTACAAATATCTAGTGCAATGTGGAGAGATAAAGCCATATAGCTACCATTAGCAGTAATGGTTGTTTCACCCCTGAATTCCTGCGTTACCCCCAAGTATCATATTTATTGGAAGGTTTTTTTTACTTTTTTATTTTAGTTTTTTCAAAGGCTGATTCAGAGTGGATTTAAGATGTTTCAACACCCAGAAGTGTTGAAAGGACTCCTCATGGAGTTAATTTCAATTGGCAACTTTGACGAATAAACATATATATATTAAAACTTGTATTAATTTATTAAAAAAAACTCAATAGATTAAGAAGTATTGCTGTTGCAGTTAAGCAAAGTTAAGGAATGTAAATAAAATGGCTTCTCATGGCAGAAACTAAAGTATCACTAACACTCCTATAATTTTAATTCATCCTCCTTAAACGAATGATTTACAATATAGCTTTAAATTCTATGGTTACGTTATTAATTTTTCCCCCAGGAAATAGTTCAGTCAGTGTCCTAGCCAGATGGTGCTCAGCAAAGGAGCAGGGCAGGTATTCTATTTTTTTGTTATCTTCACTGTTTAGAGAGTGTTCCTTCTCACTGCACACTCCAAAGTGTATTTTACAGAACAAAGAATTTTCATTTACTTGTGGGAAAGTCTATTACCCTCCATGGTATAGTATCTGAATAGTTCTCCAACATTAATGAATTTATTTCCAGAACATCCCTTTGGTTCATCTAATTGTAAACCATTTTACAAGTGGGAAGCTGAGGCACAGAGCTAATAAGGTTAAAAATACCTGCTCATCTTGGGTTCTTCTGAGATGCCTAACACTGTTTCTCCTTACTATTAAGCCTTACGCAACACTGTATTTGTTCAAGTGTACTTCCTATTGACCTACTGTAGTTAGAAGCACTTCACTAAATCAGAGCATACCTCTGTGGGGTAATGCAAACACACTTATGGGTCAGCTGACACAACTGTTGCCATTGGCAGCATCAAGGGTTAGGTTTTAAATTCATGGGAATTAAAATAAAAACTCAAGCCATCATAACGAACCCAGAGATCATTACACTATGTTTGCTGGTACTAAAACCAGAGACCTAATTTCCCCACTTACAAAGCAGGAGTTTAAGAACCAATATATTCACTAAAGGTAGAACAGAGAACTGTAGAACATGTAGACAAGCAGAGGATGACTTCTTCAGAAAGTGGAAATTTAACACTTCCATTTTTTTCCTCAGAGTCCATGTGGGCCCAGGAGGATGCTTTCTCAACATGCTCATGGTTTGATATGACCCATTCTTGCTAGGTAGCTGGGTCCAGCTCTGGAGGTATCAACCCACAGCTCTGCATTGTTTCTGCCAGCTGCCCGGACTGCCTGGCTCCCACACCAAGCCCAGTGCCGATGCTCTCCCCAGGGATGGTCCACACTGCTCCTCACCTCACTGATGGTACTTTGGCTAATTAGCCCCAACATTTTTACCAACAGCTGCTGCCACTCCATCTCCAGGAACACTGCGCAGACTACTGACAACTAAACACACTTTCTTGGAGTCTTTTTCAAACAAGCATGGCAGGGCCAGAGCTCTTGCTGGAGATAAGGGTGACTGGTTCCTCTCCTCCCCAGATGGGTACATACAATTACCAGGCCCAGGCTTCTGCACACTGGCTTAGGAATGGTCCTCCAACAGTTTCCAGGATCTGTTGTCCTTTGAGGACACAAGTCCATGTAAGCAGAAATTACATTCAAACATAATAAAACACCATGTGCAAACTTTAGAACGTCTCAGGTTAGAAACAGCCCCCAGCAGAGCTGTTTCCCCTTTGCTCATTCTCCTGGCTTCTCCTGCCTCAGTGGTTCTTAGGCTGAATAGGAACGTGGGCTTTTTGCTTTTACTCTAGACCTCAGTTGCCCTGCTTTTCTAAAAGATTTCTCCAACTTAACATACATAAGATAAGAATCCAGTTCTCTAGGACAACATTCAGTTACCAGTCTCCTTAAGTGTTCTGCCTCTTCCTCTCCTTGTCCCATGGCAGACTTCTTTGTATTTACTGTTCCTCTCCTGAGCCTCATCATCTCAACCCATTTCAGCTCACATTCTCCCAGCTATCACACCCAACTTCCTACTCTGGGGATGCAATATCCACATTCAGTGATGCAACCCAGGAGGGAGAGAAGAAATCTTGCTACAAAAACAAAAATTTTAAAAAGTGAAGAATTTGGCTGCTGAACCCCCATCAACTCTCCCTGAAGAAAACAAGCAAACACTGACTGGGTGTTTTATTGTATATGATGCAATAACTTAGCCAAACTTTCATGCTTCCTTCATGTCGAGAGTGAAAGTCACACACTGACATGCTTATCACTGCTGTCAAATGGCAAGTCCTTGCTCCTTCCATGGGAGCAGCAGTTTCTGAGTAAGTAACTTAAAGTAATTAACACAGACAAAGCACCTGTCCTTTTCCCTCCTTTCGATTTTCCCTCCTTTAATTCTCTGAAATACCAAAATACTTTCAGTATTTACTGAAATAATATTATTATTGAAATTATTTTTATTTATTTTTTTTTATTATCTACTGAAATAATATTATTATATTATATAATTTACTTTCAGTAAAATTCGGAAACAAAACAGAATTTTTCAACCTTATTATTTCAATTAGCAACTGAAAGGGATCTTATAATGACTTACTTGCTCTCCAGGCTGTGGCTATTACAGCAAGAATATCAACTGCAAATAGATGGACAGCCCAACAAAGATTTTTACACCTTTATGAGTCATCTGGCTGGAGAAGAAACATATAACATTGAATTTTGCCTCCTATTACAATCATTCACCAGTCATCAGTCCACTAAGAGGGATGATCCCGTGGGAGAACACCTGTCTATACCAATTTCTTGTCATCTTCAACCCATAATTACATATCCCTGGGGAGAAGGTGCCAAACTTTATACCACAGGCACTTCCAAGTTATTATTTCTCTCTAAAATTACAATAGAAGTATTCTGCAGAAGGTTTTTGTATTTCTCTGTTCTGAAGAAGATGATATATTTCAATGATCTTGTGTTGAAATCTTTTTATGTTAAATTCTCTATTTTTTTTAAATCTAGAAGTTTGGGCATTTTTTTTTAACTTTGAAAAATCACCTTCTTCAACAAGAAAGCTAAGTCTCAGCCATCTGATACCTAACATGTCAAAACAAGAAAATAAGCATGCAATATAAGGTGTAAAGCTCTCACCGGGACAGATTGCTTTCAGCACCATCAATAACCACAAAAGAAAAGCTTCCTGAATCTACTTACTAAGTCTTATACTTAGCTTACTAGCCTTATGACTCAGGAATTGCTTCTTCTGTGGTCTATACAAAACCAAACAGTATCAACGGCTCACACCCTCATGAAGTATCTGGACTATATTATTATTATTATTATTATTATTAAAAAGTATTAATAGCAATCAGCAGACATTTTTCACTGTGATGGATTCAGTGTGCTATAGGATGAAACTTTTTATTGAAAAATAGTGAAACTACAGCATGCCTGGCTTGCAAAGGTAAACTTTTCATTTGTACATGGACCCAGTCTTGTGTCAGTCTATCACAACAGCTCTGAGGAAGATTGCCCTCATCTCTCTCAACTGTTGGTTATTTGCTAAATCTAATGTTTCAGATATCTCCAATACGATATTGCACACTTAAAATAAACTCAACCTGTGTTTTCCTGAGCATGGAATAACTGCTGCCTTCAAGAATGTTTCAAGTAAGCCCAGGAGGGTTCTGTCTGAATCCCAGAAACTGATGTGTTCGAAACCTCATACAAAATAATATGAAGTCTATATTCACTATAATCATTGCAGCTTGAAATTATCATCTAGCCCTAATACAAACTTAAAGCTTCATCCCAGGGGCAGCAATTTAAAATTTTTAGGCTGATTCTACAAAATGGGTACATACTCTGAAGTATGAGGTTAAATGACCAATAATTTTATATTTTAAAGTTTGGTCTGTGATATAGAAAGGTGTTGGAAATAGTGACTACAGCATGTTGTTCAATGCTGTGCTTCAAACATCACAGACTTGGATATCACAACCTTTGATTACCATAGGCATCAATATCTGAACATAATTTGCCCCTCCACCTCCCACCTAGATACAGCTACATGGATCTTGGGATAGTGAATGTCATATTACTTTCCAGCTAAAAACACCACCTTCAGCACCCCTAGCTCTCAGTCAAGAACTAATAAACAAAGTGCAAATAAATTGTGATGCAGTTTTGAAAAAGGGAACGACATTTAAAAAACATCTGCTAGGCTGTATGATGTAACTCCTCAGGAACATTGACATCTTCTGCATTAAAAGACATATCAACCTAGAAAGTTTATCGTGGAAAGAAAAATTCAGGCATAAAAAAAAGGTAGCTTATTAAAGTAGTGAAATTATAATCATCTGAATTTTTGCTTTTCCTTCTGCCTGTAAAATGGAGTATTGAGGCTGACAAAGATTCAGTATTGGTGCACCTTTAGAAATACCAAGAAATACACCTAGGGCCTGCTGTGTCCTAGTAATGACCTTGGCAATGGCCTCACAGATAGACCTCCACAGAGTTTTGTTCCCTCAATAAATGTCAAGTATATACTCATTTGACCTTCTCAAATAAACTAAAAGTAATACAAAAAATGGGAAAAAATATTCTGATTAAAATAGAAATGCACATTTTAACTTTCTTTCTGTGAATTTTTCACATACAGTGAAAACAAACATCTTGAAGAATCATCCAAAATACTACTCAGTTAATGGCTGAAAGAATCTCCATGTATTTAAGTGGAATTAGGGCAACTGACACAGGAGTTCTTTTTGCAATAACATTGATAGACAATAAGTGCTTCTCCAGATGTCACTCTGGAGAACGCATTGCACATCTATCTCACATATTTGTCTCTGGGACAGGTGGCAATAAATTTCTACTTCTCTGCTTTAACTGTGATGGGCAGACAGGCAGACAGGCTTTTATTTCACAGTGGATTCCTTTTTGTCAGCATTTCAGAATATTAGCTCTCACACTCTTCCTAGAACAAAGTCTTAGTTCAAATTTCATGACCACCGGCAGTTGGTTCACATAGAGGTCAGTTTCCAAAGTCTCATCATGCTCCCTTAAAATTGTTTCACATTAGGCCACACAGAGAAGACTTAACTTTACTTCTGGTTTATCAAAAAAACTTTTGTATGTTATACAGCAGTAAAATGTAACAACCAACAACCTCAGTTGGTCCATTTGTGAAAACTTGTCAAGGTAAGTTATGAGGAAAATCAGACTGATGGTGCATTTACAACTAAAATCAACTAAAGCACAAGAAAATAAATTACATTCCAATTGGACTTGCATTCCCACTAATTATTGTGAATTAGAGTGGGGGAAATTCAGCTAGTACTTAATACATCATGGCTCTCTTTTAAAGTCCTATACTCTTCCTGCATTAATGCTAATTTAACATTCAGAATAAAGTAAGACCTTAAATGTTTCAATAAAACAGTTCAATTTTAAATTTTAAAAAATGTATCTCTGATTATCAGTCACTATTCATGCACAATGAAAATTAATTTTCCAGTATTTGATACTGGGCTCTGATACTGCTAATATAACTAAAAAATGTAATTTTAAAACCCCCTGAAGTAGCCTTTACAATAACAGTCTATTTAGACTTACAGTGTGCTTACAGGTTTAACCAGGATCCAGACATGAGATTTTAAATAATTCATATGTTCTCTGAGTGGAGGCTTACAGCACAGTTGCTCTGTAGCCAGCTCAAAGGATACAACTCTTTAAAGGATAGTTAGCTTGTGTCATATTATATTGCAATCTCACATGCAGATATCTCTTATATGTTAATTATCAAAGCAGCAGTCAATGTAATCACTCATCACTGGTGGCCCAGTGCCAAACCTTTTTGCTGTGGTTATTGAATTTCTGCTCACCAAGTCACTGGGAAGAATCCTTGCTACTGCTTTACCACATACAGTAAATACCTTTATCTCCAGATACTCTGGCTGTTATCTATCTCCTACAAATTATTCGTGATCCACAGTGCTTGCTAAAGAACACTTCTGGGTGCTGATGAAATACTAAAAGAGACTTGCTGGAAGAACCAAGAACAGTAAAAAGAATCAGAAAAGAACCCAGATAAATACTCTTATGTAAAGAATGAGAGGAAAAATAGGATAATATGAATGAGACTGTGAAGATGAGTATGGGAGGACAGCAGAAGAGCTTACAATGAGCAGGAAGAGAGGTCAGTGAAAGCAACGAACTGGATTCTGGCCTGCTGTTCCTACCGCTAAGTTTGGTTACTACCAAAGCCAAAAGAGAGGATGAGACAAAAGGAGACAGTAAAGTCCCTGCCTAAGCCTAGAAAACTTTTACAAGGACCAGTAGGTGTTGAGATTCCCTTCCACATATGAACTGAGTCTCTGTTTCTGCTGGAAAGATGCAAGGTTTCTTTGCAGGGTAGTGGGAAAAGAAGACACCTCCTACCACCAGAAAGCAGAAGGCACAGGAATCTCACTATACAAACAGCTCCACAAGCTCACTTGGGTATGAGATTGCTAGGAAGCAAACAATCAAAGCATATACTATAACTACAACATTTTAGAAACCATGCAAGTGAAAAATATTATACCAGATACTATCATGCATGCCTATATTTTAGAGTGAAGTGGTACTTTTTTCATTTGGATAGTACCTTTAAAGAAGCGAGTGATGTTTATTTGTTAATACTGAAGGTAAAAGCAATTTCTTTTACAAATTATAACCTCTCATGAAAAGTCTGATTCTTTCCCTTATTCAACACAAAGCATTAGCAATCACTAAGTAGACTCAAAGCAGTATTGCCAATGAAATATAATATATTGCATTAGAAATAAATTTCATATTAAAATAGGGACTTTTACTACAGAATTACATTTTAAACTTTTTTTTTTTTTCAAATGAATTACTGAAACTTTTGCACTATGAAAGCTCTCAGGCAAAATTAATGGTTTTGTTTTGCAAATTAATTTAGATATTAAAAAATTATATTTTCAACCAAGATCTCAGTTACTCAGATTAAATATTAACCAAAAGCTGTCTTCTGCTTAAATAGAATTTAGCCTTTGAAGTGTTTTTATTAATCTCTTCTGATGTAGGTGCTTGAAATTCTATGAAAGTGCTGCCACTACCAGTTCTGTGCATCACTTACTGTAATTTATTTTCAGAACATAATTCTATTTATAAATGAAAATCCTATTAAAAGAAGACAAGAAAAATTAGTCCTAGACTTTGCATTGGTAGAGTAGAAACAAAATGAGCAGCCTAACCTGAAGTGACATTTACAAATTACCTGTTAATTTAAACTGGGTTGAAGGATGACAGAGTTTAGTCAGACTGACAGGAAGTACCGAAGGAATGACAGTTGGGCCTGCAGTGGCCATAAAGCTCCCACAGCAAGCACATTTATCTGCCTTCTCTGGGAAAAGCTTCCCTTGTAGTAAATAATATATTTATAAAAATATTTACTTTTTGGCAGCCCAGCAAGTGAACATTTTATGGACCTGAACCCCCTCACTTCTCATCCCTCTCTTTTTATTGTTATTTTTAGTAGAGTTAAGAGCTGCTTTAAGATGGCCACCTGCCTCTAGTCACATGGTTGATTCATCACCATCCCCCTAAAGCTAAACCACATGATTTTCTTAATGAAAATGAGACAAGAAGTGACAAGGCTTGTATCCTTTAGTTGCTTCAGGATAACAGTCATGCCCTAAGACTGGTTCCTTTGTTCACAGGCATTCTTTGAACAGACACAACTGGCCCCACAGTACCAAATATTTATAAGAATAATAGCTGCTCTCACTCTTACATGCTTAAAAATAGTATGGAGAAGACTCAAAACTAAGCACTAAGAATCTCATTATTTATTCACTTCTGAAAATCAAAATGTTGTTTGAAGGAAGAGGCTCAAGTGTCTTACACTTTATCATTACACACTTCTGGAGTGCTTAAACTTTTATAAAGTATTTAAGCTACCAAAGGAGTATTTGGGAGTTTTAAAATAATCTAATGGCAGTTATTTGGGAATCTATCCCTCTTACTATGTAGGTATCTGTCCCTCTTATAATGATTGGTAAAGCAGCATATCATACAGTTACTGCAGCTCTTTTCTGCAGGGGAGTACCACACATATATGGAGAGAAAAAAAGACCATAGCTAACTCAACCCACATGTAAGATGTTCTTGTGCACACTTAATAAAAATTGCTTTAATATTTTTATCAGCAAGACCTATTTTACATACACATATAAATTACTGGATATAAATTTTAAATGCTGTATCTTAGTTCCATGATCTTAAAAGCATATTCTGATTTCATTCACCAGGCACCCATTGCTCAGCCAGCCATGGTGTCCCCTCTCATCTCACCCACTTTGCCTCATGCAGTCCAAGGATCCTGTTGCAATCAAGGAACTAGATCATATAAAATATAAACACTCTGCTCACTCTTGGGGTATATAAACCATGCTGATATAAAGCAGATGGTTAAAATTCTAAACTTATCTATCAGTTCTCAAAAGTTTTGTATAAATTCCTCAGGTCCCATGAGGATCATTTGATCATTTGCACCTATTTATAGGTGCAAAACAAATGCTACTTGGGGATTCTATTTATGTTCCAGAACAAAGGCATGAATTTCCATAATCTCTTTCAACAAAATTCAGAAGTCCTTGTTTGAATGCCGCTTCCAGAAAACTTGCTTTAGAAATTGACATTCAAAACACAAAAATGTCAACCATAGCCAAGTTTGCAACACCAAGCAGAGTTAGGGCTTCTGCAGGTTTCTGTGGAAAACCTGTAATGGGTACCACCATTGTACAGTAGACTTTCTAAATAGAAGTAATTTCTGCCCTTTATTCTTAGCACAGGGCACCTGATTTTTTTCTTTTTTAAATAATGGCTTGACAGTTATGTAATTCTACACCTACTGTACAAAAGATTTTCCCTATTTAATAGCAGAGAATAAATTCTGGAAGCTGAAAAAATCTTATTATTATGGAAGAATAGTAAAATAAGATCTACAGTACCATTATTTTTGAAATTAGACATTCTACCCTAGTCAAAAGATCCAAATATAGACCATGCTCTGGACTATAGTATGTCAGCAATGAAAAATGGCACCCAGGTTCAACCTAAAGAGTCCAAGAGGACACAATTAATAATTTGATTTCTCTCAAAAAGAAGTTTTGAAGCTCTAGCAATAGTGGGAGGAGAGGACAAGAAAAATAAAACCCGAGTTACTACCACTGAGGTGTTATCCACCGACTTCCTCCCTCACTAAACCTGGTAAGGCTTCACCTCCATTACACAAAGGAGAAATGACCACTGGGATTATCAGACTACAGAGCAGGAAAGATCTTTTCATCAGAGATGCCTAATACAAAGAGGAGAAACACAATCCCATCTCCAGCTTGACTCTGTCATATAGGGTGCTTTAATACTTCTTTGTACATCTTCCATAGGTACATCTTCCATATATCTTCAGGGAGACTGTCTTCTATTTAGATTTGTAGATAGAACTAATTAGCAACATTTTGTTAATTCTCTCCCACACAACTTTGTCCAGAAAATCATGTATACTTCTTTGGCCAATCACAATTATTTATCCAAACTTATTAAGTGTTCCTGTACTGTAAGACTGATATCCTTGCCCTTATACAGTATATCAAGGACATATGATAATGATAACGATCAATGTTATTTTAACACTGCACAAAGGCCAGGATGTCAAGGCCATTTCTTCATTAGAGAAGAGGACTATTGATTATTAACTACAGACTGGCTAGAAATGAATAAATTAATAAGCAGATTACCCAACTACCAATTACATGCAAAAACTTAGTCAGGTATTTGGGATGCAAATTAATTATTTTAGGAGGTAGACTTGTTCATCATTCAGTGCCATTATTTTGATTCCATGTATTACACTGGCAACTTTAAACTGTCACATGAAAAGTTCTGCAGTCTCTCAGAACTAGTCCAATGAACTGGAAAACAGAGCTAATGTGCATTGTTCCTTGGGAATTATTACGTGTTAGCCACTGACTGAATAGCATAAAATGCTCTAGTGGAAGAGTATTTCCTCTTCCAGATATCAGAATGTTACTCTGGCATTCCTGAAGCTCCAATCATAAGGTTCACACCATTTATATTTACCTCTCAACATCTCTGCCCAGAAAACCTCCTTTGTTTTTCTATAATCAAAAGATCTACTTGTCTTTTAGGCACTCAGAAAAGGTATTCACTGATATCTGTTGTGGTTTATTCTTCCAGCTGCAGAAATTCTTTTCTTCCCCCCACCCATTTTTTCCTTTTTTTCATTCTCTGCTTTTTATTGCATTTTAAGAGTTAATTCTGATGCCCTAGCTGGAAAAAAACAGGAAAAAAAACAGGAAAAAAAACAGGAAAAAAAAAAAAAAAGAGATACAAAAAGCTTTGCCGCTGAGACTGCTGCTTGAGGAGGTCATGTCACTATATATGAAGTAATTTATGTAGGACTCTAACCAGCATTCTGAATTCCCTGATTTCTGATCCCCCCAGGAAAATGGATGCCAGCAATGAATCATGTGTCTGAACGATGGCAGTAGACCTTCTTTTTCTAACTTTGTTTGCTAAATAGTCAATTATCTTTGAAAAACACTCCCAAATGTTTTTTAACTCTATTCCACAACCTAAAAATATCTCAAGCTAACTGTGTTCTCATCAAATTCCTTCATTTTCAGGCAGAATTTACATCAGAATCCTCTACTGTACACATAGAGTTTACTGTCCCTCTGGTAACTAAGAATCACCTTACTGATCATCCAGAGCAAAGGAGGACTAAGGCTTGGATGTCATGCTAAATAGCTTTTCTAGCTTTACTACAGCTATAGGACTCAAAGAACAAATTACCTCAGATAAATTCTTTGGCATACATTTCATGTCCAGCTTTAGGACTTATAAGAATTAGTAGATACAGAAAAAACTTATTCTTTACAACTTTGCATCTTAGTGATGACACTTCTTGAGGAACATTTCAAGTGTTTTCAGACTTCCAGGTAGACATCAAGCAAAAAAGAAAATCTTATGCCTTTATTGGCATCATACTTCGAGGGTAAAAGTGATTTAGATTCATAAATACATACTGTAAGTGCCATTTGAATTCTTAAAAAATCACTGTTCTGTTGCAAGGTTTCCACAAAGGCCCATGAATTTTTTTACTGGTAGCAAGGCTAGAAACTGCTTAATCATGACCATGTGACTGATGCACACCTAGACCTGAGAGCTTTCAAATATTAAGACACCTATCCATCACCTCAGCAGAATTCATCAGATAGCTGTCTGTAGAGCACTGACAGCTTCACACAGAACACAACAAGCAGGAGGTTCTGTTTTGCTGCTACTCAGCCCAGTAGATCTAGATGCTGCTGTAATGCAGAGCACTGTCAATTTGCCTAGCTGATTTGGAGCTATGACTGAACTTAGATCTCTCTCCTTCCAAGCTATATAAGATCCTCAGAGGCAATTTTTTCTCCATATTGCTCACTGAGATTGTTCTGCTTTGTTTAAACTGCTTAAACATCCTTTGGGAAAAAGTAAAAGGGAGGATGTCTATAGGCTGGCAGCCAGACAACCCCCTAAGAAACCCTATTATTCATCATTGCAAAGTTTCCCCTGTATCATTTAGACCATGTCCACACAGCATCCATTTACTGAGGCCACAAGGCATAAAACCAAAGCATTATGGGCAGCAGAAAAAAAACCTTACCTCCCCCTTAACAAACAATTGATGAAATGCCTAACACAGAGAGGCAAAATCTTTAGAAAAGATATGTGTCATCATGAGGAAAACACAGTAGGAGCAACAATAAGAGTAAAACATACTCAGCATATGAAAAGCAAGGCTATCAGCTCCATAACTAGATTGGTCATCCCAACCAAAGGACAACCCAGAGATGCACTGAAGCTTAAGGAAAGTAGATGGAAAGGGGAGGGAGCACTTTCCTTTACAAACCATAAACCATACATGCCACAGTTGAAACTTCGCTTGTAAACTTTCTGGCTTAATCCAACAGAGATGACCTACCAAGAAATACATAAAAGGGAAGAGAGTGTAAACAGGATATCAACAATAATTTTTCCATCATTTGTCACCTTCTCTTTCTACAGAGGCAGCTTAGCAAAAAGTGCAAAAGACCAAATAATGCACTCCTGCAAATATGGGGTAATTTTTTTAACCTACTATTCATTAAACTAAACCTGTGATTGCCAAGCTACCATTTCTTTCTTTCAAAGATTATTTTAAAGAATTGTGTGTTGTTTATCCTGTGCTTAGTCAGTGATTTTAGGAATGTAACTATTGCCCAGTAAGGGCGGTCACCAAAAGTATTTTATTTTAACTATTTTTTTTTAAAGGGGGGATTGCTAATTTCCAGAAGAATCTTTTGGTTTTTCTAACCAGATTCTTGTTGCTGATGATAATACATGCCATAAAGACCATAGGTGTTTTATTCCCACTGGATTATGTGAAATATTCAGAAAATGCTTCCAGCTTTGGCAATACCTCCATGTTGTTATGACATTATTCTCTATTATCATGGCCACTTTCGTTTGGTTCTTTCTAGCCTGCAGGGACAGGGGTGTGGAAATGGAAGTGGAAGTGGAAGCATCTGAGAGAATCTATGATATTTTATGTGAAACCTCACCGATTCTTTCATTCCAGACTGTGAGTCATCCACATTTGTGTTCACAAAGCCCTTTCACCAAATCTTTAGAAAGACAAGCAAGGCAAGACTGAGGTATGCATACTTGGGATGTTTAGAGCATTCTTTTAAAAGAAAATTTAGTACTACACCTATTGAGTTTAAATTCCACCATGCCAGTGAGAACTCTGTGCCCTCCCCTTGTGTTCATTAATCACACTTGGATGCTGCTGTAATAGAAAGCAGACACAGGGAAGGCAAAGAGCAGTATTAGTAGATGTCCCCAACCCCTTTCCTATAGGGAAGGGCTAAAATAAACATCTTTTACTGATACCACTTGCATTCTTTTTTTGACCAGTAAAAATGTAAGATACAAATCCTGGCATCTCCTATGAATATCTGTAAATCTAAACTGTGAGAACTGGTTAATCTAAGAGGGGTTTGGGTACTTATTAAAAACCCTAGGGCCCTTTACTGGGTAGACTCAGGCCAAGATGTGCAGTGTAAGGAGCTCTTCTGGCTTAGCGTTGATCAAGATAGTATCTAAGTAAATAAATATTCTTACCACCATAGGCCTTAGGGGATGAATAACTGGTCTTATAGCCATAGCAAAGGCTCTTAGGACTATGTGCTGGACAAACACCATAGCTACACACAGACTCAGTGCCCCTTTCCAGGACAGCCTGAAGGATTTCCTACAGCTTGATTGAAAATGCTGAGGAAGTAGTTGTTAATATTTCTTAGTTTTTGAAAGACATTAATATAAGACTTTAATCTTTAAATGAAAATGGATAGTATCCCAAACTCACCCAGGGAACACAACTACAGAATCTCAGGAGAGTTTCTTCAGTGGGTATACCCTTCCCAGCTCAAGGCTTCAGTTCCCTGATATGATCAGTTAATTTGCTTTTCTTAAATGCTGAGTGGCATACAAGATACACTAGGTACACTAGATAGAAATAAATACATAAAATTTTAGCTCCCTTAATTTTACCAGACAGATTTAATAAATGCACATAACTAATGGCTATATAATGACTTCCCTAAACTCCTACTTGTAGATCATGCATTCTATTTCCCAGTACATCTTTTGCTCCATGAAAAATTAAATTGGAAAGTCAACAAGAGAGAAATCAGACTGGGGACATTTTGAACCCATTCACTTACATTTTCACTCTTTGTACAATGTGGATAGTGTATTTTTATGGCATGTTTGGTTGCTATTCAAAACATCTTTTTTTTTTTTAACTTTATTGAATAGTGAAATTATTAGATGAGTAGAATTCTGTATGCATAATAAGAGCACAATTTAAAGCTGTCCCTAGGCTAATTTATGAAGCACTAAATCAATTGGAAAAGTTTTCCCTTTTTCTTAAAGAGGCACAAGGTTGCTTTTTCAGCTGTTTTTGTCTGTTTTCATGGGCTGCACATTGATCACAGCCTGGTACAATTAGCCAAATGCATATGGGAAAAGAAGTATCAGCGGGATGAAACTAATGATATGTGTACTCTTTGTTGGTTTGTCTCACTTCCCTTTCTAGATGAATTCTCTGCTAACTAGTGCACAAGTCATTAGTGAATAAGGTTCTCAGGCACTGACCAATGTGTAAGAGAATACAACTGAAGAACAGGAGTTTTGAAAGCAGATGTTTGTGATTGCAAATAGACAAGGCTTGAAAGCCAACCTAGCAAAATGTTACATGAAATACCCTTCTGCGCATTCCAGAAAGGATGTGTAAGCACATTAAGGTTCCAAATTACAAAAAAATTATGTGCATTCCCAAGTAGGGATTTTTTGCTTCTTAATGCCACTGTGAAAATAGTGATACCTAGTGCATAGAATGAGATCTCAAAGCATACTACAAATGCAAGCAGATTTCCCTCCCATTTATATTGACAGGCAATGGAATCACCCAGATGACACATATTTCCTGATCATCCAGCAAGAGAGACAACAGCAAAACCCAAGGCTCTTGCCTAGATCAGCAAATTTCAGAACCACATTGCCTACTCTCATTTTGCATTTGTGATGGTGCTTTAGCCTTGGCATTTCTAATTTACTTACAGTAACATGTTCTGAAGTGATATTTTATCCACAGATAATTGTTACTGATGGCAGTTGTTGGACTTTCCCAGTCTGAGAGTTCTCCGAGGGGAAATGGTTTGCAGTTTATACACAGCTCTAGAATTAGCCCTATAAAGATGTTTTGTCCTAGTTTCATGCACAGAGAAACCACTGCATTGGTAGGAGATACCTGACAGTTTTGGATTGACTAACACATACACTCATCTCAAGACAAGTAAGAAGCTCATCTTGGGAAAGAGGTGGCAAGGACAGCAGAAATTTTAACTCTTTGAGGGTTATTCTTACAGTACAGTCAGTGCCTGGAAAAGCAGGAGGACACAAATTGCTATGTTTTAATTGTTTTAATGTTTGAGTTAAAATATATTCTGTTGCACTATTATGTGCTCTCATCCTGGAACTTTTAATTAGACACACTTTGGAAATTCAAAGATTAAATTCAAAGATTCTTTGTTAAACTGGTTATATTTATATTCTAAACTGGTAAAATGGACCTATATGTTATTCAGCAGAATTCTACTATAGATTCATAGAGTTAGTCTTTGATTTTATGGTCATGTTTAATGCCTCTCCCTAGCTGAAGAGAACCTAAGGATTTGCATTTATGCATTTTTGCCCTTCAGAAGGACAAATTACATTTCCTGTTCATCTAACTGGCATGAGTACAGCATGCCCGTGCATGTCATAGTTTAAAGGGTATAATTAGCCAAACACAGTCTTTACTTGTCTGCCACTAAGGCTGAAAGGAAGAATATTCTATTCTTATATTATTGTTGACAATAACCAGGATAGCTTGAACTTCCTCAGATATTCTGCCCCTAGGAGCTATCCTTCTAATACAGGATTTTTCACGTTACCTATAGGTAAGAATGCAAAATGTCACTCAGAAATATCATTTGGACTTCACTCTTGGTCCATTCTTGGTCCATGAAACTGAGATAAACATACAATATATTTCCACTTAGCATAGATGACATGAATTCCTACTATTTTTATTTATAATACTATTGTATTTATTTTCTTGGATAGTTCACCATGATACTCTCCTCTCCACATGATATTCTCCTCTTCACAGCTACATCATACCCATACCAAAAGCTATTGAACCAGCTGTTTAGAAATCACTCAGAGCAATGTTTCAATTGCTCTAAAAAATCTCTTCAAGATACCTTGCCCTAAACTCTCCATAATCAGAACAGCCATAGAAAACTCTGATATGAAAGTGCTTAACAGTGTGATATGCACTCAGGTGGCTCAGCAGTATAGATTTGCATATGTACACTTAGTTTTTTAAGGTAGGTGTTGAAACATTCAGGCAGCATATTTGGATTGGTTGAACAGCCAGGGTCATTGGAAGACTTTACTAAAACGTTATGCCTGGTTTCATCACAGGAGAAGGCAAATAGGAGAGACAGAACTTACCATAAGGTTTGGTAACTTTAGCATGCCATCCAAGTGAAATTGAAGAGGTATGACATCCATTCCACAGGATGGAGTTGCAATGAGCAGTGAGAGAAATTCACACATTCAACAGTCATTTATTTTATCAGTTGGAAATAACTAGGCTCTGCAAAGGTAAAAGAGGAGCAACATTCATGCATTCCTTTAAGACCCACTAAAACCCTCCTTGAGAGTATAAGGATTGCATTTGCCTCATGTTGGCCTCATTTTCATGACAGAAACTCACCCCAAACACACCACACAAAAAAAATGCAGAAATTCTGTGCCTGCAAGAAGGAAACAGGGACTGTTGTTTTATTAGTCTTGTAGTTCTGAACTAATGCAGTGCCATTTTATAAATGTTGGCAGTATCCTCATGAATACCTGTGAGAAGCCCATTAACAAAATAAAAAGTGGAATTTGACATGAGATGTTCCAAACTTAGGCATGCATTTACCACACTTAAAAATGTACTTCACAGATATATTTTTAATTGTGTATTTAAAAAAAAACAACTAGTCAATTCAATACCTTACATTTTGAGTTTTAATTCCAATCAAGCTAATTTCTAGTCATCATAAGCACATACCTGCCAGTAATGAATGTTGTTTAATTAGGTCCAGATAAAATAGCTCCAATTCTGTTTCTGATCCACCTGTCAAAGCAAATCAGTCTTTTACATGACTTAAAAAAAACCAAATTAGACTAGCTGATGACTTTTTGAATATTCAAGTAGACATACTGAAGATAAATCCAAGCAGAACTTGTGACTGAACAAAAGCCTGGAACGTGACCCCAAAGATGAAGAGATCTTGTTCTGCCAGAAGCAGATTTCCAAGCTTGGTATTTGAGGATTGATAAAGTCAAGGACAGGGTGCTAAATAGTGGCTTCTGGAAAGGATAGTAGTGTCTTCCACAGCTTAGGGCAAGTAGCATTTCAAAGCTATGTAAAATTAAACACAAGTAACAATGTTAAGGTTCTTCTCAAAGCCCCGAAGCCAGTTGATTTTAAAACAGACATGTCCAACTCATGCCATTTTAGCTTTATGGAAAAAATACTTTGCTAGTTGTGCTACTACTACAGAAACAAACAAAATCTACAAGGGCTGATAGGGTTGCATGCTCAAAAATACCTTCTTTTTCATTGGTTTCTAAGGTGAACTAGTAGTATGAATAAATTTACATGTAGACAGACAGCAACATGAATTGACCATCATAAACAGCATTATTTGACATATGTTAATTAAAACCACTCAGCACAGATCTCAGAGATCACTAAAATTTGCTCATGACTATAGGAGCCCACTAATGCTCCTGACATTTAACCAGCCTAAACTGGTGGACACAATTAAAATGTTTGTATATTTGAGCTGTATTTACTACAAAAGCTTCTCGCTTCCTAATGTAATTAAGGATACTGTTAATATCTCCTCCAAAGTCATGAAGCACCTCGTAGCAGCACCTGGTTTTGTGCAGGCCACAGACTGGGGACAAAGTGCCTTTCTTCCTTAGGTGTTTGCATCATTTGGTGGTGTTAGGATGATACAGTTACTTGCCTACCCCATCAGCACTGTGTCCTCCATCTCTTTGTGATGTGTGCACCAACTAATTTTTAGTTCATCTCTCACCTAACTTTAGTATTTCTGCCACAATGCTTCATCAATTATATACCCACCATCAGCACAAAACTCACGCAGCTTGTCAGTGCTTATCTGTGTTGCAAAAGGGGAAAAAACAAGACTGTCTCACATCACAAGCCTATCTCTCCAGCTCAAAATCATGCTCTTAAAACATGCTTCTAACAAGCCAGTAAGTATTGTACCTTTTTCCTAAACTATAGAGAGCAGGGAGGTGAGGCAGTTCTCAGTGTAAAATGGCACACATATTTTGTAGATCTCATGTTCTAATGCTATTAGCTCAAAAGATTGAATTAAATAGAGAAAGGTTAATGAAAGGTTTCAGTCATGATTGCAGTGACCATGATGAAGCAAAGGGGCAAGAGAAATGGCAGCTTTAACAATTAAACTCCCTCAACACATTCCTTTAGCACTACTGCCATAACACAGTGAAATGTCACAGTTAATCAGATCACAATGACTGCTAATACTCTCTGCTAAGAAGTTGTGACTCCCCTGTTGGGATGTTCTACAAGACTGACCTTATTCTTCATTAATGCTAAATAAAGGTAGCATATGTTAGATGCCCCACAAATCAGTATCCTTAACAATTTATAAATATAGGAGGAATTAATTTATTTTTTCATTCTGATATTTTAAAATTACATTATAAATACATAAAGTACAATCAAATCCTCTATTCCCCTTAAATCTCAGGTCTACTGTGATACAGGAGGCTTCAAGAACCTAGCAGCCATGTTGTGCCACACTGAAATTTCCAATGTATGCTGGAAGTACTTTGTCTACCTCAGTAAATGCCAAAAGCAAGTCTGGCAATCAGTCAGTCACATCTTCTTGCCTCAAGTATTTATTTCATTGACTCTATTAAGTTGTAAGCAAACATCTAAGCAGTTGAACCTCCTGCAGGGTCTCATCACAGTTTAGGATTTGCCCTTTCTGCGTAGCAATAAAATTCAATTGCAAAATATTTATAGTGCTACCATGTCAGGGGAATAAATTATCCTAGAAAGAGCCCACTTTTTGCTGTAGTATATACTATGATGTCCTTACTGAGGATAAAAGGAAGCAAAGAAGCCCAGGCTTGCAGAGGGAGAGAGACAATATTGGACAGGACTAACAGCATTAGATTTGGATGTACAAGACCCTAGTTCAATTCACTGCCACCTTTGTGCCTTGGGTAAGTGAGTGAAATTATCTCTATATGATAGGGTTATGAGCACTTATGACTACAGCTCCAGGGTATTTCAGGATTAAACAATTAAAATATTTTGGCACATTTAGATATTTTAGTAAAAGAAACATGCTAAAGCAGAGACCTTGAGGCTAAACTGAAGCTAGCACAACTTGATTCACCTCTCATCTTACAATTTCTTTTAGCATTATCATTTACATGTCAAACCAATATTCTAAAATATAAGATAAAAACACGGTATGTCAAAGAGGAGAAAATGTTTTCCCATTAGCAGTATATGAATCAGTCATGTTTTAGGTGGAAATTGTAAACTACAGTAAGGCTCTGGTGCAAAGCTTAACATGTATGTTACAAGTTCCTTCATATAAATGGGACACGCTCCTGAGGAGTCTAAAAATATGAAGGCAATGGACTACAGCAGCTGGGAGGGGATACAGTCGAACACTGGAGAAGGAACTTCCAGATGAAGGGCAGAGTTGCTATTTTGGGGAATGTAGTATCTTAAGTCGTTGCCACTTAAATGTACCAGAAACTGAAATTAATAGACGTGTGAATAGGAATAAGAAAAACAGCAATAGGAACAATTTATGTAACTAATGGGAATCATGTTTCATAGTTTTGCAAGTCTGTCCTTCATGTAGTGGGTCTTTCTGTGGCTTTTACAATTTTAAAGATATTAGCTAGAAGAAATAGATAATGGAAAGGTTAATAAAAGGTTTTAGTCATAATTACAATGACCATGACCTAACAGAAGACCAAGGAACCTTGCAATTAAAAAATAACAAACTTTTACTTATCCCATTGCTAAACCACAAAGAACTGCCACCACCAATTATACATCACATTGATTACTAAAAAAGTTGTCATGTATCCCTTTGATTATGCAGCATGGTTTTTACACCACTAAGTTGCTACTAAGAATTCTTTGTAAGACTCAATTAATCTGTTTATTCTCATGGGGTTTCCACCCCGCCATATTTTTTTTTTCTTTCTGTTCACCATGTTTTTTGCTTAGCTGTTTGCTTTTGAAAAATAGGAACTTTTTTTTTTTTAATTACCCAAGGACTTCCATTATTTAGGAAAGTTATACTAGGTATCTTTCTCTGTTTCAGATGTCAAATACAATAACTACTTGAACAGCACCAATACTATCTCTCTACAATCTTCAAAGTTATTTCTACTACATATTGTGTGCAGATACTGTGCATAGACATGAAGCAGAAAATTCCCCCTGAAACATGTGACTTGGATCTTTCTTTACCATCCTGTAACAAAGAGCAGAATCCTCTTTATTCATAAAATCATGGACCTATAAAATAATGTATGTAATGTCTACTGAATATTCTCTACTATTCATGAAGTTAAAAATAACTTCTTGTTTTAATTGCTTATCAGTGCCATAAGCATAATTCTCATGATTTAACCTGCTTTCTTAGGCATCTTCTCCCCTTCTATATAGAACTTAACATTTTTATAAATTTTTACTGTTTAAAATGTATATGTATGTAAATTATTATGCATCTGAGCCTTTCACATCAGTTACAGTATAAATACTAAATCAATGTGGAAAACATCATGTCTGCTGTAACTTGACTTGATTATACCTAAATATAAAAAAAAAAAAATTAGCATTTTACTCTATTTTTAGTTGTCTTCATTGTGTTATGCTGTATATTTGTTTGAAGTGTATAGATAAACACCCCTCACAACTACAATGTACAGTTTTATGCTAATAAAGTAAAACCCAAAACAGATAATGAGGGACGAGGAAGAGAAAGGCAGATTTTTAATACAGATATTCCTCAAATGAAGGACAAATATGCTGGAAACCTTGGAATACTGACTCTTGTATTTTCTGAGAACAGATCAACCTATTGCAGATGGTCTATTTAACATAAGTTTTGCTAAACAAGGTTGAGACAGTACAAACCTTTGTTTTAATTTAGACTATTTTTTTATGTTTTCCATAATTTATTATTGATTACTCTCAGATTTATTAGCTATGTTTTAGCTAACAATTCAGTATTCAAGAGGCTTTAAAAATAAGGAAGCTACAAAATGCTGCAATTCAGCAACCGTGCCAAAAATCCTTTTTCTTGTCCATGGATGTGACTGACACATGAACATAACTCAGGAAGAAAACATTATTGATATGACAAAAAGTTATGACTTTTGAATTATGTTGGCTCACCTTGTAAGTAATTCCCTGGGCTATATCTGCAGTGCATACTCTGATAAGTACACAGTCAGAGTCTCTTTACATTTTTTTAGCTTCTTTAATAATTTTGTTAAATGCAGAAGAGGGGAAAATAAAGATATATTATTAATAAACAAGCTATTAAACCGGTTAGGGCAACAATGCAATGCTGGTCATTCAGGAACCCTGTGCTAATTTTAATTAGCTGCTTTCCCTTTCTTTCAAATGTAATTAAAGCAGCTTAGTTGTGTTCAGTGATGCAAACCACCTTATTTAATCACTAACATTATTTCCCTGAACTATTAATGATTTTCAAAATGCTTGTTTATGCAGAATTAGAACAGTAATTATCTTACCAGTTAATTTTGTACCTTCACATTTCACACCTCACTCAAACGTCATTCATTTACCACAGCTTTTCTGTCAAAACAAAGAAATGCTTGTTCTAAATGTGCTTCTGACTGCCAAATTGAAAGCCAAGTTTTGTAACACTAATAAAGTAGCTCCCAAGTGAAACAGGTGTAGTAATTTAGACCCTTCCTGTCTCAACCTTGCACGTACATGCTATGTCTTTTCTTTATTAGCTTTAAAATGAGAGCTTGGTGTGCAAAATAAGCTATTTAATTCAGACTTGTGGAGCAGAATATAATCTTTAATTTAAACTAGAGCAGTAAAAAAAGGCCTTTAATTTTAACTGGCATGTGCGTGTGAATTTGAATTAATAATCCAGAAAATTGAAACTGTTTTGCTGCTGTTGCTGGATAGTGACTGTTCTTCACATGCCCTTAGCTTCACTCACTCTATTTCTCTCTCTCCCAAGCTTTGCCTAAAGCCTATTTTATGTTGCTGTCTTCTAAAAAGGGAATTCTTCTAAAAAAGAAATTCCAGTTGATTGATTCCTTGAAAAATGTTCTGCATTGAGATAAATTCTTATGTCTGTATTAATCCAGTTTACAAAAATAATATAATTGGTATATTCATTATATCTACTTAAGACAGAACTTAAATGCACCATGAACTCATACTTCATGAATCATCAAATTTTTCTTCCTGTTACCTCTTTTAATGTAAGTTAACAACTAGTTGTTACTTATAATCACAAAATACAGCAGCCTTACCATCATCAGATAGTTCTTTCTTCTTTCTTTTGTAAGGAGGGGACATATTCCATATCTTCAAAGAAACTAAACTGCCCAATGTCCTACAAAAGAAAACCTGCAGCAGAGCTAGAAATCAAAAAAAAAGGAAGCTCTATCTTTCAGCTGCTCTGAACAGTCTCTGAGGTCTCCTAAACTTACCCCAAGTTGTGCAGCAAGTGCTAACAATGAGTGCCTGTTGCTTCTTTTTCAGAAGATGGCTTGTGAGCTAGATGAGCAGCCTCCAAGGAATCATCCTGACTCTTTCCTCTCTGGGGCCATACATCAGACAAATAA
Organism: Phaethornis superciliosus; assembly: GCA_023637945.1. NCBI lineage: Eukaryota > Metazoa > Chordata > Aves > Apodiformes > Trochilidae > Phaethornis > Phaethornis superciliosus. Next base: position 15,005,469 of record JAJQWJ010000009.1, on the reverse strand, counting down.
ACAGCTATCTATTTAATTCCATTCAATAAAGTTCAACAGTTCAACCACAAAATAAGCCTAAAAGTCCCACTGTAAGTCAGGCTATCATAGCACAGATACATACACATCTTCTGAAAAAAGACAAACAAGACAACAAAAAAGACTGGATTTGGAGTAACACCTCTACCACTGACTTTTTTTTTTTTTTTTTTTTTTTTTTTCAGGAACAGTAATTGTAAACAGTATTAGATCTTAGCTTTTAAAGGCTCATCAATGTGATGAAATTTAAACATTAAAGTAGTGCATTTGACTTGCACTGGACTACTTTAAAGCATAAAGTTGCCCATTTAAACAAAGGAATGGCAAGATGGACCCCTAAGAGTACAATATTTTTGTATGTATTCATATAGTCATTCACTCAATTACTACAGTCAAGATTTTAAATACTACAACACATTTTGCAAATATTCTTTCTAAATACACTATAAATCACACAGAAGAAAGCAGATCAATGTTCAAAAGAAACTGTTCCAGTTAAAAAGCCATATTTTGTCTAAAAGCTGTACATGCACTCTGACAAAGTAGTCGTATTTTAATAAATTTAAATGTATTAGATTTTTCTACAGATTCTATAAATTTGAGACAGCTAAAATGATTCCAGTATTTCCAGAATGCCCCAAATCTATGGTCTCCTGGCAACTAGCAATCACATGGCTGTAGAGGTTTTGGCCTACTGTTACAATGCTGTTATATGTTTGGTTGATGATTTATTCAAACCCAGTTCCAACCCTGCTGTTAGCTCCCTCATTGCTTTAATGCAGCAACTCTACCATTCATAACTGTCAAGAACCAACTCATTGGGACTTGGGCTTATTACGTACCCAAACTGTGTAGTGAACATACTCACTTTTGTGCCTGAGAATGTGAATAAACACTAGACTTTCCATCCCTTTAAATTGATCTCTGATGTTTTTAACACCATGCTGTATTTTTATCTTGTTACCAGGATACTCAGCCACCAACCCCAACAAATATATTGTGCACAGCTCACTGTTAGTGGGTGGCAGCACTTCTAACAGGGACACAGACAAGAGTTTAAAGTTTGCAGTAAATTCTTGGACATATATAGAACATAAGGTTTATTTTTTTACAGAGAAACAGGAAAGACAGGGTGATCTGGATACAACAGTGTGCTTGGAGACTTCTTCTCTTAAATAGTGACTTACTGCTTGCTTTGAAAAGATAAAGATTGCTCTGGCAATTGAAGAACCTATCACAGTGGATATTTACCCTAGTGAGGACAATACATCAGTTCTCTTGGTCAAACACATCAACTGTATAAATAATATAAAGAGAAAATCGGTTTTGAAAATAAAATACTACTTAAAAAATGCATTTACATTTTAATCTGTTAAGGAATATTTGAATTGAAGGCTTTAATAGTTTTTCATGTTAAATAAGGTGGTAATATGATATTCTCCATTCCATATACATAAGGAACATTCTAAAATGTGTTCCCACTATTACATGCAGCAGTGCCCGTGCTTTTTAATGTGAGCCTGGGAATAACGCGGGTTCAAACCATTTGGTTCAAAACAATAATAAATAGCCATTTTAGCATTATGAATCTAGAACAGCATGCTTTGCTTGAATTTCAGGGATTCTATTGGGGAAAACATAACATTTTGAGCACTTCTTTTATTTAAATTAGGACTAATGTAAAATTTAGGTTATGACCAAATGTCAAGGAAATTATTATAAAAAAATCTAAAAATGCCAACAAGAATACCTGGAGGGTCAGAAGGACTTTTCTTGAGTATTTGCTGATGTTTTGCCCATCCCATAGAGAATTTCAAGAGAGGAATAAAATGGCACTCTGTCTTCTGGACAGTTTAATGCTTGCTTTTGCTGTCAAGCAAAAAGGGATGCAATTCCGTTCATACGGAGGTTAGAATAATGCAGATAAAACAGAACAATTCACAATGATACCAGTCATATCACACATTAAGGGGTCTAGACTCCTTTGTAACGCACAAGCTAACACACAGGGCCCTATTCATAAAATCACAGAAATGTCACGTTGGAAGTGACTTGAAGCAATGTTGCTCATTAAGAACAAATGTAATATTTTACCAGATCTTCAGATTTTCTTGCAGGAGTTAACACAAAGAACTTCTTAAAATTATTCAAAAATTATTGCAACTTCAGTTAACTGTATTACACTATCAGGCTGATGCTGTAAACACAACAGGCCCCACTGCTTACACTTGGGAGTGGCTGTCACAGGACTGCTCTGCATTACAACTGGGAGTTCTTCTGAGAAAAATCCTACAGTAAGCATTGGGAGAGTCACAATGTAGAAGTATGAGTGTATAGGTAGGATTTTCAAAAGTATAGCTGCCCTATAAAATTAATCATAGTTCATTTTTTACAAGACTTTCACTTCAAACTCATGGCTTCCATTAACTTTAATGCAGTGGACAGAGTTCTCCAGACTTGTTGCATGTGCTTTGTGGCAATGTAATCTCATTAAATTTAACTAGCCTTGACAAGGCAAACACATAAACTGTTTGGGCTTCATGTTTTAATATAGCTTACTGCTGCTTCAAGTTCATCTAAATCTTTTGAAAACTTGGAAAAAATGTTAAACAACTTTCATCTCTAGATCTTTTGTTCAGAGCAATCTGTAGAAATGTCTCACCTTTGGAAAGGTGAGGTCCTGCGCAGCACTTCCATGGTCTCTCTTCACTGGATGCTGTTAATTTTTCAAACACATGAAGATAACCACTACTCTCTTACTCTTCCTGAGTATTTCCTCACTAGCATGGGATGACAACAGATGGAAATTTAGGTAGAGCCAATATTGGTTAACTTTTTCTTTAGTGATCATTTCTACAAAAGATAAAGGTTTAATGGAATATGTCTTGGAATTTGGATCAAAATGTTCATGCAGGTAGCCTCATGGATAAACCAACAGAAACACCTGAGCCTAACTTTCACTGTATCAAAATGTCCTTACATCTTATCTTATCTTATCAGATCCTTATATCTGTCAATTAATACCTTGTATATTTGACCCCAAATATAGGAATGAAAAAAAAATTACTGAAATGAAAAATGATGGGTAGCAATTTTTAGTGTCCAAACTATTACCATTTCTGATTCAGGGACTTAATCTGGGAGAGGTAATCAGCAATTAAACTAACTAAAGAATGCTATCAGGGAAGGGAGAAAAAGCAGCTCAGTAGGTGAACCGGTTCAGCTCTGTACTCTGAAGCAGGGCCTATTATAAACTAGTTATAATCTGTAACTTTCTGGATAACCTTTTCCTTAAAAATTGGAACTACCTGGCCTCATTAAATATCTACTCCAATCTCCCAGTTTGGGAAGACAAGTACAACTGGTCACCATCTATTTGTAACAATTGTTTAAACCTTATAGTATTCACCTCTCAGTCTTTTCTCAGCTAAGTCAATCCTGGAATTTTCAGGGGATTTGCCTTCATTTTCACCACTTTTCTCTTGACCAAAAACCAGGCAGAGTATTATATCTCAGGTCTCACACTCCCAAGGAGCAATTCTGAGTTTAAATCTGAGTCTTATCATGCAATCTTGAATTAAACCTTGTTTTTATTTTCCCCTAGTACTTACCAAGTTAGTGACATGATTTAGTGGTGGACTTGGCATTGCTGGATTAACAGAGAGACTTGATAATTTTGAAGGTCTTTTCCAACTGAAACTTTTCCAACTGTAAAATGTTTGAATTCTAAAGTCAGCCTCCTAAGTGCTTGCAAACTCCTCCTGATTGAAGCCAGCCAAAAAAAATTGTAATGATGTCTGCTGTTTCATCATCAGAGAGTAGAACTGAATCCATGAAAGACCTTTGGGAAGCCTGTCAAGTACTTCCCTGAACTGCAAAGCAAATATTACTATCTTTGAGTATTTTCAAATGTTTCTGTAAATGTTGTACTTCGCTTCATCCTATTCATAGTTTCTTACACTGCAATATGTATTATTTAAGCATTAAAAGGTGACATCTTAAAACATGAAGTTTTTTCCTATTAATTCAGTCACAGAGCAGATTCAAATTCTTTTAGAACTGGGGAAAAAGAAAGGGAAAGCAAGGTATACCTCATCAGCCTTAAAAACTGATGAAAGAAGATGCAAATTAGGAGGAAAGCGTGAAGGTCACCATCAAGCAGAATCCCAGGAATACAATGGATAAAACCAGTTTATGTTTAAGTTGAACTCTCAATTCCCATATGAAAATGTTTACTGGAGATAAAAAGTGTACATTTTGTCTCTTACTCTTCCATACTCAAAAAATTAACACAGCGAATCTGAAGGACGTTTTTCCTTGACTATTTTACACTACTGATCATAGTGGGCCTCAGGGCCTTGGGATTCCATACAGACTGAAAGCCATCCAAAGACTGTATCTCCTCCTTCTGTAAGCTATCCTCCACAAAAGACACCATCCTTCCTTTGGACATCTCAGCCCCATAGACCTGATCTGTCACTCTCCCTGTTCAGTTCCTGCTCAAGAAGTCTCAGCTTTCATCTGTTCACAGGCGGCTGAGTTTTTGTTTATAAACTCAAGGCCCACAAAAGCAGCATGACAGATAGAAGGCAGTGTTTTCATATCCTTCACTGTGAAAGAACAAATACATCTATATAGATTAAGTTTCTTTATTATAGTATTGTGCCTGTCCCAAAAATATGTCCAGAAGTGAGACTTGAAATCCTTAAAATATCTCTGTTATGCTTTACACATACAGCTCCACATCTCTTCAAAAACAACACTGACATGAAATTAGCAATGAGAGAACATCATGTGAGAAAAGCATAGTTAATACCAACTTGAGATACAAAGGGATTAGAACACCTCTGCTTTACGAAAAAGAAGAACTACATTTGGTTGCAACCACAGTGTCAGAGAGGGAAGATTCATAATTCTAAGCAAATTTAGAGGCAGAAGTAATACAATTTTTTTCCAACCTGTGTATGAAAAACACAAGAGGCTAAACCGGACACTGTAGATGAAAAAGTATTTATCTACTGCCTGCAAGTATCAAGACAGCCTTCCCTATTAGTGTAATGAAGAATGAAACTAGAATTATTGCACACATTTAGACAAAACACAGATCAGATGGTCAGTCTGGACCCTTGAAGAAAATGATACTCAGCAGCTTGTTCACAGCCTAGGCCTCAAGTCAAGAGAACATATAAAAGCTCCAGACCTCTTGTGCAGGTCTGCTTCACTGCTTTGTGCATTCAGCCTCCACACTCAGAATCTCTGCCAGTTCAGATGAAACACATAATATTTTTGTAACTATTGTGTTTTGACAGTGTCAAAGTTGACTGATGTAATAGGTAGACAGCAGAGAGCCTAATAAATCCTATTAAAAGTTGAAGTTCCAGTCCAATAGCCAAAGGTGCATGAGGTAATGTATCCAGTTTTCAGTTTTCAATCACAGTCTCCTTTATTACAGCTTACTTCAACTAGCCTAATCTAAAATAAATGCATTAGGTTTTGTGTTCTTTCCAAACTTGTTGCCAGTGTCTCTCTGCCCTTCCTCCTGGACTGCTTGGTAGATTGTGAGCCTAAGGGAGGGGTGGATTAAATTGGAAAATATAAATAACAAATCAAAAATTAAAATAGATTGGATAAACAATTTCCCTTAGACTGTTTCTTAATAAATGATTGATTTTTTAATCAATATTCATTATTTCTCAGAACATACCAAACTGTTTATTGAATAAATGAATGGCCAGAACTACAATGACATGAAATCAAATAGAAGAACCAATTTCTTTAATAAACATGGGCTGAACAAGCCACCTCGTCTTACCTGCTTGGAACTAGAAGTCAGAAATCCAAGGCCATTCAGTAAGTGATCTAATTTAAGGATGAAATTTTTTTTAGGGAGCATGTGTTTTCATGTTTAAAATGCAGAGGTGTATAGCCACATCCTTATTTGTGTGATATTTCTAAATTGCAGTTGAAAGTTTCTTTGGTTTTGATACAACTTTTATGTTCTTTCCCACCGTTTTTCATTAGTCAGCATACTGCAAAGCTTCTGAAATAAAATTCAGATCTTAAAAATGAGATCTGTAAAAGCAGTCACTGGAAAGTCTTCAGGCATGGCAAATGGGTTTCTCTAACAATTTTTTATTCACCAGTATCAGATTCAGTAGCACATAAGAACTATATGCTGCATATATTCTAATTATTTCATATTATTTGGCATCATGTAGAAAACAATCTCCTTGTCATGTTCAGATATTCTGGAGATTTTTGTTTGTTTCTTTGTTTTTGATTCAGTTGAAGAAATAGCAATAGGGTACAAGATATCCAAGAAATGTTTGCATATTTGTTTAAAACACAAGTGAACATAGATATTAATTGGGTTCTACTTGATAGAGGTCATATAATTTACATGATCTTTAACTCACAAAACTTCTTCTAGTACATGGAAGTGCTTAACCTTCATTGGTACTCATAAGATACATTATTCTTGTCCATACTTGTTATGAAAAAAAAAAAAACTGAACAAATCAACTGTTAATGCCTTTGTAGGAGGTTCTCACTTCAACATCTATTGTCACATAACATTAATTGTCACATAATTAATAAAAAATAGGATCAAATAGTGATACAATTCTGATTGTACACATTCTGTAAACAAATTCCCTGTGTTCATTGTTGTCACAGTTAATTATAGGGGAATCAAGTACCAACATATCATGCTATGTTGTCATCTGTAATAACCCTAACTAATATAATAATAACTTCCATCCAACTCCCTTCTGTAGATCACAGACTTCTGCAAATGGTAAAGAGCCATGGTAAAACCAGGGATCTAATCTGAAGTCTGAATCTTCAAATCTAACTTCATTTTCTGTATCATTCTACTTTATAACATTGCTTCCCAAAAACAAATGCAAACAATCTCCAAATACTTACAGAGTGCAACACATCATCGTAAAGACATCAGCAATAGCAAGAAAAAATAAATTAATGGGTCAGACAGACCTAATTCTTCAAAGCATGCCTCTGCACCTCTGTAGTGTTTCAGCAAAACCACCCCACAAGGGTTTGTATTCAGGGAACAGTGATCACACTAACCTTGAGTTTACAAAAGTGTTCACTATCAAAATGAAGCTGTTTCTTGCCACAACATATAAATATTCTGGCGGAATTTGAATGCAGACACCATCAGGTGTAACAAACATTTCTAGAGCATTCAGGACTATTTGACCACATGAGATTCCTCATCACTGATCAAAACCATACCTTCCTTGAATTCCAAGCATAAAATCACAGGCACTAATGACCTGGATTAATTTGCAGAGCTTTCAGCTCCCTCAGTTGGGTATTTTGCACTGTCCACTTAAATATAATCTGCATGAGTTTGTTAGGATCCTGATTCTCTTTATAAATTTTTTGAAAATTTATTTTTTCCAGTATGAGCTTGCTTTAAAAGGCTTTGTCCTCTCGTTTGATTAAACAGGAGACTCGGTAAACCATACAAACAATTAAGGAGAGGTAGTCTATGTCCCAAGGATTGGCCAGAAGATGGTGGCAGAGAGCAATTCTCCCTTCCTCCTTCTTCACTTGGTTCATCAGGGTAATTTCCATCTTCACAGAGTCCAAGGTCCTCTGGACACCTCATTACACCACTACATTAACAGTCTCCTGACTCTATCAACTTATTTTTTAAGTTTTAGGATAACTCAAAAAATTCAAAGCATTGGTTTACATCCAGTTCATTCAGTTAGACTTCATTCAGTTCGGCTTCATTCACTTACATGAACACACTACAGGCTAGATGGACTGTACCCCCCCACATCTGCTAGAGAACTAAGTATAATGATATCAGTTTTGGTAGTGACAAAAATCAAACATTTTCTGGAGCCATTGTTACCTAAAATGTTAATGCAGTTTACTTTCTTCAAATGTGATCGATAGCTGGTGGAAAAGTGCCCATAAATTACTAAAGGCAAACACCATTCTGTTAGCACTCAGGAGATTTTGCAACATTCGCCAGTCTGTTTTACTGGAAAAAAAAAATTAATTTGCTGAAAGCCTAGTTTTTTACCTATCTTTGTCTGTTCTCCATAAAAGAGGGATACTTTTATCATGAGTCATTTAGGAGATGTAATTCTAAGACACTATAGCCATAGGTTTCAATTTATGTTCTACCTCTCTGTCAGCTCTACATTCCATGTTTTATGAAATCATTAACTATTGTCATGTTTCTATTATGATACTATTAGGAAATAAGGAGATGTATGTAAATGGAGATGTAAAATAAATGTACAACAGTTACTAGGAGCAACATCTGTGCACTATCATACATGTTTAGACTAATTTTCTAAAGATTGTTCCATTCATTACAGAGCATTGTTACTTGCTGTGGCACAACCCTTATTTCCATGCATTTAGGGACTGAGGCAAAGAGGGTAAATGAGAGCCTAATCAATACCACTTTTCATTTTGCTTCTAATGTGCTGCCTTTCCCTTTCTTTTCTTCATGAACAAATCCAAAAAAGATCCTGACGTTACAGTCATAAAATGCAATTCTTCTGCAGAAACACAGACAATAATGCTTTCTGTGTTCAGGCGTATTGCATATTCTAATGGCATTTGGCTAAATTGAGTATGGATTTAACATCAAAGGCTTCATGAATTTTTCAAATGAGATATTAAAGTCAATATCTCAAGTGAAAGATATTTCAATTTAGTTGCATACACAACAATAAAAAACTTCTACAAGGGAAAGGTACTAGTGGCTGTGGCAGTATTAGTTCATTCAGGAAATTATTAGTTTATAAGAAAATCAAACATAAGGTTGTGATATGGCAATGACACTGAATAAATTAGAGCAAGCAATACACACTAAGGTACATTATCTCTTGGAGTCTGAAGCAGAACTTGCCACTGCCATGTGCTTCAAGCTGGGCTTCGTTTGGGGATATTTATTCATTTATTTATTCATTTTGGAAATTCAAACAATTACCATCAAATTTACACACAGAACATCAGAAATCTACTCATTTTCATCTCTGAAAGGGGTAAGCCTACTGTATGCAAGAAAACCTCCCAGCCTTGGGTATTCTTCTAATCCAGGTGCGTTATGCTCTGTACTGTCAATGTTTATGCAATGTTGCTTCAGTAGCTGCAAAAAGTCCACGGGCCTCTTAACAGCTTTTGTGTCCTGGCAGAAATCAACTAAGACTTGCAAACAATATAGAGAGCCTGATGGTTCCTTTACTTTCATATTTTAGGTGTACGGAGCATGGAAGAATATCCTTTAAGTCAGGAGAATGTTGTATTTTGATGCCTTGATGTATCACTGAAGAACACATAGATTTGTGTAGCAAGACAAACCTTTCTTGAGGTATGACTCTCTGAAGTCAGACCGGTGCTCTGGCAGAAGCTGATGCCTTCAGGGTCAGTCAGTCTGGGTCAGTGCTGGTGCTCCCAACACAACCAACCTCTCCTCTGGCCTGCTCTGCAAGTGAGCTGAGCTGGTGCTGGAGGCCAGGCCTTTTATTGGCCTCCTGATTCTGCCCCTGCGCAGTTGGGCCCAGCCCTAACCAGGCACAGGTGGGCTGAATGCAGGCTCACACCCACTGCCTGCTGATTAGCAGCACCTGGGGGTTGCCTTATCTCACTACATTTGTATCACCTATCACTGTATTGAGAGAGCTGGATGCACTACAGGTCCATGTAGCACTTAGGGATCTATTATCACAGTGAACTTGTGCTACTCTAAGACAAAATACATCACTTGTTCAAACATGGAGTAACCGCAACACCACTGAAGATGAAATAATTACAGATTTTACTGTCAATTCTTGTATTACTAAAAACTAATAATAACTAGCAAGCATGAAAACTGTACCTACAGTCATGCCCTGTACTACAAATATAAAAATGTATACTGTGTGCCTAATACTTCTACAGAAGCCCCCAGCCAGCTCTTGCGGGTGCCCTCCATCACAGGTGGGATGGCAAATCTCTTTTGATACCAGCAGGAAGTTGCACTGGTTGAAAACTTTGTCAGGTAGTGTGGGAGACTACTACAGAAATCTCTGATCCTGAAGGCATTACCTTGAAAATAGAGTGTGGTTTGACTCTACAATATTCACCCACAGTATGTGTGCACTTACTGTGAGAGCATTTTAAAGACTCACAAGATCCAGAACAATGAAGCTGGCTATAACTAACTATTAAACTTCTAGGCATATTTCTATTGTCCATGGTGGCTGCTGGACTGATAGCACATGCTGACCTATTATTCAGAACTAAACAAAGCTAGAATCCCTGCATGCCATCTTTCCCCCATTCAAACCCTAGATAATCTGTAGCACTATTCAGTTTATCCAGTCAGCACTCTATAGGTTTTGGGGTCCTAGGCAGCTATCTGTTCACCTCTAGAGCACTTCAGAAGCTCAGTGTTCAAAGCTTTGTACTATTTCAACAAATGGAAAGTGCCACCATCTCAGAGGGATGCATACAACTTTCAGAAACATTACTCTCAGAAAAGGTATTTCTTGTGGTAACAAGGATAAAGCAGTTTAGTATAGTCAGTAGGATCCACTAATAATGAGCTGGAGAATACGGCTCCTTTTCTTCTGATGTGATTTCTGGACATCCTTGAGATAATTTAGAGAATTAAACTTCACACTTAATGAGTCAACATTGCATTAAAAACTTTCAGGTGAAATTAATGAAATTTTGATCTTTTTTATGACATGACTTAAAATAACACAGTTATGATGAAAGGTTCCACGATCTTCATTCACTCTGAGAATCACTGCTTAAGGAATGAGCCTCTGTGTTCAATACTTTAATATTTTCCTTCTTGACTATAGGAATGTACGTGAATTTAAGAGTGCCTCTGTTACAAGATCTATGTCAAAATAGAGTTCCACTCACTCTTTAGAGCACTGTTAACTAAAATGGAATATATGGAGCTAGCATCCAAAGAGAACAAGCTGTAGGAGTCAATCTTTAACAAGCAAGTCCTATGTCAATAGTAAAGTCATTCACATCTCATGCTGTACGTAACTTTTGTGTTTAGTTTTTATTGAAAACATGTGTAGATTATCCATAAACTTAAAGAGATTTTGCTATCTAAAACATGTTTTTCCTCTTTATTAAATTGTGCTCATCTGCACTGATCCACATTACAATTCCACTGCAGATGTTGCTGACATTAAGAGGTATGATAAGGAAACTAAAGAAAGAAAGAGCTGATTTAAACAGGTATTTTACATTAGTTCAAAATATATGCAGTGCAAAATGTGTTTCATGTGATTTCATGTTTTATACTTTGTTCTTTGCAATTTTATGCATGCTATTATAAATAAAGAGTACCGAAAGTCCATTTACAGTCAGTTGATTTTCTCTAATTTCATAGCTTTATAAAATATGCCAGTTTGTTGGTTAAGTTTCCTTCTTACTGGAGGCTAGAGAAGGAATTGTAATTACATAGTTAGACTGAAACTCATGGCATGGGAAAGGCTGATAACCATTTTTTGGATCTACCATCCTTACAGCAAGAACAAGCACAGCTGCTTTCAGACTTGTTAATATGTTCTATAGGGACTGAAAGGCTTGAAGAGGATTGTACTTCTGGTGTGTTCTCTCACCCTCCACACAGTAAGTGGAGCTGGCAGCCCACCAAAGCTCTGAACATGGCTCCTGCACAGCTGGAAGAATGTGTGGCATTTTCATGAAGGAAGAAGTAATACCGGCAGGGCACCATGTAGGACCATCTTTGTTAGAGAGAAAAAAACAGAAAAGATGAAAGGGAGTCAAAATCCCTGGACAGAAAGGTGGGAAATGAGTGGATGACTAGGTGAAGAAGTGATCCCTGGACTGCACCATAATTTTTTCTTTTCATTTGATATAGGCTAGGTCTACAGTATTAGCTCTCCATCTAGGTAGACATAAGGTAGTCCAAGCCCCTCAAAAGATTTTTTTAGTCTCTATCTGGGAAATGCATTTTTCATGAAGTCTTAGGTGGTTCATAGCACCAGTGACAGTCCTTCAAGCCAGGCTAAATTCTGTATGCTTTACAGAGTGAAAAAGCAGGAAATAACGTAAGAAAACACCTTAGTCAGGAGAAATCAAAATGAAAAGCACCATGTAAGTCATGTGAAAAGCCTAAAAGGCAATAAAAAAAAAACTGTTTACCAGGCACACCATGAATAAGAACATGATCTATCTCTGTTGAAAGCATAATAAACAAATTTCTGTATTAATGTGAACTACACAGATGCTTTCTCCATCAGCTCCTTAGGTATTTTGGAAGGCAGTACAGAACCAATGAAGGCAAGAGGAGAACTTACCCAGTTTCAGCAGTTCAGCAGGGAGATCTCTGTGCTCATCCACCCACCTCCCTGAGGAAAAGAAATGTTACATGTTAGAACTGAGTCCAGTAATTATCTTTTAACATAGCAGCAATGCCAGCAACATTCCGGTAATGGCAGCATCAGTACTGAAAGTTTACATTTTCAAAAAGGAAACCATTTACAGACACAGTCTGGGTATTTTAGCTGTCACAGGCTTCAGTGCTCTGAAATATCAGATGCCTTCTGACCATGGCAGTAAACCACTGGTACCTATGTGACACCAGAACAGATCTTGGTACTTCCCTCGTAAGTTCAATAATTAATACAAGAAAGTTTGGAGAAGAAAAGAAAGGGCCATGTCATTATTAACGAATAAGAAACAAAGAAAAAAATTACTGATTTTGCTAAAAACAGATAATGATATGACCAGAAAACAGCATAATACTGTAAAGGTCTAGAGTAATTAAAATTCACTGTCTTCATTATAGATCCCAAAACGCAGAGAGTAACTTTAGCTCAGCTACTTGGTCAATTATTTCTTCTACCTATCAAAACAAAGTAAAACAAAAAAAGGGCAACAAGCTCACTTCCATAGCGGAAAAGCACATAGAAAAGACAAAGCATCTACTCTAAGATAGGTTAATCAAATACAGGTTTGTAACAGAAATATAAACAGTACAAATTAGTAAAATACTTAATAATAAAGTACTTCATGCCATTCCAGGGAAAATTAGATGAACTATTGAAAAGGATACAAGTGTACACAATTCATTATATAAAATATGGTAACACTTGGCTAAAACTAGTTCCTCACTTTAATGAGCACAGTCTTCACCCACAAATTAAAAATAAACAAATAAAAAAAGATATGAGTATGACCTCACTTACTGGCAGTCAATCAAATTGTAATTTGTCCCAAGAGTTGTGAAGCCACTGCCTTAAAATACATCAAGAACTCTTGCTTATTGAACTGATCTGTATAAAATCTGATATTTTTTTTTTTTCTGGCTACAGTAACTGCTTTTTCCTATCAAAACATTTGGATTTATGTAAATGACAACTTACTGTTTAACCGGAACCATGTTTAAAGTTAAATCATGCTCATGTAACTTCATAATAACAAAGCACCACCACTAAACAGAACTACCATTCTTTAAAATGAGGGTTGTACAATACAGAAAGCAGCGCAATGTTAGTGGCTAGTGTTGCTGATGTTAATATCAAACTTTAATAGCTACAAAGAATTATTTCAATCTTTAACATACATATATTACAATAACTTTAAAACCAGCAGATTTCTCTAATCATACAATGGCATGCTTTTTCATTTGCAGACAGATGATTAAAATACAGATATATTATCCTGAACATATAAATTGCAGGCACTCAGCCATTTTTTCTAAAATGGCTAAAACCAGGAATTTTTTCTAAGCTTTGTTTCATCACTCGGCTCTTCACTTCAGATTACGAATATTGCTAAAGATTACCTGGAGCTTTATTCTCATTTAGGCAGGAAAATTATGCCCTTCATTATATTGTTTAGGATCTTTTTTGTCCCTTTCTCTACTGTAGAGAATGGCTGATTCAGTGCCCTCCATCCTTTCAGTCTGGAACTACCAAAAAAATCAAAATAAACCAATCTGAATTTTTGACAAGCAAAGCCTGAGAGTAGCTTAATAAACTAGGATAGACAGGTGCAACAGATTTTATTTTACATTAATCCAAACTTTTAAAAGTGTGTGAAACACAGGGAAGTCTATGCTGAAAAAGTGTAATTCCTTAGAGAATGGATAAAAAGTGCATGAAGAAGTCTGCAGATCTAAACTTCCAGTGTAATTGTTCAACACATGGCTATGCAGAAAGGACATGGTCCCTGCACAGAGTTTTGAGCAAAGAATGTAAGGGACAGGAGTTGAGAGGAGGCTTTTTTTTAGATTATCTTGAAATATTCTGACATTATAAAATAGTATTTCTTTTACAATTTATTATTTATTTTAATTATTTCTTTTCAAGTCTTTCCTTTGGAATTTCTTCTATTTGGTACCCTTGATATTCAGTATTTTTTGTTGTACAGTATTAACTACTATTATTTACTGAATATCTAACTGTACAAAGCTTTGCTAATTATGGAATTACAGCTGCCTAATACATGGGTCATTTTTTAAAGCATTGTTTTCCTAGAGGACAATTTGGCTAACAATTAAAAAATTAATGAACTAGCCAAGGCTTCTCTTACAATTAGTCCTCAAATCTGGCACTGCACTTTGTTATCTGTTTAAAGATTTCACAAACTTCTGAGGCTACTTCCCAAGTAGACAACTGAAAAAAAGCCCTCAACATCGGCTGTTCTAGAGGGCAATTTACAGATACAATTTTTGCTTAGAATGAAGCAGGTTTTATTATAAAAGATACAGGCTGAAGATATTCTGGGTTTTACAGTTCTCTACTGGGATGGTTATAAAATGTTTTCAATAATGAAAAGCCCTTCCTTGCAAAGGTAATATTAGGCAAATGAGTTTAGAATATTTTATGATGAATAGCTAAAAATCTTTCTCACTACTAGAAGCCACTCCAGACTTTCCTGTATCCCAAGTACGAGTGCTATTCAGGCACACCCTTTAGGCTTTGGGCCTGACACATTACCCACTGAAACCTATTCACAGCATTGGGACTGTCTAGATGAGAGAGTCCCTCAGTGGCCTCTGGATCAGAGGGTCCCTTCACTTCTTATCCTGCACTGCTAGAAACTTACAAAATAATGTGGCAAAGTCAGTGAGTAACATTACTGCCTAGTCCGATAAGTATCTGTGGTTTTTTTAAAAACATAATAACATTTCATATCACAGAAATAAAATTGTGCTATTATCTACATAGGCAATGGTGATCCACAAAACTAAAAATTTGGAACTTATCTTTCATCCATTATCCACTTTTAACAAATAGAGATGTCATTTTTTCATTAGAATTTGAAAAACAGAACACAATGTCTGCCCATTATCTGCATGATAAACTTGTTCTGATGAATCAGCTGCACAACAGATAACACGAACAATACATGAAAGATCCCATGGAAGATCAGGCACTGCATACTTAATTCTGTTTG
This sequence comes from Phaethornis superciliosus, assembly GCA_023637945.1. NCBI lineage: Eukaryota > Metazoa > Chordata > Aves > Apodiformes > Trochilidae > Phaethornis > Phaethornis superciliosus. The sequence goes on along the minus strand of JAJQWJ010000009.1, from coordinate 14,990,019 downwards.
TGGGTGCAGCCCTATGTAGCAATAGCTACACAGTACTACAATCTTTTACAGAACAAATTATTTTTTGTAAAGCACCATAAGGTTTCTTGCACGCCACCCGACAGGATTATTCATTACTCCTCTAATACTCATTATCTACCAGTGAATATATACTGGCCACAGTAAGCTATGTGTAATATAAATTATGTACATATTCCCACAGATTTTATTGGAGAATGGCATTTTGCTGTGAACTGAATGCAGAACCAGAGATCAAGAGCAGCTCAGTTCTAACCTTCCTTCCAGTACCAGGCTCTTGAGCCTGCAGCCTCAAGTGAACCACGTCCTACATTTGTAAAATGAAGATACAAACACCTGCTTGTTTACCTAGAGAAGGGTATAGGAAAACTATTCAGCATTCAGAACCAAAAGCCAAGTCTGGCAAATGTAGTTGGCAAGAAGTACTGCACCATGCAGTGCAATCCCACTGTCGCTTTGGCACCCTGTTGGATTTTCTCTGTAAACTTTCCAGCCTAAGTTTAAGTCTCTGTTTGACCTCCAAATGTAGATAGTTAGGGCGGCTAAACTATAATTATGGAACTTGTCCTCCTGACTTCAGAAGGATTAATTAGATGCCTAAAGGTAAGGAAGTAAGTAAATGCTTGCAGAGTGAGGGCTACATTTGGTGAAGAGCCCATTTTCCCAATTGAAAATGTACAAATAAAGATCATGCCTAATTTGCTACCATTACTAATGCTTTATATACGATATAATTGGAAGCAAATTAGATGCTTTATTTAAAATTTTTTACATACAAATCTTATTTTCTTAAAGAGTAGAAATCACCAGCCATTTCTCTTCTAATTTGATGGTGTTGTCACATATTATAAAGACTGAGCATAAGGGTCTTTTCTCTTTTTACATTATCTTACTATGTACTGAAGTGAATTATTTGATATAACATCACCGAATCAAAATCAAATTAAAAATTCTTTTGATTTGGAGAACACTGATAATTGGAAAAATAATCTAAAATATTTCTTATTCTAGGGCAGTTCTTATATTTGATGCACACACAAGAAGGTTTCCTCAGCCATTCTAAAGACACTGATTTTATTCTTTATACAAATTACGAGAAAATGACTCATGCAACTGAGAATGTTATTAAATAATATATAGTTAGCATCACTTCTATTAAACTGTCACTGTATTCCTTAAAATAACTTGACTTTCTGTTCAAAAAGAAGTAAAAAAGTCCCACAAACACCAGTTATAGACTCAATCTTTTAAAGATAACTCAGTAAAAAATAATGATGACTGATAGCAGAGTGGCAAGACCTTAAATTTGTGAAACAAGACACAAGTCAGCAGCAGCAGTTCACAGAAATGGGACTATACTATTTTTGCATCACTGACAGATTAAGGCTTAGAATAGTCTGATTTTCTTGTCTTGTTTTTCTTTTAGCTGCTTTCCTCAACTGAACATACATGAATAGCATTTTGGGTCTACCACATGTTGAAATTTATTTTATTTGTTTTATTTATTTTATTTATTTACTATAAAATTACTTGTTTGTTAAACTAGTACAGTACTTTCCAGCCCCTCTCCACACCTGGCCTGACCAGTGAAGGCAGAGTTTTTACCATTAATTGTATGTGCTTCAGAGCTCTATTTTCTTGCAGATACTATGACACCACATCCACTGTGGAAGGATACGGGACACATAAATAAGACACTATGAAGACAGTGAAAACAAACCTTAACAAAACACAGATTTTTTTTCACCATACAAATTATCAGACAAAAAAGAAAAAATCACAAATAAATGGCCCAGATGAAACTTCTCAAAGATTGGTGGACAGAGGGCAAATAAAATGATAAAATCCCTGCCTTGACTTTTAAATGCTGGTATCACCAATGTTTCATGCCTATCTACAATATTGTATGACTTGTGTCAATTCTTCCTACTTACACCCATGACAACTGTACCTATCATAGTCAGGAAAAGAAATTTTTTTAAGAACTATGTCCTCCCAAGGAGCTCCTGGGGTTTTTTTTTAAAACAACTTACTATTTAAATTTGTCCTTTGGGGTCCAGAGCACAAGTCTCATTTTTTCAATTACTCCTCTAATAAGTTCCCTAACCTTGATGAAGTAGTAGGTATCTGGAATTTGTTCTGTCCAGTGATAACTAAAACTTGATACGATTACACAATTCTCTGTTAAATCTTTACCATTTCTTCAGCAGACACTGGATCACATGGAAATTATTTGCCAAGCCAAAAACTACCTCACTCACAGCCAAATCTGAAATTACACAAAACTGAAATAGTTTCTCTTCTGCAACTGTATCATGGCTTTCTCTCATTTGGGGCATTCATACTAGTCATGAGATTATTTTTTTATATATTACCTGGAATTTTCAATTAACACCTTAACAATGGTGTTCATATTTTGAAAGATAATATAAAGAATTTCAACTGTTAATATGTTCCGCTCCTCATAATGCATCAGGATAAACACTAATGTCAAATGTACCACAAGCAGGAGGTGACACTGAGTATACTGTTGGACAGAAGCGCAGAAGCAGATGTCCAGCTGCATAAGGCCCACTCTTCAAGCAGTTTGGTGGCTTTTACAAACACTCTCCATGCAGTTCTGGATCCAAGTAATTCCAACATTGTCTGTTTTCTAAGAACAGCAGATCCTTAATGGAAAAACTGCTGCTAGCTATGTGTTCATTAGAATTGGAAATGGATATTCACTCTTCTAGCCTGGAGCCAGAAGGTGGGCTATCTTGGAGGCAGGGTTGATAGCTTTTGAATACCAGATGAAGTCTATAGATACAAGACTGGTGTCAAATGACAAGAGCCTTAAGCAGATGGATGACAGTGTGTGTGCACTATAGGCTGTTGTTAATTTACTAGCTAGAGATAATGCTTCTTTAAAATTAAAAATGAGTCATTGGAAAACAGCCTGAGAGGCCATAGCCTGCAGATTTCACATCTCCTGGCAGGCCTGCATTGTGGGGGATATCCTTTTTTAGAGTTATGAAAATTAAAATTGCATGTTAGAGAGAAAGAAAATGTAATTGTTTCTCTTCCTAGCTACTTAAGCTATTCATACCCTAGGTTTGTAACTCACAAGTGCTTTTTGAGTAAAATGGAATAAGCTAGTCATAGTAACTCATAGACAAGATATACATGAGCAGTGGCAAAGATGTATGATACTAATGAATCATCAAATGGCAGGATGTGGGGTTTATTTTTGTAACTGCTTTTATTATTTTAGCACGACCATATACGACATCCTTCCTTTACACTATTGCTCTGTATAGGACTTTTCATTGCCATTGGGTTATGTTGGAGAGAGTACTTTTCCTCTGCTTTTATCTTGGGATTAAAATTTTCTGTCCTATCTTCTACAAGAGTGTCAATACATTTCCATGTCATAACATAGACAGGGTTGTCTAATTGCTTCCTTGCCCCAGTTTCAGTGTAAAATTTCTGAGAGACCAGTTTGATAAAGAAGTATCTTTTTTCCAAAGGCAGAAAGGGAAGTGTAGAGAACAAGTCCACAAGTCGATCATTTCTCATGCTAGACTATGAGGGCTACCGTCTAGTCTGCTGTCTAGAATTTACTGGGGCAGTCACCACCACCTACATTTAAGAACAGTGGAGAATTCCAACAATCTCCTGTCCCGAGTGGTTGGACTCTGGCTGCCTTCACAGCCAAAACTGTTCTCGATCCCTACCAGTATTTATCAAATGCACTGTAACAACTCACTGCTTCACAACCAGATTCTGGCAGACTTGTAAACCTTCTGTAGTAAACACAGCCCTAGAACTCAGATGATTCCTTTAATATTATCACCTATCCACTGTAGAAATAACAATGCCTGACAATTTTACAGCACTTTATGCCCCTACAGACATTGGTACCCATTGAACATCATTGTCTCCATTAACCCCATTTAAAACCACAAAGCAACAGAGCAATAGCTCAATTAGGGAACAAGTCAGAAAAACCCACTCCTTGTGACAGCCAGTCCTGTATCCTTGCACCTGGAACACAGTGTTCACTCAGTTTTTAAATCCACACCACCGAGCTGTTGTAGAAAGCCCGTTACTCTATTCCAAGACATCTACACTGGCTCAGCACCACTGAGCTCATCAATATTATTAATGGTTTACACGCATGTGAATGAGGGCAGAATTAAATATGGGATATTTAAAAAGATGTTCTTCAAAGCTTAGAAAGAAATGAGAGGAAAGAAAGAGAAGAATATGCATACAGTGAATTAATTATCCTGCATAATATGTTACAATCAAAGCCACATATAAATATTTATGTACAGTGCACTGCCCGCGCAGTATTGCACTGATTCCTCTCAGTGACAGAGGCCTCTGTGCAGCAACTGGCATTTTTCAGCTTTAGAAAACTTCAAGACAAAAATATCAGCTATACAGACTTTAGTCAGAAAAATGTCCAGATACTCCAGTGCAGCAGCAGTAGTATGAAAGCATTTCTTGGTTTGACTTGAAGGTGAAAGGCTGACTGTACAAAAAAGTTTCTCTTTTTTTTCAGTCCTATAAAGCACCACCTGCCTCATCAGCAGTACCACTCTAAAGGGATGGGCCTCAAGGCACCTCAGTCCCAAGATTCTCCATGCCTCATTCTTCATCCATGCTGCTAGTAATGTACCATCACTGGCACAGTTACACCTGAACACTCTGGTGCTGCCAAACACCTGGCTTGATTTTCCACTGTCCAAATGAAAAATAAGCATAATCTGCTTTTTGAGGATACAGCAAATGAGGGAGTTCATGACAAATTGTGTTGGTTTATGCAGAATAGTGATAATAGGATACAAATGAGAATTTTTTGCTTAATGAATAATACTAATCACGTTTCAACAAATGCTGTGCCCTTCTAATTAGAGAATGCATAAAATCAGCTTAATTTATTTGTGACTAGTTATATATAGTTTAAATATTTACTAGGGATTTACTCTAACATTTGAAATTATTTTAAACTGTTCTTGCAGTAAAAGCAGACCTAGTAAGGTAAAGGATTAGTAAGTAAGTTACAATTCTAACTTCTGCCCACCCTTTCATTATGCAGTGTGTGATGTATACCCTTGGTTTTCAAGACGCAAAAGAAAGGATATTATTGATTTACATGCTAATTCTCCAACTGTTACTAATTTTCTTGATTCCTGCTTCCAAAGTTGTACTTCCAACATTCATCACTGTAGTACACTAGAGGGGCTGAGCATCTTTTTCAATAAATTACAGGAACTATGACTAATTATAGTGATATTAACTATGCAAAGTAATGTGTAACTTAAAAAGGATACGTTTATCATTTCAAATTATGCTTTTGACTCTTGATGGCCTAATACCTGGTTGCTTTTCTTTTTTTCTAATACAGACTATGAACTGTGCAATTTAAAAAAAAAAATCTGTTTCACAGTTATAGGCATACCTTGTGAATTTGATGAATGGAAATAAATCATTTACATCCCATAAAATGCTTAGAGCATAGAAGACAAGACTAGTACCAAGGGCAAGTAGGGCCAAATCCTGAATGTTTTAACAAAGCACTCAGGATTCAGATTAACAGTGCCATTAGCATGTATTTGGCCCACAGTATTTGTACCACATATTTGATGGCTTCCTAATGCTACAAATCTGATAGTGCAAGTTGCTTGGCTGACAATATGAGCAACGCTTAGAAGTCAAAGCAAAACCACCAAGTGTAACAAGCATTCAACAGTGTGCAAAGTACATTGCAAATGCTTAAGATACATAAGCTTTAAAACAATGGTAGTGCAGTTGCACCCACCCAGTGTAAGAACTTCACGTGACAGCAGGGCTTTCAAGCTCACATGCAGCACCCTATTGCTAAAGCTCTCCTTCCAGTCTGGAAGAAATGAAGCCTCTCTCGTCTTGATCATTTTTAGATTACCTCATATTTCATGGTACAGAAATACAGCTCTTAAGCAAACAAAATTAAGGATTAACAGATTGATATGTTGCAGGGACATTGTCAGAGAAAACAAAGTGGTACAGATGGACAGTGTCTAGATTTCTCTATAGAACTTGCAGGAACAGACAAACAGAGGCCAAAAGGTTTGGCCAAACTCTTCCATGAAGCTAGACTATTCTTTTCCACTATGCCAGAATAGTACATGCCTTACCGTCTTTAAAAACAAATGAAGACATCTTCCGAGGAAAATATGCACTTTTGACCTCTGACATCAGTACCCTGCTAAGCCAATACATCCACTTGTTCTTCTGAGTACTGGGATGGATGGTCTTCTGCTTGGATGATACTGTCCCTAAAAAGCTGCCACCTTTCCTGGGCATGTTTGCCTTTCAGAGCTGCCTCCCACAGGATCTGACCAGGAGTTTCCTTAATCAGTTGAAATTGACTTGCCTATGATCCAAGGACTTCATTACAGCCAAGGTACCATTAATTATCTCAGCTGAAAATCACACAGTTGGCCCTTCCAGTATCTGTATCAAGAAGTTATCCCTGCCACCCTGCAGAAATCTTTTTGACTGCTTCTCTGACACCTGCCTTTCCATCAGATGTCAGTTCTTCCAAAGGTAGAGTAAAATCAGGTTCCCTTCATTAAAATGGCTCCCTAAATTAAATAAAATCACTAGCGTTTTAGTTATGCAAGCTTAAAACACTCAAGTGGATCTTTTGCACATATTTGTAATGGCATTTTATGGCAGCTTGAGCACCTACAGTGTTAATCTTCCACCAACTGGACAAAAGGTAATGAGTTACCTTATGATTCACTGAAACATCAAAAGTTTCAGCATTGCACAGCAGAGTAAATCAGACCACTGCATCATTCAAAAAACAACAGAAAAGGCAGGAAGTACTAACAAGGAGATTAAAGGTAAGCATACCCTTTACTGTATCTGCAGAAAACCTGAAAATCTAGCATATTGGTTTGGAATACAGTTGGAAAAGACCTAGAGAAAACTTTTGCACTTCCTATCTATTGTTACTAAGTTACTAACTATAGTTAGGCTTCAGGTCCTCATTTCTTCTCCTATCTCTTGCATTGCGAAGAGCTGGGCGAGCTGTCAGGTTTGTGTTACCATCTGCGTGACTAGTGCCTCTTCTGATCAGCAGAAAATAAATATTTAAGTGATGACCTGGACATCACCAATAGCGTTAAACATAAATTAAGCCCATTTTAATGATGCTCTTATGTGGCTGAGCTGTTTGTCAGTTGCCTTATCTGGCTACATGCTATGAACACACACTCTGGATAATTTTGGCTCCAATAGAGCTAAATAGAAACCATACCAACAGAAACTGTTGGTTACCAGGAAGGAAATCAGTCAGGCTTCCTCTCAAAAGAGGAAATGGAATGCTCTTCCCAGAGGCCTTGAAGGAAAGCCTTTCCCTCTGCACAGCTCCCAGGAGGGTCCCTTCCACTCAGACCTGCTTACTGCATTCCTGTGATTACCTCACCAGCCCTGCTGCCTGCCTCACACAGCCTTGCACCAGGTCACCAGGAGAGGCACAGCTGCTAATCGGGGTTCTCCTGGTTCTGAGAAGACTGGTAGACCCTGGCATAACAGTGATGTCTGCTCTTTTTAGTGTCTTATCCCAATCCCTGTCCTTCATATTCCATTATTCTCCAGTGTAACAGGTAGTCTTAAGACCCGGCCCTGGTACAGCAGCCTACCTTCTGCACAATCTGTACACCCCAGCTGGTCCAGGCCTAGAAAAATAGGGAGATGATTTGCAGAACTGAATATTGAAAGAGTTTGAATGTGTCAGTGTGCTCTCTTGAAACTCCAAATACTGCACAGATTAGAACCATGGAATAATTTGTTTTGAAAAGCACCCAGAAGATAATCTCATCCAACCCCAAGCTCAGAGTCAACAAGACAAGGTTCAGACAAGTTCTAAACAGCCACAAGTAAGCAGAGTCAATAACATCTCATTCCAGCTTGTCCAGTCTATGATAGCTTTCATGAAAAAAAAAAAAATTAAATCCTGATAGATAATATTTTATATTTTAACTTTTCTTTGTTGCCTTTTATCCTGCTGCTGTGTATCTCCTAGAAGAGTCTGTCTTTTCCAGATTCTCCCATTAGGTAGCTGTAGTCAGCAAAAAGATTTCCCTTTAGACTTCTCTTCTTAAAGCTAAACACCTTGTATGTAATGCGCTCCCTAATACTTCATATATGGTGGCTTTGATTAGAAAACAAAATGTAATCCCAAGAAGCTTTGGTAGAAGACAATTTCTGAGACTATTCAAAATCATTTACTAGCATCATTTACAATTTTAAACCACAGCTCACAGCTGCCCTAGTTACACTCTTATCAATCTCTTCTGGACAAGTATTCTCAAGTCCTTTACCTCATCTTATGTTTTCTAATTCTCCTCTCAAGAAAATTTACTCTCAGGAAGTCATTGAGAGTTCACAATCTAATTTAATGAAAAGGCTGTATGATGAAATTTACCACAGATGCATCAACTATACTCTTTTACTAGTAGAGCTCAAAGATTCTCAAATTTGAAAATTCCTTATCAAAATCTAGGCCACTTTAGAAACTCTTCATACAGTGTGTTCAAAACAAGGAATAATGAGGTTCTGCCACTGTAATGTCTTCTGGATTTCAACAAAGTTCATTACCATTATCACTTAGAACAAATGTGTAGCTTTAGCCAACAACAAAATTCACTATTCAAAAGATTTCACATGACTGAATGATGTATGCACTTTGCTTGGGCACTCAACCCTATTCTTTCAATTTGCAGGGAAATTTAATAACTCAAAGTTCATAATAAGTGAACTACTAGCACGGGTAAAATTCCACATCTCTACAAAATTGTTCTCTTTGTAACTAGGAACTCTGTTTTGTGTCCTATGTTTTTAATATTATATTTATGAAAAAAGGAATTTCCTGGAGATCAAAACCCCAGCCCCCATGTTTAGATGTATTATGATTAGATGTGGTCTAGTGAAAGGGTTTTCATACTGTACCCTGTTCCTGTATGTTGTCTTAATTTCGTTAGTATTTCATGTAGCTGTAAAAGTAAAAAATTTAGACATTATGTTTAGATCTGCCCTGGTCTAATCTAGGAGTCCCAGAATTCTAAATATTGTTCCAATAATTTTTTTTCCACAGATGTTCCATTTTCAGGTCATACTTACAACAAGCCTGTAAACATATATACTTTAAAAACAGCTGGAAATCTACAGCCTGCTCTCCTTTCCAATGTATATCAATTTAGAGACAGAAGACTAACAAATTAATTTGACTTGCAGGGGTGGAAGAAAGCCAAAACATTGCCACTATTTTATACTGTCTGGAGAAGCCAAGTTCTTATATTTGTGTAAGAATAGACAACGATGGGGAGGCACAGTATAAACAAGGCTACAGACATGATCCTTTGGGGTCCAGCAGCCAACAGGAGATCTAATGTAGGTTACTGAGGCTCCTAACTGAGACTCTGAATCTCATTCAAAGTCCTACAGGTAGCCACTGTGGAATGACAACCTCATTTCACATTCACCATTATTACCCACAACTGCTAAGATCTTTCCTAATATTCCTAAGGTTTCCTTAACACTGCACTGCTGAGAAAGAACCATGCTTCAGGATCTCGGGGGAATGAGGGGACAGAGAGGAGAATGAATGCTTAGGAATCCTGCTTCTCTTTCTCCTCATTGTAAATTCCTGTAGATTGCTCATCAGACATAAATGACAATTCCCAATAAAAGAACTGAATGATATCAAGGGTAGTGATGCACAGACCTTACCAAAGCTTTTATTTTAAGCCTCTGAGATAGCCAAATTGATATTTAAAGAGTGCTTCCTGTAGAATTTATAACATCCAAATCTCCCACACTGAGAACAGTGAAGTTTCTTGAAAGGAATTGAGAAATACAGCCATTGAAATAGTTCAACATGATTAAAATGCTCTTAACTAACTACTTCTAGAGAATAAAAATACTACAGTTTCACAGACAAAATATCAGTTCCTCCTTAGATAGGCTTTTAAATAAGGCTTAAGTGGGATATCACTGACTGACTGAAATATGCTCGTTTCCTTAGCTTCTCCAGAGAGGATTTCCTCTAATTCTAAACTGGAATAGTCTAATGGCTTTCACTCAGCTGTGTTTCTGAACCTAAAAAAAGTCAGCTCTCTTCCCTGACACCTTCCCTTGATCTGCTATTAAGGGACCCTCAATTGCCTGTAAATTCTTTCGTTAGTCACTACATACTCCATTTTCAGAGGCACTGCACACTAGAGCTCTGGCTTCAGAGGAAGGAGAGTGTGGTGGGAGTTTGTGTCCATGTACACTCCAAAATCTTTATAAGTGTTACTTTACACTGAAAGGCAACAAATACTTCAGCATCAAGTGTACCACCCACATGAATTGTCAGGCCCATTTTAAAGAAGTGAAGACACTAACATGCAACTGTGCCCACCTGCCCAAGCAAGCAAATTTCTTTGCTACAACCAGTTGGCCCCAAAGAGCAGGGATGATGCCAAAAGCCAAGAGGCAAAGCTGGGCAGCGGGTATAGACCAGGGTACACCGGAGTTCAAAGAGAGGGAATTAGCTTCATGCTGTGCAAATAGGTAGCAGTAGTTGCAGAGTGACATTAAAAGGACATAAAGACAAGGATATAGCTAGCTCCTAGGCACAGCACAAAAGTTTCTGAGTGAAAATTCTTTGAAAGCCCAAGTAAGTCTCTATGAAGTTCTTTCCACACAGAAACGCTTTAGGTTCCTGTTCCTGCCAAATATCAGCATGACTCCTGCAGAAATTTTGCTGAAATTTGACTTTCTGTGATACACAAACATATTCATTTCAATTAAGTGCTCAAATTTCTGCTTCCTTGAACCTCACTTTGCAGTACAAATTGTATAAATATATCAAAGACATCAAGACTATCCTGAGTATATAATAGCAGATATCTAGGAAACCACAGACTGAATGTTCTTGGTGAAAATGCTGCTATGCAAGCCAAAGTTCTGTTGAGACGAATTCACTTGGCCAGCATGGAACTTTAAGCCATACGCTGTTCAAGGCTGCCACAAGCAGACTGCTTCCAGCACTTCCATTGCTTTGTTTAAAGTCTACCTATGCTCTCTTGCATGCCACAGATGACCATCTATAGCAATTATTCTCTGCTTGATGCTCTCTTTTTAAAAGCTGTTTTACCTTTTTGAAGATTCCATTCTGGCAGCATCCTTCAAATCCCATTTCTTTAACACTAACAACAAAGCCAATAAATCTCAATGAAGAGGAAACCTGTGTTTTACTTTCTCTTTGTGCAAATAACATCTTTTAAATTACAGTTACTGTTCCCAAATGGTTAGCACCAGATCTTGCCCTGCTATCTGAAGTCTTCATCTTACAGGGAGTACCTAGAAGTACCTTCTTGGTAGATGTAATGGCTCTGAGTGGCCAGAACTGCTCCCGCTCAGACTAGTTGGTAATCTGGCCCAGATTTTCACTTCAGCATTATTTACAACTTCAGTTTAAAATAGGTGAATACTTAATAATGGTACCTCACAGTTATGAGAGGTATCACACTACCATTGAACATTCACAGCATGGATTCCAGGATACTCCAATCCAGCTGTTTACTGCTGCTGAACCCTTTTGGCATGCTAATTCCAGCTCCTACTAAAACGGCAGGAAGACAAGACCCTAGCTTGTTACAATTCATTTCTATATCAATGAGGCCATTTCAGCTCACTGAAATGCTCATTCAGAGAAGTTTTCATTACTCTTTGGTTAATGTGGCATTTAATGTCCTTGAGCTCTATGTTCTTGTGTCCATTTAAAAATGTGAAAAAAACCTGGGTTGCCCTTATTTAGGATACAATCTCCAAGTCAATCATTTGAAAAATTTTCATTTGCAATTGCTCAGGTGGATAGTGAAACCATTTCCTGAGTAACACCACTTGCTTTTCAGATTCATCTCAGTATTGGGAAGGCTATGTTAATTCTGGATCAGTGTTCTTTAATAAAACAGAACACCAGTAAACACCAAAAATAAGTGTTCATGATTAAGGTACTACATACTAGGGAAATGTAATGTTCTATATCAATGTTTCTTGCTGTTTTATAGTTACCTGATAAATGTTGGACTTTCAATCCCTTCTGTGTCCTAAGCATTCATTACATTTACATGTTTTACAATTCTCTAGTATTTTTGCAATACATTTTCCTGAATCAGCTGAAGACATTTAATGGAATGTTTAAGACACAATATAGAACCATAAATGCTTTTGCTTATTCTGGGGGAAAAAACTGTGCATATAGATTGGTTTTCAAATTAAAAACTATGTTGGTGTACCCAGCATTTTCGCTTCCACTATACATATTAAAATATAACTAAATGACTCTTATGCAATACTGCAGCATGAATACAAATAACAACTGTTCCTACTTTACAAGCAAGCTATATGATTAAAGAGCTATTAATGAACTGAAACAAAACCTCAGTGCTAGAATGTAATAGTCCATGAAATTCTTATGGGGAGAAAAGGAATCCATAGTGAATAAATATTAACCTAAATGCTATAGAAAAATAAAGCAAACAAAAAATGTACTTTTAAAGCCAAATTTTGGTAAAAACTGCTGACTACTTAAGGAAAGTCTATTTGCATACTGCAGGGCTCCATCTGCTGTGGAAAATATAGGCTGCAAGAATGATTTAATATTTAATAGAAGTGGTGGCCGTTGTTAATTATAATTTGCACATTTACAAATCAGCACTGATAGCAATACAAATTATGAAATATAAGGGTGTTATGCTGGATACTGGGAAAATAAGATGACAGACAAAGTTAATGGAGTATCCCTAACAACAGTTCTGTCAGAACACATCAGAGAACTAATCCAGTTACAAAGAGCCTGCAATGGAAAATCTATTTAAAATATTAAAATGCTGTTTGGTAAAAGCTTTTTCATAGTGCATTTTACTTAAACTGTTGCTTATTGCTCATGGGTCATTAGCTATAAACCCAAATGCATTCTGCAAACCGCTGTTTGAAAGAACAGTAGAAATTAAGTAAGAAATATATTTCTGCAGCATTTTTGCAGAAATTTAGAGTCATCTTACTGCAGATGACAAATAAACAAACAAAAAAATCATCTACTGCCAAGATAGGTGCAGTTGCTGGTACAATAGCTATATAATTTGTTTCCTACAAAAAAGTAAGATGCTACGGAGAACTGAACTCTTTTCAACAACGTTCCAGCCCTGGAAGGCACTCCAAGTGGATTAAGAGACCAATACGCTGGGAGAGACACTCCAATACCATAGGCCAGGTTCTAGTTTAAGACTTAACACTATTTTTATTTCAACACTAAAGCTATAAATTGGCTCTTATTTAGTAATAGCACAGAAATTACTATTGATTGTTTTCATTAATTTTCTGTTTCACCTCATTTTTCTCATCATCGTGTAATATGGATTACAGATAGAAACCATTAATGCACAAATGCTTTAATAGCAACTTTGCTCACTGAGTCATTCATGCTGCTACTGATTTCTAAGTTTTAACATCAGGTAGGGGTTCTGTACTATAAACCATGAGGGAACTTCAATCTTAACATTTACGTCACCTTCTAGGTACAAGGCAAATGTCAGTAATACTCCCAATACGCTGTTCATTGTAACACATATGAGCTAAATGTGCTCCTGTACTACAGACGAATCCTACTCATCCTCTGAAAATAAACATGATAGCTGTCTCTAAGTCCAACAGATTAAGAATTACACATAAGCCTGAAGCCCTGTCCATAGATCACCCTAGAGAGATCTACTAGTGATTAGCTTGCACATTCTGCTGGAAAAAAAACACAAGAATAGCACATCTTTTGGCTGCAGCTTCTTTTGTTTGTATGTATTGGATTTTCTTTTTGTTTTGAGTCCACAAGAGAAAGGATAGAGAACTAGACAAGATAGCTCTTGCTAGATATGTAGATGGAAAAGGTCTGGGGAACCCAAACCACTGTTACATGGGCACAATACTCTAGTTAGGACACAATCATGAGCCTACAACAATCTTTCTGTTCCTTTCGTTGTTAGTGAATATGGTTTGTTCTCTAATCAGAAGAGCTGAATTTAGTCTACACTTGTTACTAAGCCCACTAGCTGGATATGCAAATGTAGGAAGCTAACATTTGTTTGACTGGAGTGTAATTTAAGGAACACTTAGATGTATTAACTTCAGTCACACAGTCTAAGTACCCCTCCAAAAATGTTACTCTTGAGCATCAAATGAAAAGCTGTATTTCAATATTAAAAACAGTATCCTCTGGTGCAGTACCAGTATCTGCCCATTTTCACCTTGTTACTTCCTTCCCACAGTCATGTGTTTCTATGAAGAAATCATTCTCCTACATCCATGCCTCCAAAGAGGAAAAACAGATTTCACTGTTTTTGACTCTGAGTCTTTATTTATTGTGATGCAATCTGAAAGGTGATTATAATATGACCAAAATTAACACCCAACAGCTGCATAATATACTTATGTTGGGGTTTTTTACCAACCTATTTCCTGGTGCTTTTTGGGGTCTGGAAGGATCATCAGCTCTTTTACAAGATTTTTGACAAGATGGGGGAGACAAATGATCCAGAATTTTAGAGAAGTTGTTCTAGTGCAAGCTGCCAAGACTTCATTTGGCCACTCATGTCCTAGTCCACAGTAGCTGAGGGCATTCTCTCCATTCTGTTGGGCAATAATTCTACTTCACAAATAAAAGATGTTGCAAGACACAACACTGATTGCTGCGAGTTCCTCTCTTTTGCAAAACACAAAAATCTCTGATTAGCAGAAAAACCAAGAAATGGAAAATAAAATGGCTCAAGCAGAGAATGCTATTCTGTTTTATGAAATCCAGACCAAAATAACATCACTTTCAGATATTTTTACATTCCTTTTTGTGTTACACAAGCAGCTCAAAGGGAACAAGGACTATTTTCACACATGGCTGAAACTGTCTCATCAGAGACTCCTTAAACCACTAGAAAACCTAGACTGCCTGACCTCAGTGCATGAGTACTACACAGAACAGGCCAAGGAAGTAACACAGCAAGAACATGAAATATCTCTTTGGCATGGTTAGTGGAGCAGTTCTTAAGCAGATGTTACTCAGATTGGCACTGTTATCTCTATTTATACTAGAGACTGTTTTTTCCTTCAGCAATCTCCAGGCATCAGAAAAGTACAGGAAAAGAACTGATGTACCTATTGTTTTCAACATCGTGCCAAGTGTTGATCTAGTAAGCATATGAAATTCCATCCTTAGTCGTACAGACATCATTTTCAAAATTAATCATTCACTAAACCATCATGAGTTCATAGACACTGCAGAAGAGAGCAGTGTACAATATCCTGTGGAAGGTGGAGAGATAAGAAAATGAAACTTCCTCTAGGTAACAAGTACTAGCACAGCCCTGCTGGGTTCATCCTGACCTGCCAAGCTTGTATCATTTTAACATCTATTTGCTCATTTATTATGCCATTGGTCAGATAAAACAGCCACGGGAGTTGTGAATTCCAGAGACTGTATAACATATAAGTCCCCTTCACTCCTCAGATACCTTTTATAGTAAACATTTTTCTTCTGGGTCAAATATGCACTTCCCAAAATGCACCTAACAAATTCATGGGTGTTCCTCTGAAGTCAGCAAAGCATTTTCTCACAACAGTCCATAATGAGTATAAAGACTCAGCTTTATTTACCAGACAATGTAATTTCTTGCTCATAAAATATGCAAATAGAAGTACATGACATAGATTTTCTTCCCCATGTGGTCTCTTGATAGCAGCACAAAAGGAATAAATGATTGCATGGATAGTGAAGATGTTTCTGTTTTCACAATTATACTGTACTCAGCCAGGACAATTAAAAGTTCTCTGACATAGACACCACTATTCTCTAGTCTTCTAAGTCACACTTTCCAGAAAGGTACCTAAACCCTTATTCTAGAAAGTACATTTTGTTATAAAGAGTAAGCAAAGTACGGTACTTACTGAAGATCAACTGCATTCTGTGGGATGACAGGCACTCAGCTCTATCAAAATTCATAGCAATGTGGCACCCTACACAAGTAGTAATTTATATAGCCCTTGAGTAATTTATACAGTCCTTGAGAGTAATTATACAAGAGAACACTCCAAATCCTGGAATGTCTCATAGCTGCAAAAGTGCAAGGAATGGCCAATAATAAGAATCTATCTGGAGTTTACCAATATAATGCTTTTGATCTTTGCAAAAGAAACCAACATGAAATGTCAAGCTATGATACAATATGCTTTAGATATTAAGGAAAAAGAAAGTTGGATTAATTGTGTTCATAGTTTGTTTTAAACTTGCAACATATGCAGAAAAGACTAACCCAGGCTCTTTATTTAACTTCAGTTAACCAAGAACTGAGATCCAAGAGACAGAAGAGAGTCTTCCATTCCTAAAGTAAAAATTTAAACGCAGATCTTTAGGGGTGTCCTATACTATGTAATATTGCAAACTCAGACCAAGCGCCACGTCATCCACTGTACTCTACCTCCCAAATGTCCTTGCTCTAATAATATTTTTAAAATACTCTCATTTACTAAAAGAAAGTTCTGAGTAACAGTTAAATGCTCAAAAAGAAACCTGGTAAACCATCACGTAAGAGCTCAGTGATGACACATAACACAAATAATCAGCTCTGATTGTCTTTCAGAAAAGTGAGATGAAAGCCATTAACATTTTAGACAATAACAGCAGCAGATAGCAACAGTACTGAATAACTGGTAATTGAAAGTAACTCTGTAACTGTGATGAACTCTGAACACCTAACAACCTCTAAGTGTGAGTCAGCTGAAAGACAATTTTTAAAGCCTACCACCTAAAATGTAATCCAAAATAATTCTTCCAATTTCTGACTAAAATGAGCCAAATCTCTATTTCAATATTTAAATATGTAGTTTCTTCTTTTGCTCCACCCAGTTATTTATGGACTTGCTCATATTCTGATAAAATCAAGAAAATTGTGTGTGTGTGTAAAAGCATAATCTCAAGGGTCTTGGTTAGAAGCCAGCTGTTGGCTCAAATGAAATCCCAAACCCAGCAGAGCAGGCCATCCTGATCCATGTGCCCAGAGGTACTGCTACCCCAACTGGTAATCATTACAGCAGACATCTGGGGTGTCAGCAGCTGGTTTTCCCCTACTGAAGTTACTGTCCTAGGGTCCAGGTCAGAGCCCCAAGACAAACTTGTGTAGTGGGCACAGATACCATCTACTGTACAAGCTAATCTAGGAGCCTGAGAGAAATACAGAATCTTTACAGAAATATCCAATACCTTCAAACTCAAAGATGTTCTGTTTGATAAAGGCCAAGATCAGGCACTGCAACACTGATCTCATCTCATACATTGACTAATAATGATGTCTTTCCTAGAACTTGCATTTCATTTCTGTGTTTTGGTTTGGTTTTCTTAACACAAGAACCGTACTTGTTCCAAAGCACAAATGGAAGTCAAGTATCCTAGTTTACCCAGAGTACAAAAAAAAAAAAAAAAAAAAAAATAATTACTTTTTGACATTTAACTGAACACTTCAGTTCTCTTTTTCTGGTGTTATGCTTTTAGCTAGCACCATATCTGTTTAGCAAATCAGCAGGGGCTAGTTTGATTCAAAATTATATTGTTCAAGTTTTTTTAGAAGTTCTCTTCAATTTAATAAATAAATAGATAAAATTACCTGACAGATAATGTATTAAATAATCACAGATGCATGTGGGTGAGGAAAATACAGGAAAGGAGAAGACATTCAACTGGAAAACAGTTTAGAATATACAACTTCATAAAAATAAAGGTATGGTTGCCAAAAGTGTGCCTTTTTGTTATTGACAGTGAGTTTCTTTATATGCTTATTGATACCTCCACCTTTCATACTTACACTGCTGCCATGTAACTCCAGCCATGACATTCATCCAGGTTATTTATTTGTGGCATCCTTCACTTCCTAATGGTTTTTTTTCTCTTTACTTAGATCCAACATAAAAGCATGCTTTCAAGTTTGTTTTTAAAGAGGAAAACAATTTCCCTCAACTGAATCAATTAAAGATCTAATACAGGTGCCTAGACTAGGCCTTTAGGCTTTTTATCTAGTCAGGGAATGTTCAGAGACACAAAAGAGCTCTGAATAATCTCCTTGAAGTTCCACTGAAGTTGTCACTATGCCCATAACTCAGCTACTTACACCACACACCCACAGCTAGACTCCTAAACCGATTTTGAAAGCATGGGGGGAGATTTTCAACAGCCCTCACCTAACTTTACTGCAATTTAAGTCATATGAATTTTCCCATTAACTTAAATGTGACCATTTAAGGCAATACTAAGTACTCCTGAAAGTCCCATTTGTAATGTCATTTTAAATTGATGGTTAGGAACACAGGACCAAAAAAAGAGTAGCTTCATAATCATTGCTTATTTTAAAATCTATACATCAGCAATGTGTGAACATGATACAGTCTGTGCACATATAAGAATAAATGCATGCACACATATAAATGAACTGAATTTCTGTGTTGACAGATTATTTGCCAAGTTAAAACCAAATGTGAGTTGAAATTACTGGGATATTACACTGAATAAAGAGGATTTATAATGGAAATACTAAAAGAAACTCCATAATAGTGATCCTACTAGGCACTGCTATAACAACATGTATTTCACTCTTTTCAGTTAGTGCTGTTTTTCTTTCTCTGAATGTTTGAGAATAGTAAGAGAAATGTTAATTTTTTTAAATCAGAACCATCTAGCTAAACCATCCAAATCATTTTTGTATACAGGGATTTTATTTCTAATCTTTCTCTGCAAGCTGCTTTGTTAAATCCTAATGACAACTTTTATGCATAATGCATAAAATAAACTTTACCAATATTTAACACACTTTTATAAACATGTAAAACCCCTTTATAAGTGAGATGACACACTGCAGGGCATGCAATTGGAGTACACTGAGAAACCACACTTCCTAGATGGCTGAAGGCATCTGCTTCATGTCATTAATTTCTCAACATCGAGCACATGTAGTTATCTGAGAATAGCAGTGCACCTTATTTTTTATCTTTTTTTTTCTAACACAAAAGTACATTTCATTGCATGTATAATATGTATGCTGTGCAAATCTACAGTCTCCTTTATTCAAGGAATGTTTATACTTCCTAAAGGAATGTGGAGAGAGGAAGATAGCTTCTCACTTTATCAAAACACCTTGTATCAGCAAATAAATACCTATAAAAATATATGCTAACAAGGAATCACCCAAAAATGGATGCTATAAATCTTCCTTATGCAAAAGGCAAAGAAATCAGAATAATAACAATGTATCACTAGCCTATGTCACTGAAATGATTTGTTTTACTCCTCTAATCTTTACCATA
Organism: Phaethornis superciliosus; assembly: GCA_023637945.1. Classification (NCBI taxonomy): domain Eukaryota; kingdom Metazoa; phylum Chordata; class Aves; order Apodiformes; family Trochilidae; genus Phaethornis; species Phaethornis superciliosus. The sequence continues at coordinate 14,970,585 of JAJQWJ010000009.1, read as the reverse complement.
TCTAAAGTGACTATAATAAATGAATAATTACTCTGAAAACAGTGGACTTAATTGAAAATCTACTTGAAGTATAAAACCAAGAAATCATAACAACAAATACAAGGCTTAGCCAGTGTTTAGGAACTTGTCTTTGTCAATAATTTTTAAGGTTCAGTGTAAATGATACTGTTTACCATCGTACATCATCTAACATTACTCCAGAAAGTCATGAATTATTTCAGACTTCCTATGAATATTAATAGTCTTTAGATCCATGGTGTTTCATCAGCATACACCCAAGTATTAAAGTCTTACAGGCTTTGACTTTTCCAAATTAAACCAATTTAGTTTGAGTTTGTTTTATTCTCAAACCTTGATTTTTAAGTCCATGGTGGGTGTACACGATGGGTGTGGGTGTGTGAAGCTCAGGCTTTCCATGACAGTGACAGGTATGTCACCTAACATAGGGACAGGCTGTTTCTCAAAGCATCCATCAGGACATGCATTTGCTACTGCATGTTCAAAACAATCAGAATCCTGATAGAAGCATGTATCGGCATCAGGATAGGCAAAATTTTCTTGTTGCTTCCTTCTTTAAAAAAGCAACAAAAACAGTCTTTTCTCAGAGAATGTATACTTGTACAGAGGCTGGAAAAAGAAAGGAGAAATATAGTCCGAATGAAGGCCACTGCTAAAAGATAAACTGCTCATTCTATTGACCTATAGGAATTTCCTGTTTCATCATCTTCGTAAAACTGTAAGTCCAGAACTTGCAAGGAAACTGGGCAGCAGGAATTTCTTTCTTGAAAACACTTAGTAATAAAGGCTTACAAGAGAGTAAGTGCACTTACCCAGTTGTGTCTCAATTGAACCTGACCTGCAGATTGCTTGTTTCACCCCTACAAGTGTTGTCATAAATTTGACTAGGGCTGAGGTTAAAAAGAAATGTGATGCATAAAGCAGCTTCACCACAGAATATACCAGAAGGAAAGCTTCCACTTTTCCCATACATATTCTTGTGCAGCACTGCTGTATTGCTTTATTCATAGTACAAACCAGAATCAACAGATTCGAAGTTAGATTACCACAGTAGAGGGCAACACTGCTCTCAAGCAACCATATACCTCCTTAGCAAACTGCAGCATATATATAATTTTTGCACAGGAACATCACTGTGTTGGATGGAAAACAGGTTCTCTATAATCAATAACTCCACTCATGTAAAAGGAAAGATCATACTTTAAGTGTCACTATTATACAACTGTCACTTCCTACAACAAACTCGCTATTTACATAGTACTGCAAACAATATAAATATATATTTACTGTATAGGTTATAGCCAGCATGCAGTAAAGGCATAGGAAATATTCCATTATTTAACTCTGAGTTAAAATAAGCTATGAGACATAACAGTGCCAAAAGTTCTGGTTGACAATCATTGCATACAGATGCTGTTGTTCCTTTTGTGAATGTTTTCCCTTCTCTTGGTCATATTTTCATCACGTCTCGCACTGTAGCCTCATGATTCTAGAGAATGACAGCTCCTGCTTTCAAGTATATTGGCACCCAGCAAATATTGTATGTTACTGTGTGGCATATACCTGGCAATCTGCATAAAACTTATTTGGAAACTAAAAATTTTAAGAAATTTTGAATAGTCAGAATGTGCATCCTGGAAAAAGAATGAGTGAAGTGTGTCTGAATGCAGCCTTAGCAGCCCCACCTAACTAAATCCTGTCTGCCACAACCACTGTAAATCCTAAACCTGTACCTGAACTGAGAAGGTGAATGGTTGAGGCAGAAAGGTCACCTTATTCCATTAGCCAGAGAAAGCTTTTTCTCTCATTAAGGCAAAACTCAGCAGCTAAGTGCAGTCCTCTGAACTAACTTGCACTCAGCATAGTAAGAGACATACACTCTGCCAAATACTTGCTTTTGGTAGAAGTAGAAAGAAATTCAAGATTCTTGGGTTCAAATGCAGGTTTCTGGAGGGAATTCTAGCTTCTCACAGTAGGAGTACCTTTTGTTCTCTTGCCTCCAAACACATGCCATTCCTTGCTGACATGTCTCTTCTACCCCTGCACACCCCTTCTTAACACTCATCCTCTTCAGTTCAAGTATCTTTTTTGCTCTACAGGTAGCTTTCTTTTTTTTCTCCTCCCTTCTCATACTTCCATTTCTGAATCAAGCAGATTTTTCCACTTTTCTCCATGTTCTACTGGATTGTTCCAATGGAAAGCTCACAAGTCCAGCATCACAATCCCACTTGGAAGTGTGGGGATGATCTTGTTCAGCATCCCTACGGGCCAGGACCATGGCATGTTTAGTGCAGATTAATTCTTCAGCCTATAGAAGCAACAATTTTTTTCTGATACATGTAATAGAAATATATTTAGGACAAATTTTCCCACCAGAGTAACCCCACCAAATTTCAACACCCATGACAGAAGAGCTTTTCAAGAAGAATATTCTACAGATAGATAATGAAATTGCCTCCTCATAACCTTTTTACTTGGAAACGACTGAATTATTAGAACATTATCATCAAACATTCTGTTTGGGATAGATGCCTGTCATGGAAAATGCCAGCTGAGATGTTACAGTAAAGCTATAAACTACTAATCTAGCAACAGCTAGAAGAGACCATTATCAGTGGCTTATTTCTAAACCCTGATGGCTGTGACGTGAAACACACACAAACATTGTGATTTTGGTTGGCAACAAGGGACTGAGTGCAACCGAGAAAGAATGTGGACTCTGCAATCTGAACAGAAGGAAGAGTACATCTTGTGTGGCACTATCGGGGACCCAGAATCTTAAAAGGCACAGATTGTGATAGTGTGAGTAGTGACAGTGATAGTGTGAATAAAGATCCATGCAGGGCTGGAGCTATAGTGAATAGCAAGTTTTGGGCAGAGATGAATGTGGAAAACTCATGCTTGGTCATCCATTAGAAACTGGTATTATAGGAAATCTTGTCCTGTGACTATGGTCCCACGCAGCTTGAACTCTAGGCAGGCTGCCTCTTTTTTTGACAACCACCTTCTGCCCAGACAACATTTGAAAATGGGAAGACTTTTACTTCTGGGCGTTGCTTTGCAATATCAGATTTTATTGGAAAAGTGCCATTTAAAGAAGGGAATTGAAGAAAGATGTCTGTTTGATATTCACAACAAGTGCAACAGTATTTAAAACCAGACACTGAAAATATTGTAAAACCTCCTAAAAACCAAACAGAAATATAAGGACAGAAAGTTAAAACCACTATCTAGAAATGTACACCTCTTTGTCTCTCAAAAGAATAAAATCAGCATTATCATTCTGGTGTAGAAGAAGTGTAAGCAGACATAAAATCTATTCTTCTGAGTTTGGTTTTCTTGACAAGGTGTTGCATGCCATCTCACTCTCTTGCAGAATCTGTTATGGCCAATTAGCAGTTTGTGGAAATGATCCCTAAAAATAACATTGTCCTAAAGAAAGAATTATCTTGATAAAATTGTTATTGCATTAGTGGACATACACAAAAAGTTCACCTCATCATGAAATTGTGCCTTGAATTAAGAAAGAAGGAAATTCTTCCTCCAGAAATAATTTTACTTTTTCATAAGGAGGCAGAAACATATCTATCAGATAGGATTATAATAAAGCAGATGGAACACTGGAACCTCTGTAATATATTGCACATTTTAATCATGTTTGATACAACACTCTTTATATGGATATCAATTACACTAATGACTCTTACATAATACCTCTGGGTGCCTAAGGGATGTGCATTGTCACCTCCCTTTTGTCATAAAAATAGAGTGTAGTTCCATATACACTCTAAAGTAGTTTCTTTCATTTTTATATAATGAACAAGTAACACTGTAAAAAAAGACATTTTATCCCATATTGGTTTAGCAAAAAGAAGAGATTTCACATATGACAGTGCTAAATATACTCTTAAGCTGCTAATAAAGACAAAGCCTGAGGAGGAAAATTCTAATGATGAGCAATGCCACAAGTTTTTATTTCTGGATCTAAAGTAAAAGTGTTTCACTTACGTATAGTTTTAGAGCCATCAGAGAAGAAACTAGGAATTCCAATAATTTTTATCTCTAATAAAATCACTTGAATTAATTTGTGCATCATTATACTACTGAAAAAAACAGCTTTTAAAGGTACTGTTATTTGTGTAACTTGTCTGTGTGCATTTTACTGAGTAATGAAAACTTAGGGGTTTCATCTGTAAATGATCTACGTTTTCCCAAGCAATTGCCTAGAAAACACTACAGACTCCGTGCTACTCTGTGGAGAGCTGGCAAGACACAAGACTGTTTTTCCTTATACTCGTTAAAAAAATCAGATAATCAGGCAAAGTGAGACCAAATTTCATCATGGAGTTGATGTAATCTAAAATAAACATTTCAGCATGTTACCTCTCTAAGCTGGTACTAGTTTAAGCACCTCGAAAAATGAAGTATCCCCTACCTAAGAGTTTTCCTAATGCTTCTTTGGAACACCAGTGGGCATCAACAAAACTGCTGTTAAAGTATGGCCACTGTCTCCCATACCGAACAAGATGTCATTATTTTCTTGCATGTGCATCAGCCTGCATCCATCTAGGATGCCCTGGCTTATGCATAGGATTGTAAATTCTTCAGGCCAGGGACTGTCCTCTGTAGCACATAAAAAATATATGAAACGGTACCTATGACTAGGGCTTCTAAGTAGTGGTGGAATACAAGTAGGACTAATAAAGATGGAAAGTATACACTGTAATTAACATTCCCATCTTCTTTATCCTCCATTGCCTGCAATTGTTTGGATAGAGTTATGCAGAAATAAAGACAAAGAAATGTGGCCTCACTAATGCAGTGGTCTGCTCTGGCTAATTTATCACAATCTGTTTTCCCAGGTAACCTACATAATAGCCCAGCAACTAAATTTATCCCAACTTTTTCCTTAAGTTCATCTTTTTTAGATTTTCATAATTTTTTTTCCTCTATCCCAAAGTTCAAAGTCTTCTAGTGTATCTCTCAATGCTAATTAGATCCTGGTAATACTGTGACTTGGCAGGAATTCCATGGCATTTATGCAAAGGGAAGCCTGGTAACAGGACAAATCTCCAGAATCCTAGAACACTGTGTGGTGCCCTGGAACTTGCTGTCCTCCTACAATGCTATAATTTTAAAGAGATTTTTTTTAATCATCCATAAAAATTAAAGGAACCCACAGAAACCTGAATATGGTAAAGAAATTTGTATTCATGCATGTTTTCTCAATTTTAGTTTTGACCTTCGGAGATAATGTGTAGAATACCTGTTGGATAGCTTCAGATGATTTTTTTATTTGTAATTATTTAACATTGATTTTGATTCAACTATAAAAGCTGATGTGCCTTTTCCATTTTGAACAAAAAAGTAAAACTTCCAGGATATTTAAATATTAAAAAGTGGCAATTGCATATGCATAGCAAGTAACTACCTCTCCAAGATACTTCAGAAAAATTGTATTTAGTAGAGTACTTGTGATAAATTATGTATTTATTTTAACAGGGTCAGAAGCTGTTACAATTTACTGTACTTGGTCTAAAATTCACTTTTATAAAAAGTACTTTGGTGTCTCAATGTACATTAAAATGAGAACTTGGATGCTCCAGCCACACGGATTTTCATGGGAGGCAAGTAAAAAATCTGAGGTCAAATTTTGCTGTGACTTACAGGGGTATAACCAAAGCATAGTAATTCAACCAATTTTCATATATTTAGCCTTTCCTTAAAGATAAAAAGTATTAAAAATAATTTTGAAGTTGGTATATATTTTTCAGGAATAGGCTCTGCACTGTGTACGCTGTGCTGCTGTTGTGCTAATGAGTAGTGCAGGAGAATGGGTTCTAACAGCAAATGGATGAAAGGCAAATGGCAATAAGTGGATTGCTGAGTTTGAATCTTAATAGAGAGATGAATGTTAATACTTCTGTTATTCATGTGCCTGTACACATATTGCGTGAATATGAAATCAGTTCTCCAACTTAATTCTTTAACTATATATAGTTAATTCTATAACTATATATACACACACACACACTTTTTTAGTTTGTCCTGCTGTCATCAGTAATAGCTACTGGAATTTTTTTTTACTTTAAGGTTTTCTGGAGGGGTCCATAATAAACTCTAATACTGCTGAAGGAAGCTTCAGAAGTGGGACCAAGAGGATGTTTTTAACACACAGAACTATACTTCCTTTTGTCACTGTCTTTTCTGTCTAGGTCTCGCATTACATAAAGTTCTAGAAAAAAGAAAGTGTTTCCCTGTCTCTGTTGAGTAGTCAGGAATTAAAGAATGTCAAAACACTTGTCTGCAAAGCAACATTTTTTGTCATCTATGGCTGGGTCTATGCCCAGTCAAAGAAATTGTAAAATTGCCCATAAAGTGTTGTAAAACACAATGACAGACAGACTTCCTGGGTGGGTGGGTGGGTGGGTGGGTGGATAGATGGAGAAAAGAAAGATGCCTTGGACCACTTTCCCATACCCATTTGGGAACAGGAAACTCAGAGTTTAAGCAAATCATGCCAGGAAAACAGGCTTTTCCAGTTGTGTGCTCATTTAGTCGTAAAGTTCATCACATTTCAAGAACAAAAGTTCAGTTTCAAATTCTTATCAGCGGCCAAGGTATCTGAGTTCGAGGTCTATGTAACATTGATCTTCTCTTTTTCCACCATGTCCTGGTTTAGGCCAGGATAAAGGTGGTTTTCTGGTTTGTGCTTTTGCTTTTAGCTAAGTCTCTTGCAAGTAGTTGCACTTGCTGGGGTTAACAGTAAGTTTCTCAGACACTGTCTGCTTCTAGGACTGATAACACTCCATGTTTATAGTTACAGCCAGAGACTGTTGTGCAGAGCCAGGGACACTGCTCAGCTCTCAGGAACATTTTGCTTTCCAGAAGGAGCAACGAGGTCCCACCTGAGACCCTCCTCTGGGGAGGACCGGACAAGATAGATGTCAGAGCTGACCAAACAGAGTATTCCATCCCATACACGTCATACTCGGTATAAATTTGAGGGATCACAAGGGTCAAATCTCCCTCTCTACTCCTTCCTGCCCTCCCTGCTTCCTTCGGCATCCTGAGAGGATTCCATCCGTCCCAGTGCCTGTGGTCCTGATCCGTGCCAGCCTGAATCTGTGTGTTCCTGCCTCCAGCTCCTGACTGCTGCTGACTCCAGGATTCCAGCCTGGACTTTCCCAGGGCTGCCCTGCAGCCTCGGTGGTGACGTGAGAGTATTGGGGAAAGGGGGGGAGGAACGTGGGATTATTTTTCCTGTATATTTGTATATTTGTATATATTTAGTAATTTATTCCTATTTATCATTATTGTTTCATTAAAGTTCTGTAGTTTAGTTTCCAACCCATAAGTCTCTCTTCCTTATTCTCTCTCTTTCCTTTATCAGAGGAGAGAGAGATTATATATATAAATCTGTTTCTCGGTTTAAATCTGTTGTTTTGCCGGGCCAGGGTTAAACCATGACACACCAAGAAAATATCAAAAAGTTGCTGCTGTTTACGATTGCTACCTTTGCAATGCATTGGATGAGCCAGAAGTCATTAGAAAAACACAGCACATGATCATGTAACTGAAGGCTCTGACATAGTGAATATGAACAGAGACAAAATTTAAGTATCAAAAGCAACACACATTCCAACATTTCCTATCTTACACATACTTGCCTGCAGCCTTGGTACAGCAGTGTGACCACACTACTTTCACAGAGCAGAGGTTATATAGTAAGAGTAGTGATTGCAGTGCTGTGCAGATGCTCATGAGAGCTTAAGTTAGGCAGCTCACATCTTGGTATCTGTCTTGCTGTAGCACATTGAAAGTGACTGCTGCAAAATCTTCATGACGGGCAGGGCTAATTGGCCCACATGAAGCTTCATGCTGCTATGGCAAGCCAGCAATAAAACCTCACTTAAAGTTAGACTCCATCTATTGATCTTATACTGCTGCCATTGCTCTATTGACCAGTCCTTATTGTGCAACTGCAATCCAGAAATACTCCTTTTAATATAGAGCTTTCTCATTAATATTGATTTACAGAACACTTTAAACTTACTTAAGTAAATAACAAGTTCGCATTTAAAGTTATTAAAAACAACTGGCCCCAGTACTGAGCCCTGGGGAACACCACTGGTGATGGGATGACAGCTGAATTCAGGTCTATTCATCACAACTTCTTGGCCTCAGCCAGCCAGTTTTTTACCCTCTGAAGAGTACACTGGTCCGGGCCATACATAGCCAGTTTCTCCAGAAGAGTGCTGTGGGAAGTGTTGAAGGCTTTACTGAGGTCCACCTAAACAATATCCACAGCCTTTCCCTCACCCACTAAATGGGTCACCTCGTCATAGAAGGAGATTAGGTTCACCAAGCAGGACGTGACTGGACCTTTCATGAACCTGACTGGACTTGATCACCTGGTTATCCTGCACATGCTGCATAATGGCACTCAAGATGCTCTGCTCCATAACCTTCCCTGGCACTAAGGTCAGACTGACAGGCCTGTAGTTCCCTGGATCCTCCTTCTGAGACTTCTTATAGATGGGGGTTACAGTTACTAATATCCAACTGAGATCTCCCCAGTTATCCAGGACTGCTGGTAAATGATGGAAAGTCTTAGTGAGCACTTCTGCCAGCTCCCTCAATACCCATGGGTGTATCCCATCTGGCCCCATAGACTTACAAATGTCTAAGTGGTGCAGCAGTTCACTAATAATCTCCTCTCTGATTACGGGGGACTCAAACTGCTCCCCAATCCTGTCTACCAGCTCAGGGGTACCTAGCAAACAACTGAAGTTTAATTTCTGTGAGGACATGCAATCAGGGAAAAATTTAAGAACTGAATTTTCATTAGTTAGGATTTTTCGAATTAGAGTTTATTATGTAACTAATTTTGGTGAATTCAATCTTATCTCTAGTCTTCTGTTGGTATGTGAAACTAAGAGGGAATCAGATTATGTTTCATTAAAGTGTATTGAATGAATTTGGCCCTACTTTCACGTTTACTCATGTTTCACATCTACCCAGGTATCACTTCTAATACCACAGAGGCAACACCCACTTGATACTGTTACTCTCACTTTACACGAGAACTTGTATGCTACATGTGTACTTTGGATTCCTTAGTTGTTTGATCACGCTGATGAAGGGATATGCAATCAATCTCCCACTAAGACAGTGAGTAGTATTGGCCATAACTCATTACTCCATCAAAGGATTTGGCATTTCAATCGATGGGAAATGATGTGTGATCATTCTAATTTATTATACATCATTTCTCATCAATCGGTGTGCTGAAGCCTTGACATAATAAGTAGTTACAGACACTGTCAATCATTCTTGGTCAAATACCTCTAAATACTGCCATTTGGTACACCTTCATCTATTCATCCAAACTGAAATATTCACCCAAAACATTCAGAAATCAGACAGGGATACATAAAAAGATTCACAAAAGTGCTAAGCAAGATCTCAAAAGCTCCACGAACACATGGAACTGAAGAGGCTTATTATGAAAGTGCACTTTTTAAAAAACGCATTAAAATTGCAAAACCAAATCTCTAGTGGAACAAGGAGTCCAGATAGGAAAAGACCAAAAAAGTGCAAGTTTCAGTACTGTACTGGATTTTAGTGGGGTCATCTACTACACTGGCCACCTTATTGTAAGAAGGATCTAAATTTTGCTCTACTTGTGTCAGCACAATTCCTTCCATTTTCAGTGAGTTGCATGAGTATGCAAAGCCAGCCCACAGTTAATCCTCACCCTACTGACGACATTAAAACTCTTGAAATCAGGCCTGAGCTTTCAACAATCCTTCTATCTCCAAAATTCCCTTTAAAGTTCCCTCTCCATAATTCTTTTGAGGTGTCCCAGCAAAAGTGCCACAATTACTCCCTCTATTAACCATGTTTTCAAAAATTATTATGAGTCACGCAACACTTAGTATCTTCTACAATTTTACTCTGTCAGTCTAAATATCAGCAATGTCTGAAGGGCTACAGATGCTTTACAATCCAGAAGTGGGACAACCACAGTCACAAAGTTAGTCATTAAGGCAAAACAGAACACACTTTCAATGACAATTTTTCTTCTGGACGTATTTTTGGAATCCACTTGACCATTATACCTGCTTCATAAGGCCACTACCCCTCTCTTCTACCAGATCAGTATGACAATTAATAATTGAGAGTTATTCTTTCACAGGAATGTATTATTCCATGTAGTTAAAAATGTCGGTTCTCCTTAAGAAATCATTATTAATTTTTAAACCAAGGCTGAACTGTCTCTTTAGAATTTTTCTGTATTTAACCAAGTCACTGGGTACAGAATAGATTGCCAACAGTCAGATAAAGCATTGTTGCTAGCAAAAAAATCCAATGAAGTGTTACCAAAAAGAGTGTAACAAGAATTTTCACAGTTGTAAAATTCAGCAAAAGCTGGGTGAGTAACTCCTGTTGAAAGCCAGAAAACTTCTTTAAGATAGCAAGCACTCTTGTGATGTATTTCAGATGTCAGACTAGAAGATCCAGCAGGTCAGCTCTAGTTCCACTCTACACATTATCCCCTCTCATTTTTGGCCATTCTGCTGTGCTCTTCTCTTTCCCGGCCTACAAGATAACTTGAAATGTTTCTTTAAAATTCCTTATTTTTTCCATCTCTCTTTCTTCAAGACATTGTCTTGTCTTCCTGTGTGACAAATGTAAAAGCTATTGTATTGAGTTCCATATAGCAATATCTCATTATTGGTAAGCTGGTTAGAGATAGTTTGTATGAACCTGATACATAAAAACAATACATTGAATCACCTCTCTCTCTGCCTATCCATCTTTCCTATACTCTTCATTAGATTTGTCAGCCTAAAATAATGCAATACTGGACAGTTTAATGTGATTCCTAAATTGACAGGTTTATTTATTCTGTTACTATCGAATATTCTGTTTTTCCTTTCAAGTTCTATTCCCTCAGCTCCTGTATGCTGCTGCAGTCCTCTTACTAGCCTCCAGCCTGATGTTCCCTGACAATGGCAGCTCCGTGAAAAAGGCAACCTGTACACTGTACGGGCTCTCAAAAATGAGGAACATTAACAAAATAAGATCAAATTAAATTAATGCTTTTTAAAAATATGTATGTTTGGCTTTTTTTTTTTTAATTCTGATTTTGATGGTTTGTCTTAACTGTTTCTGAGTGAAGAAACACTTAGTCTTTATGAAGTGAATTTACACTCAAAGAACAGTGACTGAACCATCTACTCAAAGATTATGCAATCATTCATAATTCTGAACTTGCAAAGATTGGGATTCAGCTTGGAGATCTCATTTTAAGAGTTCTAGCACCTTCTCTTCCAAACAGGGAACATAAATGTTACTAAATCTAATCAACATACACGGAATGGTATCTGAAATTAGAAATTCAAATACATGCAACAATCTTCTTGCCAACAATCTTCAGACCAAGAATTATTCAGCTAAAGTATTTGGTGAATAATTTTGAATAGCAATTTCATTTCAGAGAATCAAAAGTAGCTCACAGACAATTCAAAAATGAAAAAAAGTTAGACATGTTAAATCATTTGTTGTGAACTGGTTTTCATCTCTGTTCTTCTATTTGTTTTTCAGTTCTAGGCAAAGGCAGCCTGGGGTTGGAAAAAGATGATCTTTAAGGTCCCTTCCAACCCAAACCATTATATGTTTCTATGAAAAAGGAAATAAAGAGCCAAAAAAACCCAATCCAACTCTTTTCTTACTTGGCATCTTCAGGTAATTCTTGAGTAATTACCTCTTAATTGAGAAGGAAAGAAGTTAAATGTTGACCCACTCAGGGAGAAAAAAAGTCCACCCTAATGAAAAGATCACATACAAAGTCCTACCTTATCACAAGATTGGAAATTAGACTTACAGGCCTCCCAAACACAGGACTCATAATTAACAGACTTGTAACTATAGCTGCATTGCCAGGTGCAAATTTAATAAAACATTACAAATGATAGATGAACTGTATATTCAACAGCTGTGTGTAATCCCAAGCAAAAATCTTCATTAAGACAGTGTTAATGTTTTAAATGGTTATCTATTAATTTAAAGTATCATGAAACATCAAACATGATTCATGTAGAAGGCTGTGGTGAAAACCAAGCTAAGAAACTGTGATGAAAATAAAGTTTTAAATCATGAAGCTTTAATTCAGACAAACTTGCAATTCACTTTTTCCAACTTTCTGCAGTCTTGAACAGATTGTCCTAGGAATCAGCCAAGCTTCTCAGGAGTACAGCTGCATTCTACCTAAAATCCAGCTCTAAGACCCAGGTGATGGTGTGCTGGAATTCAAGCCTTCCACATTTTATTAGAGCCGGTGACACACAATGAAAATGTCATCGCCAGCACTGGTTCTGCTACAGTTCCTGATCTGAAGAAACATCCAAGCTCAGAAGGGTAGAGGTCTAAGCACAACCAACTCTTCTGATATGCTCCAAAAAGAAAATAATTACAGGTCTTTTCTTATATTAGTCCCTTTCATACAATTTTAAGGTAAACAGGATTTGCAGGAAATAAAAATATACTTATTACTTATTTCTTATATGTGTTGATATTCCTAGATAAAGCTACGGTAACTAAGATACTTGTCTCCAAAAGGGCCTTGTTCAAGCCCCCCTCCCTTCTCTCCTCACTATTTTATACTTAGCAGCATACAGAGCAGTTTCTAATAACACTCAAATCACAACCATTACCACTTCCAAAGACAAGCTGCTTTAAACAGCTGCACTACCTCAGTTTCCAACTGAAACAGAGCTCCCTACTTCTGAACAAAGTAACCTCCCCTTTAGTTCTTTCCCTCCCGTCCTCCCACTCACAAGTTTGAACCTCTTTTCTTTCCCCCTCCAGCAACAAGCAGTGAAATTCCATTTGATCATTTGCATGATGAATACACAGATAAGAGATATAAAAATTAGTGTGATGAGTAAAAAGATCAATAAGCCACTATAATAATAATTAAAATTAGACCACTATACACTTATCCTTGGATCTCTATCTGTTTTTATATTTCTTAGTGTCTCAGTTCGCTGGGCAGGGCAAACCAAAGCCCAGAGAACTGCTCTCTGTTATGCACCTCCACCTTTCCAGAGGAAGATAAAGAGGAAGTACGGAAGACAGAGTGAAAGGTTGGAAGTTAAAACTGGAACAGGTTTACTGGAACAAGGGAGGGACAGTGCCTCATGGGATGACGAACAAAGTCAACAAAACAAAAATATACAAAACCCGATCTGGATGATGGCAGATAGGTGTCCAAAGGTCTCTCCCAAAGGGTCCAAGGCTCTTCCCTGCACCTGATAGATTCAGATTCTGCAGACCACATGGTGAGCTGATAGCATAGGGCAGAACCTTCCCTCCAGACCTCCGAGCACTCGAATCAGCATGGAGGAAGGTTGGGACAGGCTTTCCCTCTCTCCTGGCTTCTACAGGGTATGGAAGGAAATAGGCAGGAACACTCAAACTATAATGCTTCCATAGTTTGATATATTGGAAATAGTTCATATTCAACATAAAACATTTTCTCTTTTTTTTATAGACTGTAGACACACCTTAAAAACATTTCTTTTCATGTGTGCAGAAAGAAAAATGTACTGTATAGAAAAGTATTTTCCTGTGTGTTTTGTGACCTAAATAAAATTGTAATTTCTTACTTGAAAAACAATCCACTGCCATTTTGGAAGAACATGCCAATAGAGTCAATGCAGTGTGCAAGTCAATTTTTCCCTATCCAGTTAAAGCACTGACATGTACAATGTCTGCAGGGAACAAAATGTTGATGGGAATCACACCCATAAAGATCCACTACAACTCCAATGATTTGCTCAGATTACATCTTACTACATTTTATCTGTTTAAACAACAGAAAAATTTGGCTCAATTCAGACACATATATAGGGGAATATAGAAGAAAATCAGTAATAAGACACAGGGAAACATTGAGATGCTCATATTATACTATATGATGCAGATAAAATCATTGTAATTCAAGCAGAATTGTATGCTTATGTGACCTATCAATCAGACATACTGTTTCTGAGCAATGCATCCAAATCAGCTAAATGAGCAACAGTGAAATGTTCCTGAAGTTTTCTGCCTATTGAATTCTGGAAAAAAAAATCATGCCTCCTGAAAAAATGAAGTTGAAAAAATAGAATTAAAATACTAATAATTTTTGATAAGCCTTGCATGGCCTTTTCAATTTTAAAAGAGCAGTACTCTAACCCTTAGTATCAACCATTCAGTAGTGGCAAGTACGTGGAGAAATTGAGCTTCTCTTTCAAACACAGCTTGTTTTCTTGATGTGATGAATTTTTTTATCAGGTTAGTTATTCACTCTTTTTCCCCAAAATAACAAACTTGCAGTCTATAAATTAGTGCCACAGGGGTATCATATGAAGAAGCTAGGATAAGCAAGCAGCATTTTGAAATGACAGATTAGAATAGCACAGAAGGAGCAATTTTGGAGTTTAAAGTTAATAATAGGAAAGATTGACCCTCTGTGATACATTAGGCAAAAAACCCACTCTATATCCACATTCAAATAAAGTTCTTATTTAGATAGGGGAGACTAATAACTCAGAAAAAGTAATTCCAAACTATGAGACACCCATTTGCAAAATACAAGTATAAATTTGTAATGCATTCATAAGATTGGTTAAGGAATCTGAGCATATTTCTTTACCTGCCATACAATTTTTTACTTACAAATAAAATGCATGCAATTTAGGTCTAAAAGAACCAGTTAAGGGGACAACCAAGCATAGAAACAAAACAACCATTGCAAATATCCAGCACATACCACTTAAATATTTCAAAAAACAAGGAAATTGAAAAGACATATGCTACCCTTAGCTGCATTTTCTTACGCTCCTCTAGATGGATGCTACAGTTGAAAGAGAGAACCAGTCACTGCACTGATTTCTGCTTTGCTTCTAAAATACCTTTTTCTTAACTTTTATACATCCTTTATGTTATTTCACACTGAGAGAAATGAAACTGCATTTTGTAAGTAGTTTTGAAAAGTGCTCCCTTTTCTGGAGAAGACAGAAATTTTCTTCATTCTTTTATCTATAGAAAAAATTATGAAAAACAGTATAAAAATTGAATCAACCATGAGGCAGATAGCTGGATTCCAAACCTTGGAAAAATTCTGAGGTGTTCAAAGCAGAGGATTTTGTTTAGTCAGTTACAGAAATAAAGGCTAGCCATGAAAATTAGATTTCCAGTTAGATTTGTGAACACTCACTTCCCATGAAAGTTTGGGTATTCTGATCTGCATTTATATCGCTATGTGCTGCAAAGGCTACATTAATTTAATGTGTTATAACACGAAAAATTCATTCTTACCCAAGACATTAAAAAAATAAAATTCAAAGACAAACCATTCTTCAAAGGAAACAAGGGCCCCATCTGCTGATGTTTAAATGTACTACATTAACACCCACACTACAGAGCTACAAGAGATAAGAAAGGTATTGAAATTAATTGAAAAGACAAATCATCGCATTAACTGTGCTATATTCTTCTGGCATCTTTTTTATAGGTGAAAAAAATAATTTTAAAAAATGAGTTTTTAGGTCTCTGAGTCAGCTTCCACTGATGATGAGAGCTTTGCCATGAACAAAACTGGGAGCCTAGGAAGGAAATTTAGGCACTGAAGTTCTGAATCTGCATAGGAGTAAAATAAGGGAATACAGCCAATCCTGTTTATAGCAAAACAAAATCATGTCTCCACACATACTATGAACAGTTATATAAAACAGAAAATTATTACTGTTACTAAATCTCACCCAAAATGCTAAAATTATGGATGATCAAAATGGCCAAAACCACAACAGAGACATTAAAGCAGAACTGTAGGAGCAATGATGAAAGCAGGCAGCTGGGAAATGTAAAAGTCAAACTTTTCTCAAGTTTAGAACGTCTTGTTAAAGAGTCTAATGGTTGTTTATTGAAAGTTCTTGAAACTAAGCACTGTTTCATTTACGGAAATCTCCTGCATAGCAGACTGCATTATCTTATGGCAAAAAATGGCAGGGAGCTCAATGAAGTCAAAACAAATGTCCCTATTATGGACAAGAATATTTCAAACATTGTATCAACAAAAAGCCAGAAGCTGAATTTATAATCTCATATGCCTATATTCTGCAGTAAAAAAGTATTTGATTTTGGAAGTAGTAAAACATTTTTGTTTGTATGGCTAAAAGATAGAAAAGGTTTGTTCTGATATACCTGGATGAAGCACAAGCCTGGCCTCTCTCCCCAAACCTAGCAGAATGGCAAATGAACCTCTGATTAAAGCTGAAGAAAGCACTAAAGAAACTTGCTACTCTTCCTCTGGACTAGCCAGAACTGCTGCCAAAACAAGTTAGGTGCTCACTTTTACAATCTGTCCTACACTACAGTATTGTCACTCTTTATTGGGGAATTCTGGTGTCAGCTTTATTGTACCTAGATGAGTTTCTGTGCCATAGATCCTGTTTTCATCTGTAGTGCTGAATGACCCCACTGGGCCAGACAGTGCTACAGGACAAAATCATAGAATCACAGAAAGGTTTAGGTTGGAAGGGACCTTAAAGATCATCCAGTTCCAATCCCCTGCATGGGCAGGGACACCTCCCAACACACCAGCCTGTGCTAAGCCCCATTCAGCCTGGCCTTGAACATTTCCAGGGATGAGGCATCCACAACTTCCCTGGGCAACCTGTTCCCATGTCTTACCACCCTCATCGTGAAGAATTTGCTTCTAATGTCTAATATAAATCTACCCCCATCCAGTTTAAATCCATCCTTGTCCTATTGCTACATGCCCTTGTAAAGAAACCCATTAATTATTGACTTTGCTAGGAAATAAGAAACGCATAATAATAAGAGCTATGCATATGTACTACACAAATGTGCACCTTAGAAAATTCTTAGTCTTCACTACCAAAACTATGAAACAAAGTAATTTCCATTTGAGAAGTGGTCAAAAGGCCACATGCAAAACATCTTACTGCATGGACAAAAACAGTAATTAGAAACCCAGTGCTAGTGACTTCTTCAGTAAGCATGAATATAATCCATAAAATAAACAACGCTGGCCTGGCATTTGACTGAATAAATTATAATTCAAAGTAGTCTGAATTCAGTTCCAAGATGTGTTACCAACGCTCAAGACACAAACCAAACTATGAATAAAACTACTTATTCATGGCATATTTAGATCTAGTGTGGTTTTCTGGCATTTTCTTATCACTGTATCAGTAGAGTTCCTTCCTTTAGCTTTTGTATTACAAACATATTCAGCAATGTCCACAGTCTGATTATACAGATAATTTTAGGATGAAATAAGTTAAATGAGGGATTTGTCCAGTGGAGTAGCTATGTAACTTTGCTCATCTCACAACGACAGAGCATAAGACTAAGGTCCAGTTTCCTGGATATGGCATTTCCTCAAAATGAAATTTACCACTTACTTTAAGCACTAGCATTCAGGTGTCTTTTTATAAAGTGTGCCTTTTGGGAAGGTTGTTACTTGGTTGATCGCTGTCCCTTGTAAAAGTGGAAAACAATTAAAAGCCATTAGAAATCAGCTTGTTAAAAAACATGCCTGGGAAAAATATAAGCATTCTTGTGTTATCATATAACACAAAGTAACTTTACCCCCCACCTTCATTAGATCAGACATCAATCTCCTATGTGATAATGTATGTAAGAAAAATGTATGTAAGTTATATCTGGACCAGTTATGAGCATGTTAGAAACAAAGCCACTGCAACCAAATATTGTCAAAAGTGAATCTGCTAATGAGGGTGAAGCTACACATTGCATGGTGAGCTGATCCCACTAGTTACTGCTGCTGAAAAAAAATAGTTAAACTTTGCCATTGGCTCACAACTGCATGCTCCTCACCCTGCACTCCTGCCTCTGGCTTTTCCTGGACCTGAGCACTTTCAGCTAAGCAAACCCATGGAAAAGTGGCCCAGCAAGAGAGGATCAGCTTATGAAATCAAGTCCAGCAAAGAGCTTGACAAGTGCCAGCCAGAGCCCAGGCAAGGAGAGAGCAGGTCTTCATAACTAAGAGGAAGCCTGGGGAGGTGAAGGCAGCTTCTCCTTTTGGCAGTGATAGCACAGCTGTGATTCTAATTTCATCCTGAATTTCTCACCTGTGCTTCTGCACTTCTGCAGCATTCAGAAACTAATGTATTACGAATTGTGCCCTACCCTAACACTGTTGTTGCTCCTTCACAGCCACACCAGTGCTTTGCTTTTGGGTTTATACATCAGCTTGGGAATTTAGCTGTATTTCATTGCACAGTAGATGAAGAATAAAACTAGCTAGGAATTATAACATTTAGTAATACTTTTAGCAATACTTCAGCTTACAATATAAATATATTTCTAAAAAAAGAAAGAATTTGGGATCTTGCCTCCATAAACGCTTCAGTCAAAAACTACTAAGTCTGTAACCAGGGATATGCTCAAGCTAACATGTTTCAGTCTCATTTACTTCTATAGCATGGAACATCTACCAAAGACCCATTTGAAATGAACAGTGTTAGGACTTGCATACATCCCAAGTACCACAGATGAACAACTTAAATGGCTGGCTATTTCAATGCTTTTCTTGAGCAAACAGCAACATACATCACATTACACATATACAGCAGCCTTGTAAATCTCAGCTATATCCATAGGGATCCTTCCAAAGGCAAGCAGTTACAATCCTGGTAAGCAAATCCCTGCTTTTTATTGCCATAGAAGATACCTTTTTTTATTAATGCAATGACTTTCTCTTAATTCCTTAGTGTTTCCAACTGACATTGATTTCATGGTTTTCCCTTTTTACTCACATACACACATTGTTTTATATGACATTTCTTATAAATTCCCCCTTTCTGTTTTATTTTGCCTTTTGAAAAGTCACTTAATGTTATCTGAAGACAATGTAATATTGAATGAAAATAAATACATACTTGCAGTGAACAGAAAATATGAGGCATAGGATTTTGAAAATTTAGTAAATTCTTCACAAGCATTTTTTAACAATTCCTTATTTATATTTTGGTCAGTTCAATATTCTTTTTCTGCCTGTCTCAACCCATTTTACCACATTTTAGCTTTATGAGGGAAAACACATCATCCAGAAATCTGATTGGCAGACATAAAAGCTGGCAGGCACAGAGGGTGCCTTTTTAATTTAATAATGATGACTTACATCGTTGTTTTGAAAGATCCATGAAACAGAACAGAATTCTGCTTTCAAACCCGCTATTTCTGTACCACTGCTTATATTTGGAAGAAGGAGCTCTATTTTGGCTGCTTTGGTCTCTTTTGAAGGCATCTATTGATGCTTACTAACATGTTAATGAACAGAATTGCAGTGGTGAAAATACTGGCTATGAGGCTTTTTTTGGAGCTTATTAATACTTTTCTTTTATCAGTCAGAGGAGATGCTGTTATGTGACACCTGAAAGTGTTTTGTCTCTGAAGTACTCCCAGTCACTGCTGGACCACAGAGCAACACAAGGGGCTGAAATGAACATCATAACCAATAAGAATTACACAGACTTTTCAAACACATAAAAAGTTAAAAAAAAAAAAAAAAAAAGACTGAAATTACAGGATAAAAAGAGTGTTTCCACTATTCCCACTATTTTTGACTTTAGATAGGATCTTACCCAGAGTCCTTATGTTTTAAGTGTAGTGCACTATTTGCCACATGCCTAAAAAGTAAAGTTACTCTATCAGTACAACTCCATGTCCTGGGACATGCATAGTTTTTCTCTGGATGCAGGGAACAGTGCACTGTGGAGCTGCTGAAGCCTAAACAAAAAGCAACTGCAATAACTTAGCATTAAATAAGTAAAGATTTAGACATCAAGCCCACAAAAAAGGAAAAGTTAACTTGCTTTTGATAAGGATATTGAAGTTGTGACTGCAGCTCTGCATGGGGGTGTGTGATTTTAAAGACTCCCTCACCTTCTAAGTACTTCCGGTACCCCAAAGAAACACCTGAAAAAGCGTTTTGTCCCTCTATCAGCAATTTGGTCCAAATGTTCCCCTTTCCAGGCAACACTAACTATTGTTTGGATGACGGCTGGGTGGGAGCTTTCTACCACTCAAAAGATTTCTCATCTCTTCCTATGAAATGACCCTTAAAATTGTTATTGCATTAGATTATAATTGTAGTGTATTTAGCTGTGAAATTGCATGGACATTTTTGTGCCTCTGCATTTCTAAGTACTCTCCCTACTTGTTAAGTCAAACAGCATTTTGTTTTCAGTGTTCAGTGCCTCCTATCCATGGAGACAGAGGCATGCATGCACCTCTGCTCTTTCACACAGAATTTATGTATGCTTCTCCTGGGGTTTTGTTCTCTTTTAGACCAAGGCTCTCTTCTCTTTACATGCAGCAGAAACTTTGTAATAACAAATAACTATGTCCAATAACCTAACTATGATGGAAGTATGCTCAGAAGAAACTGATAGGATCCTATGAATCTTTTCATATTTACTGTCTTTCTTAAAGCCCCAATTCCTGAAATCATATGAATAAATCTGAATATTAGCTTCCATTTTAAAAGTGTCTAGATATCTCAAACATGAAGTAAAACCTGAAAATTTGAACCAAGTGTATCTAAAAGGGCTGAAAGAAAAAAAGGTAAATTTATATTAAAAAAAATTTAAAAAAATAAAGGAAGGTAAATTACACGCTAAATTTAATATTGAACACTTGGATTTGACAAGTAGTACAGATTTGTTAAGATTCTCAAATAAATGCTGGGCACTACAAGGAAAGGAACAAGGGTAAGACGAGGTAAGATTTCTCCCACCTTAGGATATGAATCAGTTCCCCATGGGAGTGTTTCTGGCTCAGAGTTGGAGCTGTAGCACCTCACAGAGCTTCATTGCCAAGCCCATCTTTGCTCCCCATGGGCTGTTGCACCCCTCTTCCAAGGGCTGCTGTGCTTCAAGGGCTGTACTATTTTGTACATCCACATATTTCCTTTTGTCTGTGGATACTGCAGGTTTAGGTTATGGTTACTTCAGAAAGACCAATAATTTCTCTCTGTTTAAGTAGGTAAAGCTCAGATTTATTTTTAGTGGCTTTAACAAAACTGTTCATTTGTGAGCTAGTTTGTAATGGAGACTCCCACAGCAGTACAGAGAACTGTTCACAAGTGCTATCATGAACACAGGATCTGGTAGTCAGAGAGGATATTGCTTTTTCCCATATGGAAGTGTTTCTTAAAAAATAATAATATACTTAACATAAATGAAGTAAAAAGCCCAGGAACAGTTCATGACACAGAAAGCATATCAGATGAGAAAGCCCAAATGCTGGAATGACTGATATTTAGGAACAGAAAGAAGCATTTTCTTATAATTAACTTGAAAATGATTGTGTACACTGAGAAGAATGGCATGATGTGCATAGGGTTCAGTGACTAACAGACCTACAGCCACAACCCAAGCCTCTCTGCCAGCACAGTGGCATCCTTCCCTTTGCATTGGAGGCACTGTAAGGCAGCCTGGTCCTCAGCTACACTTCTCAATAATATTCATGCAACAGAATTTATCCAATCTCACACAACCTCAGATTTAGAGGGAAACAGGCCATGCTTCCTCCACTCTATTTCAGGGAATCTTATTAGTCTACAATACATAGTTCTCCATGTAAATTCAATAAATACAGAGAGGGAGAAAAACTAACAGAAAATATCTTACCAGATGGAGGAAATTGAAACATTACCCTTGTTTCTTTGCCAGCACAGATCCATTCTGACAGGTTGGAAATGATTTATGGTTGGGGGGGCACGGAGGAAGAATATGGGGAGAAGGAAATATACACTAGCAGGGATATTATTAATTGCTGCACAGTGTTCAAATCTTTGCATTGTTTTGCATGCAGTTAGTTACAAGGCTTACATATGCAGAATGTTTGCGTGCTGATCTCTGCATGGGACCAATAAACCTAAAGAATATGATGCATATTAGAAATTGCTTTCAAACCACTGTGGAAGACATTGTGGTAAAGAAATTATACAATATGGCAACTCAAAAGCTGTACTCAAGGAAACAGATTACCTTTGAATATATGAATAGGTAAATACAACAGTCTGTCCAAGATTAATACTAATCATTACTATTTTAATACATAAAATGTTACGGATATTGCTACCCAGCAGCGATCAGGCAGATATCTAGTCTTCATAAATTAAAACCAGATATTTTTCTGTATCTAATTGATTTTTACATTACATTAGGCAGCCAAATCTGCAACCTTCCATGACATAGGATCTAAATAAACATTTATTAAAATATTTTAATTAGAATTACAGGGAAAATATTGTTTCCAATTATGGTTTCAGAAGGAAAAAAAAATCAGACCTATTAAGAATTAATGTAAACATAAGTATAATGTAACATTTTAATGCAATAATTATACCATATGATTTATACAATTGGAGTTATTTCGAATTTCTAAACTTTTTTTTAAAGGACTACTAATACTAATGCATTGACTGCCTCTTGCATCTTATCTGTTTGATCTTGAAAAACAATAAAGGACACTCTGTGTTGAGCAGAAACTAATAGAATTTATCTTACAGATACTCAAGACTTAATGGCCATTAATAACATCCCTCTGCCAGAGCAGGAGTGCCTCCCACTCTAGAATGCTGAGGTGCTTTGTCTGGTCTAGCTGCAAATGTCCCAAGTGACTGGGCTTCTGTTGTTTCCCTTGGAGAACTACCCAGGCAAAAAAACTTATTCCCAGGGCTTGTTGAAAGTCTCCAAATGACTTATAACTTTTTGTTATAAACACCCATATACATGTATTTTGGATCCTGGTATTTTTTTATGGAACAGTGAATTTCAGATTCTGACATGATTTTGCATGGGAAGACACAGTCAGGCACGGTGTGCTGGTATAATCTATAGTTCATAGTACTGATAAGTTGTCATGTCTTATTGAAGACATACTTTTCTTGTTGTTCCACACCACCAGATATATACACATGAAGGGGAATTTGTTTATACCTCACAAACCAGGCAAAACTTGGTGTGGAAGTGAGGACAGCATCAGCCAGGAGCTGGCAATCACATGACTGTCACTGAAGAGAAGCAACCAGGGAGTCTTCCATGACTTTTAGTTTAAGTCATTATCACTTTCCAAGAGCTGCTGGAAGAGTTTCTGGCTGTCATATAAAAATAGTCTCACTGTTCTTGACATTGATATAATTTTATAGAGAGACTAAAGATACCACAAGAGTGACTGGTTAAGGACAGTGGGGTTCCTGCATCTTATAAAGCAAGGCCTAAGGAAAGAACTTTTGATATGGGCACTTCAGTAATAAATGTATGCCTGCATCATACAAATAGAAGGGGAGGCTTCTGAGGGAAAAAGGCTGACACAGCTATACCAGCTGTCCATCTTTCCCCTTGAAGACTTTTGACCAGTGTGAAGCAAATCTCACCAGTACACTGGTGAATGAGAGGCAGAATATGCCATTTCACACTTCTCTGAAAGTCAGACATGCAAAGACAGTGTAAGACTAAACAAAAATTTTGGAGTTCACAGACTTCAGGTCATACCCTCTAACACTTATACTTCTTTGAAACAACCGAGTATAGAAATTTTTATTAAAATACTTTAGGCAGTTTTACTCAATTGCTTATCAGCTTAACAATTCCTCCCCCAAGTCCTGCTGCCTGTTCACTGCCTTCACTTTCCTCTTCAGAAATCCCTTTTGAGAGACTGGAGTTGTTCCTAGAAATCTCCATCAAGGATGCTAATTTTTCTGCCCTTCATTGTCAAAGTATTCATAAAGTGGGGAAAAAGGGAAAGAAATAGCTAGTTCCAATCTAGAGCTTCCAGAGGTAAACAAAGATGGTAGAAATGAAACACACTGTCAGACAAATATCTTGGAGATGTAAATTTTTCCCTGGATAAAATAATATTCTCAGATACAAATGTGTTTCATTCATCTCTCTCTTCATCTCCAAGAGGCTAGTCCCTGTCATTCCTCATAATGTTTGTCATCATTGTCATCATTGACTTTCATTCCTTTTCTATTCCATCAAATGTTTCTGCAAGTCTGTAACATACCATCCATAGAAAGAAAATGGTTGATATTTCCCATTCATTTCCTCTCATAGAGGATGCTGTCCTGCTGGGACCCTTCCATTCCACCTCCAGTTCCAATCACTGCATAAAACAGAGAGCATCACCAAGCCATTTCCATTTTCATTCTGTCTGACATTCATATTCAGGGCTTCTCAAAAATGTCCATGGACTCTACACTGATTTCTAATCTATACCTCACTACAGTCTATAAACACTGAAAAGGCTGAAATCCCCTTTGTTCTATTTAAAAAAAAAAACAACACATGCATCACAAATCACTGTGTGTTCTTGAAGGAAAATATTTCACAATACAACATAGCTACAGTTAGTAAATTTCTATTTGGTTTCCTAAGTTAGTAAGCACTTAAGATTTTAAATATTAAATGCTTAGCTGTTAGAGAGAGCATTTAACAGCTTAACTATAGTCACTTGTTTATTAAAATCTAAATTTTGGCTCTCTTTCACATATTTCACTTAGACAAATATCATAATTCACTCAGCAAAGAATGCCTCTACCATCTTCATACCACTCTGTATGAAGAATGAATCTTCGTATACTCTGTGTAACAGATCCTCTGCATTGCCTTTCCATCCAGCAGTATATATATCGTCCTGGAAACATCTTCACAGAAGGAGGGTGTAGGATTCAGGCACTATCATGCAGCATACAAAGGGAAAGAAAAAACTTTGACATTTCTGAAATGCTTTTAAATTGTAATTCATTTTAATTAACATTTGCGATTTTACAAATGTTTTACTGTGAGCACATATCCTAAATGTTCTACTTAATCTATGACTAAATTCTGTTTGACTGGTTTTTTTAATGTTCTACATCAGAGGCATCAGAGTCCTTGCAGATTTTAAAGATTAAGATTGTCTCAGAAATGCTAACAGCCATTTTACTGAGTTAGCACTGAGTTAAACATACCTTTTTGCAACTGAACATGCAGTATGTGGCATTTTTTACGTGTTTATTTTTAAGAAAGTTACAGTATAAAAAGATTCATTTTGGTAGTCATGTTGTCTTCACTTTTACCAGTGGTAACAAATAATTTCCCAAAAGAAAAAAAACACAAGTTTTCAGGATTGGTTTCATACTTCCCACAGTACTTCTAAACATTGCTGTACTAGATAAAGATTTGTGAGCCATTGTGTTTAGCAGCTCCCTGCCAAGTGAATTACGCATCTCTTACCAACAGCCATGCAGAAGCAAAAGCTCAGAAATAATGAATAATACACTGTGCAGTGGCATTTTTGCAGCCACCAAAACTTCTTCTCAGAATGGTACAATTTCCCCAGAGATTGCATTGTCATTATAATAGGTAATCATTAGATTTATCTTTTATATAATTTGTAACAACTTATAGTAGCATACGTGCATTTAGGTAGCCTCATTACTGCCAGAAGTCCTCTTTAACTAAGATGACAAGTAAATAAAGTAGAAATTACACAGCAACAGGAACCTGGAATATGTTGTTCTACTATATGTCTGAAAGCTCCCTTTAGCAAAGCTAATCTGTGTAGCAGTTACCATTATTTCTACTTCAGTGATCACTTCCTAATTGCTGTATTATTGCTTGTGAAGGAAATATATTATTAAAGTCCACAACTTACAACTTGTTGCACATCTATATATGGAAGAAAAAAATCTTCTCATTTCATCAGACCTAATAGGTTTTGAACAGGATGATCAGCTGAGCCTGTTTTCTCTTGCAGATCTGTTCATTACCATTTCATAATGTCAATGGCTCCTAACACACAAGTTGCATTCATAATTTATTCAGAAACCTGAAAACATTACTAAACCAAATCTACTTAATTCTCTATGAATCAGCTCAAACCTATTTTGGTAGCAGTTTGTAATGAACAACAATTATAAGCTCAAAGGAATCAGTATTCCTTTTCAGTTGCTAATGTTTATACCCAATTATTGGTCCACTGCCAGATAATGATCCATAGAGCTTTAGAACTGTGTATTAATGTTATCTTTACAAATGCAATAATACTCAGTGGAGGATAAAGTTTTGATGGACTCCTCTTGTGTGCTAGTTAAAGCTTTACATTATAGGGAAAAAAGTCAGCATTAGCACTTTGTTCTGATGGGACTGCTAAGAACAGGGTGACCTTCAAAATTTGGCAATACAATAAAAATGGCAAACAGCAGCCTCTGAAATTAACATGGAAAATAACTTCAGGAGGTTTTCATGTTCAGAATTACTGAGATGCCACAGGTGTCAAAAAGCAGGGCTTATGAAGCGATTTTAGGAGACAACAAAATGTTCTGCATTCTTCTAGTTACAAATAAGAACAATGAGATTTACCTCTTTCAGTGAGAAAGCTCTTAAGAATTTCTGAGAAGATGATCAGCTTTCAGGGCCAGATTGTACTATTTCTGTCTGTATTGAATACTGCATGGTACTTTTACAGAATGTCTGGGATAAAACATGCAAATCATTTTAAGAGCTGCCTTCCATAGATTCTATATGGAACACTACGGTACACTTATCCTAAGAGTAAGTATTTGCCATATTTAAGTTGTGTTAATATACAGACAGCAGGTGCATCAGAAAACAAAAAAGCCAAACTCAACTCCTGTAACAAAAAGTGCCTTTGCACAAAATGGAGAATTTTGGAAAGTAAGAACAATAAGCATTTCAAACAGAATATGCTGATTGTGTTAATAATGGCAGGGTTTCAGGACACTAAAAAAGAGATTACATTTATAGAATTAATGTTCCTTGCTAAAGATCTCACTTCCTGGATTTGACTCCTGGCTAGCATATGTCATTCCCAAATAGCCTGCATGACAACACTCATGAAACTAAGTGGATGCTCTTCTTCATTTTTACTATCAAGAACCCTGAGAACTATGAAAATTAAAAAGCCATTTGAGAGCTGAGTTTCAACTTAAAAACTTGTTTTTTCCAAAAAGTATGCCATCTGTTTCTATTGTCACCTGAAATAAATAAGCAATAGAGAGGAAGAAACAATGTATTTTTCAGCTCTAGAGACCAGCCCTAATACACCCACAGTCAAAAGCTGTTCAGCTCAAAGGACTAGGGTGAGAATCTTTTAAGGCACAGGAGACCTAGAGATCCTTTAATAGCATCTCTCTGTAACAGCTGGGCATCTAATTACCATTGTCTATGCAGATAGTTAGGATCCTGGTTTTAAAAACTCCACTAGGCACCTCTACATCTTCAGGAGTTTAAATACCTTTAAAATTTGCCATAAGGCCCTCAGCAGGTAGCTTCAGCAGCTTCATATGTTCTTTGGAGAAGGAAGAGAGATAAAAAATGTTATATTTTGATCAGAGCATCTTATGTATTCTCTTCACTTTTACATGCAGAAGTTCATGACAGAGTCAGATATTTCTTTGATGCAAAGCTGTTTATTTTCAAAAATATGTATGTTTTGTTCCCCTGAACAAAGGGGAACAAACATATATTCTCTAGCGTGTACTGAAGGACTTCCAGCTTTCTTTCAGGGTCACATCACAAGTGTCTTCATTTTCCTTCCCATCCTCTCTCTGCCTCTGCCATACTGGCTCTGCCTGTTCTTTCCTTCATCCACAGCACTCAAATGTTCTCTTCCTCCTCCTCACAAGGTTAAATTTTCCATTTTCTGGATTTGCATCTGGTCCATAATGAGCTATTAAACCCAATACGCTAAGAGTTCACTATCTGATTAACATTTCAAGATATGTTTTAACAGAAAGCATCTCATTAAAAACCCATGCGTTAGCTTTTTAGACAATTTAGGACTTGGTGGAACAAATTCTACCTTGTATTGAAACAACATAGTTCCTTGCTACTTCAGTTCCTAACAATGACCCTGTCTCCTGATCTAAAGATATTCTGCAGAAGAAAAGAATGGCAGGAAAAAAAGTATGTAATATGAAAAAAAGTATGAAATATCTCACACAGAGACCCAAGTGAGAGTATGGTGGGAAGATGCAGCTTACTGCCCAGCTCTACCTATAAATAGGAGGAGTGTGCACAGTATGCATGTTCATAGTCCAGTCACTGGAATTACTGCAGTCACTGGATTACTGCCGTGGAAATCGCTGGAACATCCTCTTTGCATTTCAAATACTGAAATCTGTAAAAGTATCAGGCACTAAAAAAATGTTTAAAATCTCTTTTTTTACCTGAGGCACAAACAAAGTAGAAATAATTAGTTCTGGGTTTTCAAGTGATAAAAGCAGAGGTTCTTTTAAGTGCAATAAAACTGTACCACATTCTGAATTCACAGCTATTGATAATTGTCAGGATTTTCAGACCATAAGTTCCTAACAAAATAATCGTGATCCCTACTCCACTCTGATGTAATGGCATAATGTCAGTCAATTCTGTATGTCAATTCTGATGTTAATACTGTGAGAAAAGATCATGAGATTTTTTCATCCTTAGAACCTCAACAGGCAGAAAGCAACTTTCCTAAGTAGAGACTCCACTTGTTATATACCATTATGATGTCATGAAGCACCTTAAAAATATCCGGCAGCTTTTTTAACAGCCTAAGCTTACTCCTCTAAAAAAAAAAAAGAATTTTCATTTCCAAAGGATGTGAATATGACTGTTTTAAATAAGGAAACACCATCACCACCTACTGTAACTCTTCATGTTTTAGAGTGCCCTTATCAAAAGCAACTCAGAAATCCTCCCAGCATTAATTGTTGTTGTGCTTTTTTAAGGGCTACTGTGAACATCAGAGAGAAGCCTTTAAGTATGAAGAAGTCTTCTGTTTGATGATGTTTTGGCTCAGCATGACATATACTTTTTTTCTGTGTCCTGCTTTTATTTTGAATGCAAGATAATAACCAAACTATAGTTAGACCTGTATAATAAGTGAAAAATGCAGGGAGTTTAAACATCTTACTCTCATTAGTGACATACTGCCTAGCAAAATGAAAGAAATCACAAGCTGTACTTAAATATTGCTTCAGTTTAGTAATTTCATTAGTATATTTTCAAGAGGAAAGTCAAATTGACAACTTTATATGATGAAGACACACACAGCAGCAGGAGATAAAAAAGTTTGTTCTTTCGAGTAGTTTGAGGGGTTTTTTTCCCCCTTTCCTTTTGGAATCTGATAGTAATTAGAACATTCATTGGCAATCTGGTGACAAGAGACTTGGGCTTGATTTAATTATGAATCACTTTAGGTTTGAACCAAGAACAACAGTGAGTGTATGGAGGTTCACATTGACTTTTCTGTTATGCTTTCTGAGTATATTCTCATGCATGTAAGTCGTGGAGCTGTGGGAACAGAAATAAAAAAGAACAAACCCAAAAAACAACGTTAAAGAAGTGCCACAAATAGTAAATAAATATTCTGCAATGTCGGGAAAAAAAAGGAAGATAAGAAAATTACTTTAAAATTACTAATTTCACGGACAGGATTAAAATATGCAAAGGTCTTGGAGACCATTAAGAAAAAATATTAAAATAAAGAGTGATGGAGCAGTATATCAAAACCAGACAGGTCTGCAGCGTG
The DNA here is from genome assembly GCA_023637945.1 of Phaethornis superciliosus. Taxonomy (NCBI): domain Eukaryota; kingdom Metazoa; phylum Chordata; class Aves; order Apodiformes; family Trochilidae; genus Phaethornis; species Phaethornis superciliosus. The sequence goes on along the minus strand of JAJQWJ010000009.1, from coordinate 14,940,930 downwards.
CTTGACGCTGAATGAAAAGGCTGAATCCTCTAATGCTGGAAATAACCAAAGACCAGGAGTCAACCATGGCCAATAGCTTTTTCCCAGTGATCAGCTGCAATAAACTCAATAAGGCACCTAGAAATTCCATCAAATGAAAATTGTGTGTTTGCTGTATTCACACTCAATTTGGGGGCCTTTCCAGGTCCACCATAAAGGAAAAGTATTTTTGCAATGAAAGCATCTCCTCAAAATTAGCAAAATTTTAAAATAAAGCAAAAGCAAAGAAAAATACAATGTTGTGTTAAGGCAGGGAAAGAATTAAAAATATATATCTGCTTAATTTGAGAGAATGCTTCCCATCTTATATTGCTAGTTCTAGTTTAGTGATCAGAGGGAGAGGGGGGGGGAAAGGAAAGTGGGGAAAAGAGGAAGTGGGAGAGAAGAAGAGAAAAAAAAATGTTATCAGAGATCTGGAAAGTCTTGAATACAAAGAAGAACTGAAGTTTTCAGAAATGCCTAATGACCAGATATGGCAAAAAAGCAACTTTTCACTTCCAAACTAACTCAGGCCTTATCTACACTTCAAGTGGAAAGATACCCAATATGTTTGTACAGAGACTCTCACCTCAAAAAAGGGTGCTGTGGAGATTTCTAAGTGAGCTAGACCCAGTCCTAGAAGCAAATGGGCCCTGAGTTACTGTGATCTTCTCATTTACTGTTTAAACCCAGGCTAGTGCCCCTGCAGATACCGCATTGCAAGAAAATAGTGCAGCCCAGGGAGCTCAGCATAATGCAGCATCCAGGTGCTTCACAGACTCGTAGTAACTTCCATGAACATACAAAGTTCCATTGCCCTGGGACTGTATTTTGGCTCCTGTGTGGCTAATCCTGTGTGTTGAGATATGGACAGACTCAGTAACAACTTTTAGTGATTTCTGTGGACAAAAACCTCACAGACAAACTTGCAAACAAAACAAAAGACCCTTTACACAAACTGCTGGGGAGCAGCAGTTCAGAGCTGACTAGAAATGTACTTGCAATAAGGGAAGGGGAAACGCAGGGAGAGTGAACACAATGATACCAATGCATCTAAATACACAAGTTACTGAGAAAAAGGAAGGGGGCAAAGGTTGTTCTTCCAATAGAAAAACAGGAATGGTCATGTGGCTCAAGGAGTTAAACACAGGTACCTTGCAGAATGCACATGCAAATCAATTCCAAAAGAGATTAGTTTAAATGAGAAGTATAACTGGGAAAGGAGGAACCCTCTCATTCTACCATAAACATCTCCCTATTTCACTGAAGCATAAACACAGAATAAAGAAGGGGGGGGTTCAGAGGAAAAAATCATTATTCATCAGCCCTATGGATAGTACAGTATATATAACCCCTGAGATTCATACAGATGCCTGCCTCCAGATTGGCTGCATAAGGGACAATTTATCATATCTGAACATGTAGGAGTGGGAGAGGACACAGTGGTCATTGCCTGCACTGGAATTTATGATGGAAAAGAAAGTTAATTAAGTTCTGTGGTCAGTGCTAAAAGGAAAAAATGGAAGACCTCACAAATGCAGGACCTTCCTGGAAAAGATATTTTGGCAGAATTTGCTAATTACTATATTAAACTGTTCATTTGGCAAGAGAAAACTTATTTCCTTACTGTAAGTTTTAAGAGAAAAATGCATAGAAACAAAACAGTTTTGTCAGCTGGCCTTTTGTTGTCTAACAGGAAAGTCCACCTGGCATACACTGTAGTTACTTACATCATTGTAGCACAGAACATAACTAAGGGCAGAGTTAAAAAATAGCACAGAGGAAATTAAGATGATTCTGAAATCAGTGGAAAATAACTAGTTTAAAGAAAAATGCAAAGCAACTTTATGTGAGACCACATTTGGCTAAAATAAGAGAACGACAAATAGTAATGTAGTAATTCAATGCAAAACATCAAATGAAAACCAGAATTCTTATTGTTTTGCATTATATGACCTGGAAGTTCTGGTTTTGCAAACCTAATAAATTATGTTTATGTAGCATTCTCATGTATTCTTATATATAAAAATAAAGGGAGAGACAATCCTTATTAAGGGTGGAAATCCTCAGGTCAAGACAAATAACAAGTACAATAATTCAGTTAACATCTACTCCAGCCACATGAGCTGAACTATTTATAAGATTCCCAGTTTAATGGACTTTATGTGCCTCCAGTTCTGCAGCCAGCTCTAAGACAGTTCATTGCACATGGGCATGAAACATCATGTGAAGATCTGCATTCACACTCTCCAGAAATAACTATAGAGCAGAGCTTTTGCTTGTGATAGAATATAGGCCAACAGCAAGAAGCAGAAGTGTTTCTGGTTATTTTCCATGCTATTTATCACCCCATTTTTCATCAGCAATTCCCTTGTGGAGCTGCTTTTCCCTTGAAAAAGAAGCTGATCATAATCCCAAACCTCCTGCCATGATACTGATGCTATTGGTATTCAACGGGGAATTAGCACAAGATGGGAAGTAAAACTGGAAAAAATTACAAGAAAAACTCTACACTCAATCACTGTAAGAGGCCTTTGTAAGTCAGTTCTGAATAACTGTTATATTCAAACAGAATACCCCAGTGGGCAAGAATATGAGAGAACAGAGAAGTCCTAGATAAGCTAGGCTGTGAAACAGATACATGAAATCAAGAAAGAGTTCTGCAAATTTTGAGCAAACAGGCAAAAACAGGACCCAAAACAGAGCAAAATGTTCTATGCTTCACAAACATGACCTCAAATAAAAAAGAATCCACTCCCTGTCCAGCCGGAACACCTTTAAAAGCCACAGTATGACAGCGTACTTAAGATAGCTCATTTCAGTAACACAAACAGCTACGTAGACAGACATGAGAAAAACAAAAAGAAAAAAAAAAGAGCCGTTGCTTTATAAATGGAGAATAAATGTAGCTTTTGCTTATATTTACTTGCTGTGTACAGGCAAAAAATCTTTGTTGGACAATCATGATAGACTTTTTTGACTTAATCAAACTAAATCAAAACATATATTCAACCAAATAATTTTAGCCAAGAGATCATAATAGGGAAATGAAAGCAATGTAAAATACATCCCTTGTGCAGAGGGAGGGCGAAATAGACTTCTGGGGTTTTTTAAACCCATAAATAAATTTTAAATTTGAAAAAAATAAATCCACAAGGTACAAAATAACAAATCAAATTACAACGAAAGCAAACATTCAGTTATAGTGGGTTTAGTAAAGGAGGAATGATTTTTGTTTGTTTATTTTTTAAGCCTTTAATCCTTTTCAACTTAAGGCTTTTTCCATTAACAGTAAAATTCAGTGGGCAAGAATACTCGGTATCCTCAAGTATGCAAGGTTTTTTACCGTGAAACATTTCATTAAAAGAAAAAAAAAGGCAATTCTACTCAGGGTTTCAGGATGTATAATAGCATTATTAATATAAAACCAGTAAATTGCATCATTTTATGTGAATAATGAAGTGCAAATTACATTGAAAAGCTATATGCACATTTAGTGATGGGATTTGGCCCTCTACTTAATTTGTCTTCTCCGAAGCAGAAAAAAACAGAATTTGTTTCTTAATTTTAATGCATGTCCATGCCCTAAACTATGTTTTTTACTTGACTTTCAACAACTACAGTACAGGAAACCAAAACACATTCTTTATACATATTTTATAATTTGCTTCAAGTTTCATCTTAAAAGGCATTTAACTTTTTCTCTTGGATCCTGGTTTTAGTTAATGGCAATAGAAAAGTCACTGTCCTTGATCTAGAATTGTTTAGTAAGAAGGAGTCAGGGCTAGAGGCACATGAAAACATGTCAATCAGATGTAATTGCTCTCTAAAAGAAACACTATCAAACTGAAGAACAAGAACTAACACTAAACACAGGATTCACTACAGCACCTAATCTACTAATGAGCCCAGCTTGTTATTTTCAGACTTGTTATTCAAAAAAATCCAACATAAGAAACATGACAGTGAAGGACAACATTGCTTAAATAGTTTTAGATAATATATATTACAGGTGGAGTCAGTAACATCAACTGTAAGTAAGGTTGCCCAGTAACTCCCATGACAATTACCTTACCACGAGCTTCAAGTGCTTGGGCTGAACTTTTCTATACAAAGTGTCTTCCTCTGACTAATATTTTTATATTTTATTTCATTAGCTTGATGATTTTTGTTATTTTTGTATCATAACAGGAGAATGAATTACATTAAGGAAAGAGAATGTAATTACAGAAAGTGGGAAAATAAAGGGAAATGTGGTTTTATCACAACATCACACGAGGCAGAGAAAACAACTTTTTACCCTGCAGGTGACTGGTTGTATACTTGGTAGTATAAAATCACCATGACTGCTCTGCTTCTGGACCTGGATGGACAATAAACTTGGCCAATCCAATCCTGTGCCCTAGAACCCATGCAGGCAGGCACAGTTCAGTCATAGATGTATTTTCTTTTCCATGTTATATTTATGTCAACCTGGTTTTCCCCCCAGTTCACAAATCCCAACATTCGTCTGCTTCTCGTGTGGCACAGTCCATCTTTTCTAGTAATTTGGCCACTTTAACACATTTGATTCATTAAGGCCTTTCGTCTCTTCTGCTTTTTTCTTTGAAATTAGTTATTCTTTAAAAGGCACAAGTTCAACAGAAGACGAGGGGCAATTTTTGTGACTTGCAGTAACTAGTCTTGGGTACCACAAGGATGTCCTCTGAACTTGTTCTGGATTTCCTAGCTTTAACAATCTGTGACTGTACTAAGAGCCCACATGGCTAAAAAGGTATGCCCTTTGTGCCTTAGATGTTAATTCCAAATTTACAGAAATGCAAAAACCTTCTACATCTGATCAAAATTAAGAGGAAATCTACCAGAGAACATACACAGTATCATACAGTCTGCTAAGCATCTTTACTTTCTTAGACAAAATACCTGGATAAGTCTACAACAATTGTTCTGTGGCTTAGTTCTCCCTGTAAAATGGCCAAGATAATTTTTAAAATTAATATATAAATATTTGAGAAGCATTTTGTAACCATAGTGGTGAGCAGCCTGGATAAGACTTAAGTGAAGGCAAAAATAATTTCTCTAATTAGAGCAGATCATGAGTATTTCCCAGATAATACGAGTTAAGGCCACACATGACACAATGAAGCTAAAATTCTGGACTCAGAGAACATAACCCATCTGTGAAGTGAATGAGGCAGTGGTCCTGTAGGAAAAAAACCAGCATGTGATCCCATAATTAAAGACTGTTCATGAAACAGCCACAAAGCAGACAAATGCTTTTATAGGAGCAAGCTTAATGCTGGCATTTCCTAACTTGAAAGTTTCTGTATGCAGCCTTAAAACTTTCAAGATTTTTTAATAACACATAATTTAGGCCCACTTAGAATGAGGGTATTCATGTATGATATTGATATTTTCTAAAAATTCTTTAGCATCTTACTAGGAATGACTGATCATTCTCCTTCCACCCAACAAACACGGTTTTAACAGTCATAGAGCTATAAGGACTGCTTTATGGAATTATGCAGTTGAAGCTTCTTGGTTTAAATGTTATGGTGCAAAGAACAGGCTGGTTTATGTTTGCAGAAAACAAAGGAAATCAGGATTAAAAATGAGAAGGCTTTTCCCCTTTTTTGACAACACACTCCTATTATGACCCAAAGACTCTCTAATACCTACCCCTAGTCCCCTGTCATCCTCCTGCAATTGCTAAAATGTGCTGCAATTTGCATCAGCCTGTGTGCTAGACATTTTTATATGAGTGCTAACTCACTGGCAATGGTAGACACCCAGTTTGTAATCCCAGGTGAATGTGTAGAGGACAACTCAACAGAATTCTGTATAAGGGCATGGAGTATAAACTAGGATGTCTCCTTGAATAATCTAACTAGTATATACTGTTAAACAACCCAGCATAAATGGGCTTGTGTTGTGAATCTGCACAGATGCACAGACTTCAGTTTCTTGGAGACTGGCCATGCCACAAAGCAGAGATACACCCTGCACAGAAGAGTTTTTCTCTCACCTCCAGTTCACATGAGGCTCATTTTCTAGATCTGAAAGGTGTACTTGCAATAGCTGTCAAGTCACAAGTTAAGTCTATGCAAAACTCAATTTGCTTCTCCCAATTTTCTTCAGTAACCAAGCCCTCTGAACCTTTCCATGTCTTCTGAAACCCAGAGGTCTCTAACACTTATTTCCTCAGCCTGTTCACATAGAAATTCTATAGTTTCTCTATACTTGCTACACATCTGTCAGTAGTGTGTTTTGGGAATCACCAGTCAGGTTCAAATCTCCGTTAGCTAAGGAGAAACATGACTAAGACATAAACTAGTACTCTTGAAATTCAGTTGTCATGGGATGTCATTTCCATATGACCCCTCCCACAGCCCATAGGCTGCTACACTGTCATTCAAAAGACTCCATCATTTTGCAGGACATGCAACAAGCAGGAAGCCAGAAGTCATTTAGATTTCTGACTAGTTTAGCATAATTCCTAGGGCAAAATGTAATTCCTTGCGGTACCTGGTAATTTACAAAAGCTAAAAAATGAAATGTCCTTCCAAGAAGCTTATGTCATACAGTGGACAACCATGTGTTCTTGCACTTTCCTCTTAGGAATATGCCTTTGCCTGAATTCATAGATAGGATACTGGAATTCATACTATTTTTAACTACCCCTAAATATTTTTGGAAATGGGTATCGAGGGAACTAGTTCATAAATTAAACCTAGACATTTACATAAGTGATAAAGCTAAGCAATTGTCCTGAACAGGGCCAATCGGAACTCTTTAGAAAATGTTAATAAAATTAATCTTTTGAGTGTAACATTATCAAGCAAGGAATTACATGGTTTGGTATTCAGGCAGAAATCAGAAATTTCTTTGCTGTAACATTATTGTTCAATCACATTTGAGTCCTGGACAGGTATTAAGGAAGCTCAAAGGTTACTATGACCCTGTTTTGGGGCAGAGCTATACAAAACGCCCACTTACAGCCATAGAGAAACACAGCAAGATAACCTGAAGGCTGATCCAAGATAGGTTTTGTTTGTCAGGTACGCAGAAAGCCCGGGGAGGGGGGGGCGGAAATTAGCATTTATTTCATGTGTAATTTACTCCTAAGATTCAGACCTGTCAAGTATAATTTTTCAACTCCAGCTACATGAACCTGCATGCCAAGCACAGTTGGTCACGAGATCTGAGTCCCCAAGCCAGGCATGTGTGTGGCATCGAGGGTCACAGGGTGGAAGAAATGCTGACTGTGTAGCCCTTGAAATCATCTGCCCTCTACAGGCAACTTCACGGTAGAAGTTGCCTCATGTTTCCAGACTTTCCTATGCAGCAGCCTAATATCTACCAGACCTCGACAAACATATCTGAGTTCACGTTCAAATATGAGAACATAATCTGTTTTAGAGACCAGAAGACCTCTGAAACCCCATTGCAGAACTCACACACTTCATTACCAATCTGGTCCTGAAGAAGCAAATCTACAGGCATGCAATTTCTATAAGATCACAAAAAAAACCCAGAAGCTTATTAAATAATCTGACACATTTTAGATAATAACTTTATACAAGCAACAGATGTGATTTAATAGAAATCAACTGCCTGCTGTTCCACGCAAAAATAGGAGGGTTTGAAAATATCTTCATAGAAATAGGGGTGGGGCAGATGGAGGGATGGACAAACCTTCTGTTGTCTGAATGCTGTATATACACTATTATTGAAACACATTTAAAATAGTCATCTTCTGTTTGTAGAATTCTTGGTAACTTAGTTCCAGATCATTACTTTGAGGGCTATGGTGGCACTGTCAAGGCCTCAAAAGCAGCTGGATGGCCTAACCCCCAGGTTAGAGAGGCTACAATAGCAGAAAGGCAATTACACTCTAGGAAAAATACTGTCCACTAATCAGCTAGCAATCAATTACTAAGAAGATAAGATAACCCTATCCCCACTCAAGCTCTTCAGCATTAATACTGCCATCATGTAATTACTTTAGGCATGGCCAGGTGCATGAAAGGACAGACTCTATAGTACCCTGCATCTAAGATTAATGAGTTCTGTCAATATGCCCAGCAGACATCTGATTCTTCAGCTTTATGTAGCCAATAGTTTTACACATGCCTCGGGTCTTTTTTCCTGAAAAATATCAACTAATAATACATCCAAAAACCAAAAACTGCACCAAAAAGATTCTTAATAGGAATATTAATACAGCATGTTTTCCTATTTCAGTTTCTTTATTTTAGAGTAATAAGCGAAACAGATAGTCCTACAAGCACCTAAGACCTGCCTAGTTCTGCAGTCACAACATCCTGAATTTCACTCAATCAATTCTAGTAAGTAGAAAAAAAAAAAAAATAAAAAAGAAATGTTTCAGTAAATAAGTCATTGCTCAGAACCCAAGACAAAGCAAATACAAAAGCACTTTGCTGCTAAGTTAGCAAACAAACTGAATGAGCACAGGTGCCAAAAGCAGAATCATCCCCTACAGAGTTGTCAGGGTACACAGTCCTATGGGTCAAGAAAGAAATGGCTTAAAATAGAATTTCTCTGTGAAAAGCAGATTTTTTTTTCTTAAAATTACACCTACTCTAGTCAGCAGCCAAAGTCCGTTTTTAAAGGGAAGAGTTCTTAAATGAAATATGACTGATATTTAGAAACACCTTCTGATTTTGGCAAGTGCATTAACAACTCACATCCCCAGAAAAAAATATGACCTATTCAGGTTTTTACTCTTACTAAAACCCTGTTTCAAGAAGGTGCTTAAAGACTTGCTTAAATCTTTCAAAAATAATCTGAGATATTTAAAGTCATTCAGCTACTTAAACATGCAGACAGTCTCTCAAAGATCCTCTTAGGCACCACCCTGAAAGTTCAGGCTCTTAAATACCTTTGAAAATCTGGCTCAAAGTTCTTGGCCGTACATACACACAGCAGTCATGAAATAGCCCACTGATCTCCATTTCTATTCCTAAGTACAATTCTTCAATAATAACAATAAAATAAAATAAAAAAGAGGTTGGCCTCAAAATCAAAATTTCTGGTACTGCACCTAAGGAGGATGCCATTCATCAGCCCAATTTCATTAGCTGGTCACATACAAGGTACAGTTCTTCAGTTGCAAAAACCTGAACTACTAAAAGCCACAGCAACCACGATAAAGGCAGTAAGCATTTACTTTTTTTGTCTCACACTTCTAGGGATGAATTTGATCCTAAACACCAGTGCAGCCTCTGCAGCATCAAAGCATCAATCTTACTGGCCTGGAAACAATATGGATTTTTATTTTTCAGAGTATTTATTGCAAAAATTTAAGCCCCTAAATAAGGGCCTAAAGCCAAAAACACACACAAAAAATTCTTCTCAAAGCTTTTCTATGACAGGTACAAGAACAGACCTATTTATTTTTCTCCAAAGTCAGTCATCCTATTTGTTCCTTTTCCATCACTTCTGTTTGATTATGTAAAATAGCTTACAATATCTATTTTTTTACCTCCCATTTAATGTCACAAATGACCACCCATGAAATCTTTCTCAAGACTACATTTATTGGCTATTCTGCTAATTAATTCTCTGGATTAATTTCTTCTGAAGTAATGTTATCAATTGTTTCCAGTAAAGAAAAAAACAGCCCAGCAGTAACTTGATTTTCACATAAATGGATTAAACTTACACAGATGCAGTGGCTGCAGATATCATTGATCCATGTCCATTGGCTGCTGCTGCTGTTTCAATTGTTATTTGATATGGTAAAGGACAATAGTCTGGAAAATGGGTTTGATGTGAAGCAACTGTTTCTAAGAAGATACCAGCAACTCTCTCTCAGCATACATAACTTACAAAATGTATTCTATGCACTGAAAAGCATAATCCCTAAAATTATAACTATTTCTGAAATTCATAGTTTATGGTTTGATCCTGAAAGATGATCAAGTTCACAGAAGACATTTGAATTTAAGCTACTCAGTATGCAATAAAAATGTGTGGGAATTACCAGGGGGAGGAACGATGCTACAAATTGAAAAGAGGAAAAAAATATGAAGTGTCCTTGAAACTACGAACTGCATATCATCAGTTAATGATTTAACATAGAAAGGCAAAGACTGCTGTACCAGTCAGTATTAAACATGTTAAGGAAAAACCTTGAAAGACAACAGTTGAGAGATACTTCTCTTTCTGAAAGCTACCAGAATATCATCACCAAACTTTATTTTCTAAACCAAAAATATCCCCTTTTCAATCTTTTATAATGATACTCTTGGGAATCCTGCTTTGGCGTGTTGTAGTTCTATGCACTATGTCTTGTATGGTGGCATAAGACCCAGAAGTCCACTTTTGAACATTATTCTTTCTTGATTCTCTTCAGTTTTGACCACAAAGCAAAGTCGGCTTAAGGGTTGATTCAATTCCTACCAGCTGGAAGAACTTCAAAGGATATCAGAGAGGCTATTCCTTTCAGCTCTTCACACATGGAAAATGAACTGGACAGGAAGAAGACCTGACCTTTCTGTTTAGATTCTGCTTGTGTGCTCTTTACCATCATGACACACCACTGACAGAGTAGGCACTTTTTAGCATGAAGGTGCAGGAAATTAAAGTTCATGGAAAAAAGGAATGAAAAGTAAATGGAAAACAAACTTCCATAGGTTTTTGAAGTTTCTACTGAATACAAACAGGATTTCTTGTCATTGAATGTTATGTTTGATAGCAGGGATTCCTATGTTTACCTCAGGCAGCTACTGTCAAGAGCAGCATGGAAGAAGCAGCAGATAACTGGTATCATTTCCTCTCTCATCTTACCTCAAAATATTCTGCAGCACAACCTCACTCCCTCCCACACAGGATGCCAACACATGCCATTCACTAACTGCATAGATTAAGGTCTCAAGCCCTACCCCTAACCTTTCCATACCAGTCTTGGCCTTACAGCTTCATCCCAGACATTCAGGTCTCATTTCTCACCAGCTTAATGCAGGTTATGTCAACATACCAGAACATGCATAGCAGATAGAAGCCTGTAGCCCAGTTGCTTATGTCAGCAATGTGTTGTACAGCTGTATGACTGTGAAACAGTTCCCACATTATACAGTGTTAGTAGAAACACATTTTTCCACTACAGAATCTTCTGAAGATGTAAAGAATTGCAACTTTAATATTTTTTGAAAGTTACTTTAAATTCATACAAATCCCTATTGTTATTAATAATCATGTACTAAATATTTAAAGTATTTTCATACCCATAATGTTTACAGCCAGAGGGGTCTTCACATATTGTATCTTTCATTCTCAGTAATTCATTAGGAAAATGCTATGATACAAAGAGAAATCTGCCTGGACATTATGAGCACTCACATTTCTTGTTTATTAAAACTGCTTAAGCTGTCAGTGTTAATGAAAGGGTCATCACTGTAGGAAACTCGTAATATAAGTTAAAGTATGTCACAGTAGCATAACAAAAAAAACCACAAAAAAATGAAGAAGTTTCTAACTGCTTCACTTCCTGCTCAGCAGAATATCACCAACTGGTTAATATACTCATTTCATTTGATTAATTAGCTTAGTAAATTAGTGCAAATTATCCTTTTATCTCTGTGGTATTAGCAGCTTTCTGTTCTGAACATGTACTCTGCCTATAAAAAAGTGAATGTTTATTCAATAAATTTACTTCTCACATAAAAAGTAATATCTTCAGAATCATATCTATTAACTCTAGTGACAAAAATAAATAACCATTAAAGTACTATTTTTATTTATCTTAGCATTGAAGAGGCAGTAGCTAAAGAAAAGCAAGACAGGTTCAACACATGCATGGTGAAGAATCAGCTTTATAAAACAAATGCAAAACTAAAATTGAATCACTGCAAGAGGAAAAGAATTTTGTGTATTCTGCTCCAAAAATTACCTAGCTATAACTGAAAGCAGAGTTAGACCCACCGAAACTTTTATTAGTGATAATTATGCCTGGGCTAGAAAGGATATGACTCTGAAATTAAGAGAGCAGTGGAGTTTGCTGAAAAAGCTGTTAAGAAATTCATCTTTGACATGTCCTCTCTGCAAATATGAGAGGGAGTCACCCAGAGAAATCAACAAGAAACGTGATCCTATTTTAGCACTACATTTTTCACAGTACTATTGAACTACACAGAAATGGCTGAAGCATTTTGAAAAAAAGAATTAATTTAGTCTTGCAGTATGTATTTATTCACCCATTGTGTCATGAGCCAACTTGCTTCCTGCAAGCAAAAATGAGCTAATTGTTGAACGAGCGTGCTGATGTTTTAGTTCATGCGTCTCCTGTTTGTCCCACTATGACCAAAATATTCACAGCCCTATGCTTCACGTTTTTCTTGAAAACCTACTACTATTGCAGCCTCCGCAGAGCACGACTTGCCCTTAAGGGTCATGCAGGACAAGAACAGAAAATACTTTCTGATGAGCTTTTTCTGCTCTTTCATGGGCCACCAAAGAGCCCCAACCAACTTGTCTAATTTGTCATAACTCACACTGTCTTTTCATCATCCATTTTTATTAAATGCAGCTATGTATAAAACACAAAAAAAACCAAATGTCACGTTTTTGGTGAGGTAAGGAGTTAATATTTTTTTAAAAAAACATTATCTTCACTCACACAATTGGGTGAAAGCAGTTAGTTTCTGAATCTTTTCAGGTTAGAAACAAAAGGATTTGAAGGATATCCTTTAACTGTGTATATCATAATTTGTGCTTCAAATGACCTTTTTTCATACAGTTAGCTATGTACCAGACTTATTTTCTGTTAGCAAAGACCATTTACTGTGGGGGACTTGGATCTACCTAGACCCTATCTGATCTACCTAATTTCTAAGTAACTTGCTTTTTACTTCTGGGTTGCTTTGAAAGCTTTGACAGCTAAGATCAGCTGTTAGAAAGAAAAGAGTTGGAAATATTTAAAATAGAAATACAAAACTTCGTCAACAAATTAAATTGTATCATAGGAAAATTCAGGCTGGAAGAGACTTCAGGAGGTCTTTAGCCCAAGCTCAAAGCAGGGATGGCTCTGGAGTTAAATCAGGTTAGATAGGTCTTCATTTAACTTGTTGTTAAAAATTTCCATGGATGGAGATTCAAAACCTTTCTGCAGACTGAACTCCAATGCCTGACTGTCCTCAAAACGCAAGTTTTCCCTTACATCCAGTCAGAACCATTATATTTTTTTCTTCAATTTATGCCTCTTGTCTCTCCCTGTTTATCAATGTCCTTCTTGTACTGGGGGCAAAAAACCTGGACCTAGTGGCTTGATGTGGTCCTCATGGCCTGTAGTGCTACCTACAAATCAACACCACTGATTCTCTGGAGTGACACCCTCACCTCCACTGCCATGTCTCTTCTAGTTTAAAGTAGATCAAAAGCTCATAACAATAGCTCTGATGCACAGCTCTGCAGCAGAAAAGGTGTTACAGGCAGGTGCTGCCTGTAAAAATAAACCTTTAAAAGGATGGCAGATGGTTCAGTCACCATAAATACATTTTAAAGACTCTTTCTTGTTGTCTGAATTTCTTGTTAAGAAAAGGAGCAGGTTCCACAAATGCCCACTGCTGCTGCTGTAGAAGGGCTTGCTCCTCTATGCTGCCTTCTTTTGCCCACCAGCTGGTAATACGGGGCAAGCTTAGTGTGTACGACAGCCATTTTGGAAAGAAAAGGGCCTGTTCCAGGTCATCATGCTTACAGCTAACCTCATGCTTACAGAATTTTTGCAACATTTTAATATATGTTGCAGTATTACAGAACTAATTCTTTCCCTTCCCTTTCTCTTTCTTTACAACACTTTTCTACTTTCAGTTTCTGTAGATCATTATTTTCTACTTTCTTAATACTAATCACTCTGAGAGACTTGCCAAGGCAACCTGGGGGCTCGATTCCCAATTCTCATTGAATTTCCACGGGAATTCAGCCCCAAACTTCTTCAGCTTCTTTTAGAAGATATCATTATAAAATTAGCATTGTGCAACTGAAAGTATTTTCTCCAAGTATTAAAAAAATCTTTCCTGTTCTGCTAGTTTAATTTTCTAAACGTTTCTTCTCACAGATTGACTCCATAGCTACACGAGGGTAAATCTAAGTGGAGTAAGAATAAGCTTCTCATTCAGTCACTCAGTGCACTTCTGCTTGATTGGAATGGATCTTGTACATAATATGTCCCTGCAGATGTTTTCTCCAGTGGGGCACATTGAATTTCATTTAAATGCCAAGTCTCAAAATCTAAAACAATGTGACTTTAACAAAAAATCTGATGAGGAATTTGATGAGAAAATGGCAAGAATTCCTGTGGCATTTGGGTAACAATTTCAAGCCTTCGTTTTAATAGAATAAACAAGATCATATTTCATTCAAATCTGGCAACGAGATGAGCTTTGGGTATTACATTGATATAAACCAATAAAGAATTTGCAAATTTGAAGCACTAATTAACAGATACAATATTAAATGAAAAAAGTTTGCTCGAGGGGCAAATATATTTTGAAGACTTTAAACTTTTATTAAAAGACAATTTTTAATAGCTTCTTCTGCCTTTGACTATTTTGTTAGTTTCAAAGAGGGGGATTCTTGTGTTTTTGAACTAACATGCTTAATATTTTGGGACTATAAATGAATAAAATAACAGTTTTACTTCTTTATTCCTGAAATAGTAACTCAATATCATGACACTTCAAGATAAATATACCATATAAGTTGAATGTACACAGCTGAAAACAATGTAAGAGGATGTCAGAATTTTATCATCTACATTCAACTCCAATGGTTTTCTATTGAAAGATTTTTTTAAGTCTAAAAGTGCCAATTGAAAAACATTCATATTTAGAACCTAACTGCACTATTTCAAAAGTCTTAGTGAAAACATATAGATGAAATAAACAAACAAACAAAATTTACGGTTTAATTTAGTGGTCACATATCTACCATAGTAAGAGGATTTTCTCTACCTAATTGCAATGCTGAACATAGTAGCCTTTTTGATACTACAATATCTAAGACTTCTGGATCTAAAGACTCATACTTCAGAAAATGGGAATGTCAGCTAGAATACTAAGGAATGAAATCTATGAGACTGACATTCAGATAGGATATTAAAGATTGGTTTTTGAACCAAGTGGTTATTTCATCTTAAGCATAATACCATCAAAATCTGCTGATGATAAAGTCACCTGCTCTGACAGCTCAGCAGCTGTGATGCACTTAAAAGTTGTTACATATTTAATTCATTAGCAAGCCAGCTATCTTCTCGTTTCAAGAAATTAAGGAATTTTTTACATCTAAATGCAAGGTATCATTTCCTTTTTCACACTCTATATGATTATTGTGCACCTGTATCTAATCCTACAATAGCAGGTCCATGCTCCCTTGTACCTTATCATCCTAAGTGATGCCTCCATTTTTTCTAACCACTTTCATTTCTCTTGTCTTAATACAGCTGATTTTGGTACCTTTTTTTTTCTTTTTTATTTAAAGGAAAATGATGAAGTAAGTATTCAGAAAGGTAATTGATCTGTAGTTTAGAGATAAAAGGCCTGATTTTTCCTTCTGATACTGAATGCGCATCAAAGTCAAGTTGAAGCACTTTACATGCATTGCTTAATGAAAACTCATAGAAAATGGAATATAAAAAAAGCCATTAGCCATAAAAATAAATGACAGGAAGTTCTGCAAACCTATTCACTGAAGATTTGTGTATCGCTTGGATTCAAAATTTATACAATTTACACACAAACATGCAATACTGCACAAGTTTTATGAACACTTGATTCATGAAATCCCACATGTGGAGTGTCTAATCTGTAGGCCCATTGCCCTGCAACTGAAGAATGCCCAGAATAATTTGGGACTAGGATCCAGAATGAGACAGTCTGTATATTTTTAAAGATTAGACTTGGAAAGCCCACAGGAAAACAAAGCAAATTTTGGAAGCAGAATGAAATCTGGCCTTTTCTTTTTTTTTTTCCTTTCTAAACCACTGCATTTCTCAGGAGTACAGGGCACAGCCCCACACTCAACCAGTGGTAAATGTAAGAGTAATCTACAAACAGAGCATCCATGCTTCCTGATGCTTCTAGCCCAACTTCACAGACTGTTCAAAAGCCAGGGGAGGACCATCTTGGGTATATAAAAGGCGTAAAGCACTAACTGTGAATAAAAATACATATCTTCCATAGCAGGACTCAGAGCAGAAGCCCGAGTTAATACAGATATGATGTGGATGGGGGAAGTAAAAGATTTGTCACAACATGTGCCATGCTGAGTGTGATCACACATGCCCCAAGACATGGAGAACTGGATAGTCCCCCTAACCCTCTTCCTAAAACTATACCCACATCAGCCCACCACAACAAAGTTGATTTTGTTCCATTGTTAACACACACTTTTTATTTTCTTATAAAAAGACTGTGCTGCAATAAAATGCTTTAGAAGGAGACTGAAATGTAAAGGCTGTTGGGTGCAGGACTTCCACAATAAAAATGAGGTATTAGAGAAAGGACTCTGTCTCAAACCAAAGGGAAAAGTTTTTGGTATTGAGTGTGTCACTGTGAGTGTGACACTGGCCTGGCAATTAAACCAAATGACAGATGCTCTCTATTAATCCCCCTCCCCTCCCAGATAAAGGAAGGAGAGAGAATAAGGGAGAGAGTCTTATGGTTGGAAACTAAACTACAAAGCTTTAATGAAACAGTAATGATAAAAAGGAAAAAATTACTAAATATATACAAATATATAGGAAAATTTATACCATGTTCCTCTCCCCTTCCCCCCAGTAACCCTCAAGTCACCACCAAGGCTGCAGGGAAGCCCTGGGAAAGTCCAGGCTGGAATCCTGGGGTCAGCAGGAGTGGGGAGCTGGAGGCAGGAACACACAGATTCAGGCTGGTATGGATCAGGACCACAGGCAGATGAATGGATGGAATCCCAGGATGCTGAAGCAAACAGGGACAGGTGAAGAAGGAAGGAGAAGGGGTTTGACCCTCATGATCCCTCAAATTTATACTGAGTATGATGTGTATGGGATGGAATACTCTGTTTGGTCAATGTTGGTCATTTATCTTGTCCATTCCTCCCTAAGGGAGGGTTTCAGGTGTGACCTCTTTACTCCTTCTCCTTCTAGAGGGCAGAATGTTCCTCGGAACTGAGCAGTGGCCTGGTTTCTGCAGACCACTTTCTAGCTGTAACTGTAAACATTGAGTGTTATCAGTCCTAGAAGCAGACACTGAGAAACTTGCTGTTAATTTCAGCAAGTGCAGCTACTTACAAGATACTTAGCTGAAAGCAAAAGTACAAGACAGGAAATTACCTTTACCTTGCCCCAAACCAGGACAGAGAGCAATTACAATATAGACACGTAAACAAATGGATGCAGTATGCTGTGGTGGGATACTGTAGCACTACAGCTTCTCTGTGCTAATTCTGACACTGTTACTATATTAGTACAGAGGACATTATCTCAATATTTACCATAAATTAAGAGAAATCAAACCTGCAGTTTCCACAGTGATGCTGGCAGCTTATGTTTTTGCTTTATGGACAGTTAGTTGTTTGCTCACCCACCTCACTAAGAATCAAATGACAGATGATTTTCATATTAAAAGACAATTTTGTATTAACAGCTATCTACTTCATATTCTTCTTTAGTCCTCACTGCACTGCAGTGATGAATGCAGTTTTCCAAGGAAATCTATCATAGCTCAGATATTTAAGATAGTTATTGATCTGTAAGTGAAAGTGTAGATGAACAAACACATTTACACCTGTAGCTGCCGTATTGTAAGACACTTCTAAGGAACTAATGGAAGGACTGGATTATGTTTATTGAATACACAATGCAACACTGAATTACTTAAAATACTGAAGTAATGAGAGAAGTATCATGAATCAGAAGAAACAGCTCAGCCTGCACACTGAGGAGCTGTAATGGCACAAGAGTAGAAATGGAATACAGCTAAGAGCACTGTGAGCTGCTCAGCAAAAATGTTTGCCAGTGATCACAAAAGCAAGGAAGATATTCTGCTGTGCTGAGACATGAAGAGGGAAGAATACTAAAAATACTAGTTCATTATCCATATCTATTATCCAAGGAAACAGTGAGGTGAGATATCCCAGATAAAGGAAAATCATAGACATTATAAATAAAAAATGAAGCTTTAATTGGG
This sequence comes from Phaethornis superciliosus, assembly GCA_023637945.1. Classification (NCBI taxonomy): domain Eukaryota; kingdom Metazoa; phylum Chordata; class Aves; order Apodiformes; family Trochilidae; genus Phaethornis; species Phaethornis superciliosus. The sequence goes on along the minus strand of JAJQWJ010000009.1, from coordinate 14,922,727 downwards.
AGGAGAAATCACACCAAGCAAAACCACACAGAACAGCATTGTGTAAACTCAGCTATAGTGTAAACAGGCCCAAGTCAGTTCAGACAGAGCATGTATGCTTAACAGGAATATTTTAATAGTACAACTGGAGAACTTAACTGTGGTATATAACACTGATCACAATTGTGAATTTTTAATAGTAGCTGCAACTTTGTAAATCCCATTTCATCTACACAAAAAACAGAACTCAGCAGGGAAAAATATATATTTTGAAGCAATTTCCAACAAATATACCTGCAAATATTAGGTTTTTCCACATTAGAGCTGCAATAAATAAGGGAGATGACACCTCCTCTGTACGACAGCAACCCTTTTATACTAAGTACTCCAAGGTACCGTTCCACATAATATACAGCCTGAATTACACAGGGAAAAATTAAAAAGGCAGGTAGAAATATAAAACAATATTTTAAAGATAAATAAACAAATACTTCACTGAATTTACCTGGACAGCAAGAATTTTTCAAGTGAAGTGAAAAAAAAAAAAAAAAAAAGAAAAGAAAAAAAAACTATGCACAGAAGTATAATTTCCACAACTTTGATAAGGTCTAAATCCTTCAAAGAGACACTTACTTTGCAATGTCAATATGAATATGAATATTTTATGAGAGTATATAAGTGCCTGCAAGATTCAGGTCTCAGGTAAGATAAGATGATACCTTTGCTATCTATTTTCACTTACTTTTCTAGATTATGAAAGAGCTTTTTCAAAAATCAAGTTCTATGACTTCATGCTTTTCACTTCAATTACAGTATCTTTAGCTTGTTGTGAAAACAGCCAAACTATATGAACCATAAGTATAGCAAGGCCCTGAAACCTCCATCGAAGTAATTCAGTAGAGACATGTCTGAGCTGAACAAGACACAACAACTTACATCTGGCAGAATTTACTGACAGCCACTGAAACCAGCACTGCTGAAATCAACCAGTGAGCCTAAGAAGCAGTTGTATTTGTTAGATGGGGTCACCTTTCTCTGCTTTACATCCACTCTAATAAAGTAGCTAGATGCTTACATTAGGAGTCTTTAATAATTCTGACCATGTTATCACAAACAGGAACAGTCCCAAGAAAGCTACAGAGGAAAAGGACTGTGCATTAAAAAAAAGAAAAAACAAAATACATGCTTTGGGCTGTTGAAACATTTATGATTGTTGAGTAGCTGTTTGAATCTGGCAAAACAAGGGCACTATGCATAATTCTTTAAATACACAGCTTCAGCAAAATTCTACTCTAATTTACTCACCCCAAGCAGCTTACTTTGAATAAGAAGTTGTTGCTGTAAAAGAATAAGTTATTATATACTAAGTCATACTTTCTAAAAATTCTTCATTTCTGAAATGCTGGCAGAAATTTTTAAGAAATAAATCTAATAAAGCAATTTAGTAGCATAGCAGTTGACCATCTTCAATAGCAGTTAGGCTCTTTTTAACAATCATTCCAATAAGAAAAGCACACTTCTGGAATTATCTCATTCTAAACAGCACAAGCATGTACAGCTTCCCACAGGCAAGCAGCAGGATTTGCACAAGGAGACAAAAGAATAGGCAAGTGTTCAACAAATTTTAGAGATTAGGAAAATTGTGCTTATTTTAAATTTTCAATAGCAGCAGATGAGAACCAGGTCAGGCTATTCAATCACAGTTCAGGAAATAAATTGCTTATTTTTCAAAAGCCTTCAGTATTAATTTAACTCTGCTTTCACTGAAGTCAGTGGGAACTGCTAACA
>JAJQWJ010000009.1:14280960-14318460 GCA_023637945.1 Phaethornis superciliosus | reverse complement strand
GAACAAGTTTTCTGCCTCAATAGGCCATAATCAGCCCCAAAGAACTGAGTACTACTCAGTGTAGTGGTCTGCTCTCAAGGCTAACCAGGGTGTTTTTTGCCTGCTATTATAATATGCATCAAAGTGAGAGCTCTTATACTGGTTTTCTTCTTATCAATTCTGCTAAAACCCAAAACTCTTCAGGGCTGTTTCTAAAAATCCTAAAACAGTTGTGCAGCATTCTCAAATAGCAACATCACATAGAAGAGCCCAGCATATCTTGAAAAACACATCTAGCTGCAGAGCAGAGGGCTGTTACTGAAATAGGGTACCCATTGCTGGTTTTCTACTGAATCCAACATTGTATACCAGAGCATGCTGGGTTTTAATAGAGCCTCCTGACTTTCTTTTTTTCACAATTTATGGGAAATCTTCCTGCTGTACTTCAGGCACTCTCAGCCTTATGATTCCCACCACTCTGGGTTCTTGCCTCCATGGCAGTGAGACTAAATCAAGTGGTTTAGGTAGAATTGAAATTTTGGGGGGTTTGTTTTGTTTTGTTTTTTAATTCTCATTTTTAATATCCAAACACATTTTTGTATGTACCTGACTATTTACCAAGGAGTTACTTCTGCTGTTCTCCAGTAGCATTGACTACAGGTCTATATAATTCCCTGCATATTTGAAAGAACAAAGCATTATGTTGTATTTCTCACAAAGTGATGCTACTCCTGTTTCTCATAGAGGCATGACCGGTGACATTGTGCCTTGTTACTTTATTAGAATTTGGTTTTTTTGATATCTTACCTAAGAAAAATATAATCCAGTTAATCAACATGAGTGCATTTTGCTTTCTTAGAATTACATTAATAAAATTCTTACAGTACACTAGCACAGAGAAGCAGGGAGCCAGCACAGCATCACACCACAAGAACATTGCCCCACTCTGCCTGCTTTCACTACACCATTTTGCCTGGCCACCCATGCCTTGACAAGATATACATGTTACATGATCCTCTACCTGCAAACACTGAGTACTAAGTGGTGTCTCACTCAAATTGATGAACACTGAACTTCATCTGACGCCATCAAGAATCAAGCCCACCTGTACAGACCTACGTTGCTATGAAACATGATGAAAAACATACGATGTTGCACCAGCTTCTTGTGTTCAGTGGATAACAGAGGGCATCCAGGAGAGGTGAAAGGAACAGACAGGTGGCAGCACAAAAAGCCATCATTTCATTTATTCCCCTCCCAAATCTCTGAGGCCAATGGGGACAGGAGGGGATGGAACCTGGGTAGGGTTTTTCTCTGAAGTCAAGGAGAAAACAGCCTCATGATGTTGCTTTTGTGGCCATGCAGGACTACAATGTTTTTTTTCTTAAGTGTTTTCATTTTCTTTGCCCACAGTAGCTCTGCAGACTGCCAACAACTTGCAACCTGGCCTGCTCAGGGCAGGGGGAGGCAGCTGGCAAGGCCCTTGGAGAGGTCGTCCTTCTCTTACCAGCCTCACTTCTGACCCACCTTTGGACATCCCGGTTTTCACTGATCTGATGATCTCTATCTAAAATACGTAAATATTTTAGCATTTAAGAGCAGCCCTTGTACCAGTCATGAAACTTGTGGAGTTCAAACAGTAGCTGGTTAACTAGAAGGAAGATGACTCATTGGGTACCTAAGTATTAATTACTTTAAAACAAATCTTTTGATGCACAATTGTGCCCTATTTCCCATTAGGAAAAAAGACACTTATGCCTGTATCTCACTTTTTCTAAGTTTCTGAGATTACCTTTCACACTTTAATAGCAAAACTGGTGGTGGGAAATTAATGAAATATTAAACATCCCTTACCAAGTATGTTCAGTATGGCAGACATCACAAGCTGCATAAGAAAAAGCCCTTTCTGAAACAGTGAGGGAGAAGTTTGTCGCTGAATGCTTGCTTCTGTCCCTCCCAGTGATGGGAGCATCATGGTCAAACATGTACCATTTTGCACTATGGATCCAGCATTATGGAAGAGTTGAGTTCCAGAAAAACTCCTCCCTCTGGAGCAGCTGGGTTCCTGTACAGCATGCTCAGGAAAAAACAGCCAGCTCTCGTTTAGGAATCCTTCCACAGCAGTGACACTGTGTCCTGCCACACACCTCTGAGGAAGCAATTGGCATCTCCCAGCAGGGCTCCAGGGTGAAGGCTGGCACCTCTCATTTGTTACTGCTTGAGTTTCATTGCCTGATTTCTCATCTTAACAAATAGAATCAGCTTCTACTTAATGTGAAGAAGAATTAGTTTATGTTCTGTTGCAGCATATGGATGTATTGATAATACTGCTTAAACTTTCTAAAACAAAGTCACTTTGTTTTAGATGTGATCACATTGTCAACTACAATTTCTACTTTAAGTTACCATTGGATTGAACATACAGTTAGAATTATTTCTTAATCAAAATGTTTATTGGAGGAAGGTATATACTGTACATGAAGGTTTTATTTAATATTATTAGTTCTAGATGGCATTCTACTTATAATCTAAACATCACCTTTTTTGTTGAAACTAGAGAGAATATGAAGCATGGCATAATAATCTAATCTTCTAAATTGATGTTTCTTTTCTTTCTGCTTACAATAGCATGGATCATCTGAAACATTGCCTGCATAAATGTATCATTTGTCACAAGCTAAAAACTGTCATCATTAAGTTGATTAATCAAATGCTGTTCTAAAAGATGGATTGAAACACAAAATACTCAGCCCAGTGCCATATAAAGAAGAGATTAATTTGAGGAATAAGACAACCAATTTAGTATAACTCTATGCTCATGCTTTACTTAGAAAACCATCAATTAGTATATTTTCCCTTGATGTACTATTTTGTCTTTCTAAACAATGAAAAGGCAATTTGCTCCAAAGTCAATTTGCTTTCTGTAAACAGAAAGCGTTAGTTAAGCGTATTCTTGCTCTGCAATTCTGTAACTGCAACCTTGACGCAGGGTGCAGAAAGGAAATTAATGATGGGGTAGAATTTACAGTGGAAATACTTCTCTCAGGTTAGCACTAATTTCCTTTCTCTAATGTAATTACAATTCTGGTAGCAGGAGTGACAGTAAGGGAAGTCTCAAAAGTGTTTCATTCCTTCATTATCTTGGATCTCCCTCTCTCTCTCCAGGATTATTACGATCCATACAGAGACACAAGCCTATGCCACAAACAAAGTTGCAAGGGCACTTCATCAGATTTTCTTGTTTAGGAAAGTGAAAAAAGATGAAACGGTGTGTCAGGTTATCCTTTCCTGGCTGTTAGTGGAAGTCATGGGGCTGTGATGGATTGAAAGTATATACAGCACCTTGCCTTCCCTCGACAAAGTCTTGATATCTCAACTGCTGTTAAAATCAGCATGCAGAAAAATACCACCACTTCATCCATCCTGTCATTCAACAACGATGGGATAGAGCAGTGGGATGATAAGGCATGTGGGTGCACACACAGACCAGAGTGGCTGTGGCCACCAGTCACCCACTACATCCTGCTTTCTGCCAGCCAGAGCGTGAGGAGCCACGGCAGAGCCAGGGGCTGCCCCTGCCCCACAAGGGCCCATGGGTACAAACACTATGGGCTGGAAGGCAGCCCCCACTCTCAAATCCAGATAACCAGATAATGGCAGCAGTATTTCATACGTGGTAGGGGCCCAGAGAGCCCTAGCAGCTCCCTCTCTGACACATCAGGAGTGTGACACCATGCCAGTCCCCTGCCCACTCTGGGACCCCCATAGCTCTGCTGAGGGGGATGCTCAGGCACACACACGTACACACATACTCCTGATTACAGTCCATAAGAATTTTTAAAATGTTAACTTATCAAAATACACTAGAGGAAAACGAAACAGCATGGATGTTACCCTCTGCTAATGAGGCACTAATGCATAATTATTATAATACACACTCTTCCCTCCACAGAGTAATATTTATAAACACAGAAACAGTAAAGCTTGCACCGGACTCATATGTACAAATTGTTTTTCTTCTTCCAGTTTTGTGGGGGTTTTTTTTCTTCTTGCTGGAGTAATACTTAATGCATTTCATAAGACTTTGTGCAATCATTTAACATCTTGGAGAAACCTTGACCTTTGCTACTTGCTGACTTAAATGAGAATGTAAGGAGAAAACACTAATTACAACTAAAGGTTCAGATTAAAGCATTCAGTTACCTCAGGTTTGGCTTCTCACAGCACATGCTTTACGAGGGACCAACGGTGAAGCTATCAGCGGGACACCTGACATAAGCTGTGACTGAAAGGGCAACAGGACTCCAAAAATTACCTTGATGTCTCCCACTCCAAGTTCTCTCTCTTCCATGCCCCAAAGTTTCTCATGGCAGACACAAGTGAGACCCCTGCATGCTGACCCCCACCAGAGGCACCTCCCACCAGCTAAAGCTTGCACCCTGGGAGGAGAATGGAGGCAGGTGGTCTCCACTCTCCTTCGGGGCAGGGGAAGCTCCGGTTGCCTGCAAGGGCATCCAAACATCCATCCTTGCAGTATCTCACTACACTGTTCCCTCCAGTTAGGTCAGCAGGAGCAGAAACCCTGCAGATGGTGGGGGTCTCTGCTTCAGGTGGAGAAGCATCTCCCAGGGCCAGACAGTGCAGGAGAGGTGAGAGCAACCCAGGACAGTGCTCAATGGCACACTGGCATCAGCACCACTAGTAAGCCTGCCTGTATCTAAGTGGAGTTTGGTCCCAACAGCATGGCTAATTAAAAATAAATTGCCATGAATATTAAAATGTTGCTGAAAGATCCCAGTAGAGGACCCAAGTCCCTCCCAGAGCCAGAAGAGTGAAGCTGGCTAGATGGAGAAGGCAGCATTGCATGCCAATTAAACCTGAATATCAATAAATTACAGTACATTGAAGAGGAAGAAAGAGACCCATCCCACTTGGAGTGTGGCAATCCTTCATACCTTAAATTTGTAGTGAAGTTCATCACACTAAACATCAAACTCATTTAACTATGGATCACACTAAATAATATTACCTGGGAAAACATAAGGGGAGTAAAATTAGGGATATAAATAGCCCTTGTGGAAATGTAAAACATTAAACCGCTGTATTTTTCTGCTGCTCGAATGTGCTGTACTTCAGGAAACATTTTCCATCACCTTGACAGCATGCTTCCTTTCCATATACTGAAGTTTATTTACCTGAATTATTAATGCTGCTTTTGTTTGCAGCTATATCTTAATTTTCTTCTTTTCATTCACCTGTCATGATTGTTTTGATTCACATCCCAGGATGATGCACAAAATATTTCCTTTGGAAACACTGTAGTGTCACCAATATTTTTGCTCTGTTAACAGATTATTCTGTCTTCACAGTAAACCAGATCATTTCTTTTTTTTCATGAGAACTGTCAATCACTTAGATTATGCTTTAAATAAATTGAGCAGATAAAAGATAAAATTTAAACAACATATAATATGTCAGCAGAGAGCACAGAGTGCCCTGCAAATAGAGAAAGCAATTCTCTGTTCCTCCCAAATGAAAAAGATGCCCACAGAGGCAAACCAGGTATGCTCAAACAATTAGTAACATTCATGCCAAAATTGTTTTGCATCTGATATGGAGTAATGCAGCTGTGCTAGTGTATTTTTTATTTGTGGAAAGAAGGAGAAACAAACCCTGTGGATTTTATTATGCATCCAGTCCTAAATGCTGTTTCCTTTGCCAAGACTAAGATACTGAAAGGTGGAAAGATATATTTACGCATAAAAGATGTTGTTTTACACAATATGATCTGATGAAAATGAGGGTAAAAGACTGCAGTAATTAAAGAAATGTCAAGTGGTTTTACATTACAGAAAAAAAAAAAAAGGGAGACTGGAATGTTTTAAGTGATATTTCTTTTAAAATATGTTTTAAGTTTCTCTTTGAGGAATGGAGTAGGAATAGCATGCTACTTAACTACAAGTTACCTGTAATACTTTTCTGCACCCCCAATTTTTTTTTCAAAGTACAATCTCTACCCAGCTTGTATACAAAATTCAAAAATATTCTCCTGAACACACAATATGGGGAGACCATACGTACAAACAGCACACAATTTCAAACAGACTAGGCTCATTGGAAAAAAACTTTTTTTTTTATTTGCCTTTGATTTCTTTCAGAAGGATAAAATGAAAGGGACAGTGATACATATTTTAAGCCCTGTGAATTCACAATGGGGCTTTAGAATAAAGAGGTAAAAACCTTTGAACTAAACAAAGGTCCATCACGGTGCACTTCTTTTTCACAAGCACCTTATAAAGGAAATTATGCCAGAGAGGGCCCAGCTGGCTTTTGCCACTACACCTCTCCACCACAACACCCCAGCATCCTTCCCAGCCCCGATCAGTCTCCCGTATGCCATGTCATTGACTCCTCTTGGACCTGATCTCTTATCTCATAGAGCTGTTTTTTACTCGAATGCCCTGTGAAAGTATCCACTCATGAGCTTACATCTGAGTGTCTCTTTGTACTAAGCAAAGCCTGTAGTCTAGCAGGCTGCATTAACTTGATTAAAGTGAGACAATAGACAGTTACTTAGGCTCTTACTTTGCTCTTAGATTAAAGACAAGAAAGCCTCCTTCTCTCAAGGTTTTTTTGCAAAACTGCAAGTTTCAAAAGGGTCAGCAAAGGACAAAGGCTCTTATAACAGAAGGAAAGAGGCTTTTATAACAAATGATTTCTAATTGCTCCTTTGTTCCAAAAAGACAGCAGTTATACCAGCTGAAACATAACAAGCCATCAGCATTTCTTGATAGAAAGCTTGCACTCAGGACTGCAAAGAAAGAGCTCTAAGTTCCAATAATATCAAAAACATTATTTCCTTGTAAATAACACCTTATTTAATCCACTTAAAACCAGAATAGAAGTACGTATGACTGGCTGTGCATAATAGTCTAATTTCACTAGCAAGCTGTAGGGCTGCTTGTGAATTCCTTCTGTTTCATCTCTAAGGAGCAGGACAGGGAAAGCGTTCAGCCACGGGTTTGGTCCCCATGTATGACATTTCATATTCCTTACCAAATAAATTCTAATGAGGGAATCAGTGGGCTAGATTCTGATATAATGCCATGGACTGGATTGTTTCAACTCAGCTGTGCAAAGGATATAAATAAATTGCAATAACCAGGCTTACATTTGCAGTAGATAACTATTAAAAACACAGATAGCTTTGAAAAAGCTATCACTTTTCATTCTTAGCTGCTAACTTCAGCAACATTCTGCAGAATGGAGTTACATCCTTTTTGGACATAGCCTTACTCATTAACAAACAGTAGTAATCTCAGATTTTCTGTAAAGCGCAGTGTACAAGCAGGCATTCATATCTGCATCTGAATGTGCACAAAAGCTGCTGCTTATTTCTAGGCAGAGATCAAAGTCCATTCAGCCACCACCGCAGTGGTGCAGGACACCCATCTCCTGCTCAAGGCTCTGGATGTGAGCTGAGCTTTCAGTCCTTTGCTCTTACTGCAGGAGGGTATCTTGGTGGGACACCATCTGCAGCAAGCAGCAGAGCATGTCAACAACACCATGCTCACCAGGGAGGGGCTGCACCTCACAGGTCTCACTGAAGGCTCTCGGGAGATGCAGGTTCAATTCACACACGGTTTTAATTACAGCCTCAGCAGGTACATAGGTGCTTGATAACACAGAAACCCTAAACTGCTTTTTAAGTCTCAAGGTACCTGGAGCTTAAGGATTCGTTTGAACAAATGAATGTAAATGCAAAATGAGGAAAAGCTGGAATTAGTACATCATAGTTGGAGTCACGTTAGCACCTTCCTAGACAATCTCTGCAGGCATTTAGAGAGATGCGAAGCAAATCTTGGAAAGAGAACATTGGATAAGACCTCCCTTACCTTCACGGTGTAAGACCTTCCTCCTACAAACTTGCACATGACAGATCTTTGTGGCAGACTGCCTCTATCTGCCAGTGCCCAAAGGTGCCACCACAATGCCAGAGTCCCCCTCCTTCATCAATAGGAAGGAATAATCCTTATCCCACATCTACCTTCCCACATTCCACATTGCCCTGCCTGGGAGAGCCCCTGACATCCCTGCCCCCTGCTCATCCAGCACTGCAGCCTCCTTCCATCTGGAGACAGACAAGGTGACTTTCTGGGACAGGAGTTATGTGGCTCTTCTGTGAAGTGCTGCAGACTCTTTTTCACAACAGGAATAATAATTACTGATAGAATATAACATTAACAATGAAAGAGCTAAAGGCATTTCTTTGGAAAAAAAAATAAAAGGCAAACAAAAAACTATTTACCCCTTGGAAAAAAACCTGAACATCGATTACTTTTAAAGAGACCCTCTCAACTTCTCTTTGAGAAGTCCCATTGATCTTGGATCTGCTTTCCCTTGCAGGCAAAAGAATATAAGCATTCTCTTTACATGCTCCCTTCTTCAGCAGACTGGGCTGACGGGGGGATTTTTATTTCAAATATACATGTAGCTATGATGTACTCTGGACTCAGCTTATGCTCCTCTGCACATGTACGATAGCACTTTGAACAATAACCTTTCTTTCTATCAAGCTATGCAGAGACTAGTGCCCCTTTGCTATGCACAGGGCTTCTAAGTGTGACTGAGAGCCCACAAAAGTGAAACTGATACTGGGGAAATTAGTTCAAATGGCATCTAATCTTTTGGGATCTCTAACATTGAGAGTAGCGAGGATGTAAGCTGAGGTCCAAGTTGCCAATAAGCCACACACAGAACACAATATTCTTAAATTCAAAGACCTACTTGACAGCAAATACAGGAACATGAACTTACAGACTTACATATTTTGTTGCAGGGTTCTTTAAAAAGAATTGCCAGTAAAGTCTTATCTTTGGTCAGTCTTTTGTTAATTTAGTAACATCCTAGTTTCATCAGAGACAGTATCCCCACAAGCTGCTTTTGACAAAGGAGCCTGACATTAGAATGGTTATCCACTTACAACTTATAGAAATTTACAACAGTGACATCTCAGACTGTCAGGAAAAGAGAAAGGAAGTTAGAGAGGGTGTAAGAAAGAGGGCTTCATTTGCTCACATGAGTAAAGGGAGGACAGTTATATCTGGTAGTTTTATGGTGGCTGGAGTTGAGGTCACCAATGCCAGTCTTGAACCCACTTTTTTTCTCTCCTTTCTTCTTTCCTTCTGTTGCTCTCTCCTTCTATGTGCAAATTCCATGGTTATTTAGAAGACTGATACTGATTCTTATGTAATCTGTTTAGATGGACATTTTTGAACACGCTCTTACCTAAAAGCACTTTTTGGGGCAGTACCATCAGAAAATAAAAGATTACTGTTAATGCTGGGCTCTGCAAACAAAAGGGAGGTGTTAAGAGAGCCAGTACCTTAAAAATTCCATCCAGAGAACAACCATCAAGACCTACCAATTCTTCACAGATTTCTGGGGTTGTCCCCAGAGGGACACTGATCATACTTAGAAAGTAAATTTTGTAGAGGTTCATGCCTGTACCCACCACAAATATCACAGTCCCTCAGGTAGCAAGAAAGAACAGCAAGCTGCCTCAGGAGCATTTAAGACTGACTGCTGATCAGGCTCATTATCTTCTTTAATTGACAACAGCTCCCACCTGGCTCACCCAAGGCACTCTGTGCAAAGCTTGCTGCTTAACTCCTGCATCTTTGTCACAGTTTAACACTGGCCCAGCCGAATAACAGATTTAAACTGAATAACAGATTTATATATTAATCTCTCTCTCCTCACCGATGAGAAAAGAGAGAGAATAAGGAAGAGATACTTATGGGTTGGAAACTAAAGTACACAACTTTAATGAAACAGTAATGATAAATTGGAAATAATTACTAAATATATACAAATATACAGGAAAATTGATACCACGTTCCTCCCCCCTTTTCCCCAATAACTCTCACGTCACCACCGAGGCTGCAGGGCAGCCCTGGGAAAGTCCAGGCTGGACTCCTGGAGTCAGCAGCAGTCAGGAGCTGGGGGCAGGAACACACAGATTCAGGCTGGCACAGATCAGGACCACAGGCACAGGGACGGACGGAATCCTCTCAGGATGCCGAAAGAAGCAGGGAGGGCAGGAAGAAGAAGTAGGAAGGAAGAAGACGTGTTTGACCCTTGTGATCCCTCAAATTTATACCGAGTATGACATGTATGGGATGGAATACTCTGTTTGGTCAATTCTGGCACCTATCTTGTCTGTTCCTCCCCAGAGGAGGGTTTCAGGTTCCTTACTCCTTCTGGAAGGCAAAATGTTCCTCAGAGCTGAGCAGTGTCCTTGGCTCTGCATGCCAGTCTCTAGTAATAACTATAAACATCGAATGTTATCAGTCCTAGAAGCAGACACTGTCTGAGAAACTTGCTGTTAATTTCAGCAAGTGCAACTACTTAGAACAGACTTAGTTGAAAGCAAAAGTACAAAACAGAAAATCACCTTTATCCTGGCCTAAACCAGGACAATCTTCAAGTTCAGTCTTCTACTCCAGCAGTATGGCTGTGAGTCAGTGGGTTGCCTGGGCACGAGGGAGAATTCTGCATTACACCTTACCCATGAGGAGAGATCAAATTGGGCTCCTGGGCCCATGGCAGGGTGTGGATGGGAACTCCAGGTGAGCTGGCCAGTGACATTGAGACCTATTTGTTCCCCCTAGGTCCTGAAGTGATCCTGCCTTGGTTTGAGGGTCCTATTCTGAAAGCACATCGGTCCTCCCACTGAGGGCTGTGAAGGTCCAGCTCTCCAAGTCTCTTACCAGTCTTCTCCAAAGCCCCCAACTTAGTATCTGGAGCAATTCACATGTGCCCATGGACCTACACAAATGCATTAGTCAGGGTATTTCTCCAGACTCCTGAAATCTGGTCAAGGATGAGTTGGTCTGTGCAAGTACCTTCAGCTTCCTCCTCCCAGCATTGCCATCTCAGGACCAGCCTGCCCACCATGGCCAGGCGTGGCAGCCAGCCATCCCACTAGGTCCTCCCACCACATGCCTTGAAATACTCATCATCATCCCAGAGATCCAGCAACAACCTGGAGCTGGGAAAGAGGCTCCCTCAGCCAAGGGGCCCATGGGGTGGCTGCACACAGAGCCAGAGGATGATTTGGGCTGGGAAGTGCAGCTGGAGATCATCTGGCCCTATCCCACCCCACCCAGAGCAGGGCTAGCCCAGATCCTGCTCCACATCTTGCAGGATTTTCCTAATTATAGTGCCACTGAAGCTCATCTGGTCCTACGCAGTTCTCAAAGAAAAGAGAAAATAAAAACAAAAAACAAAATTTAAAAAAAAAAAAACAAAAAAAAACATTAAAAAAACCCAACCAAACAAACAAAAACAGAAATACCTTTTCACACAGCTGTATAATTTACATATTTTTATTGGCTTTTACACCTTCCTGCCTAAATTTGCTCTGAAGGTGGCAGAGCTGGTATACAGCATTTTAGTGAGCTGTGTGCCCAGGTTTTATTTTAGTTTGAAAGCAAAATGATTATATACACATATGTGTAATGTAGCACAAAGACATGTTTAGTGAAGCATGCCACCATGATGCTCCAGTTAAAAAAAAATTAACAAGCAACAAATCTGTTTCATCCCCAGACGTAGATTAGAAACCACAGCTAGCTGCTATTTAGATCATGACCAGAGCAGCACTTTTGGGTAAATACAGGTCTGCATTACAGTTCTCTGGTGTGTCTCCAAGCAGTGGATGGCCAGGGGTTAAAAACTCTGTGTGTGTGTGTTTAGATTAGTACTCTGTGTGTGTGTGTGTGTGTGTGTGTGTGTATGTATGTGTATGGGTGTGCTCAGTAGACACTTGAAATACTTTTTTCTAATATTTCTTTAAATTTGTTTTAATTTACAGCCATTGAGAGTGAGGTTTCAAAAGCAAGCTCTGGGAGGGAAGCTGTTCCTCAACAGACACTTCTGTAAATATGTTATTTTAAAAAGAAAAAGAAAAACAAAACAAAACCCAAAAAAAACCCTACCAAAACAAAAAACCCAGTCCTTTCCACCTCTACCAGTGAAATGGCTACAAATGGGCTGCCATTAACTTTTGTTACTCGAGAAGGTGCCTGTAAAGGGCCAGGTGGTGTTTATGCAGATGAATGAGCATGTTACAATGTGTTCTTCCTTTTGGATAAAACATTAGCGTATCAGATGTGACAAATCAGATGTTCATCTTCCGCACTTCTGCATTATTTTACATTGAGAATTAGATAATGTGCTGGCTTAGCTTTTTACTTCGGCTTTTTTTCCCCCTTCTTCTTCTCAAGAATAATTTTATACATAAAGTTCCCCCAACACTCTGCATAATCATGGTCTCATGTATGTCTCACCAGCAAGGTATTATGGTAATTGTGTATTTCCAGGTAACAGGCTTGGCATTAGATGGAAATCTACATTGTTTAACATGCTGCATAATTATTGTGAAATGGAAACAATGGACGTACATGTTCATTTTTTTTTAAAATTCTGTTTTCCTACCAGAGCAGCAGATAATTCTTGTGTCTCCAGCAGTAGTGGGAAGATAAATATTAGAATGTCTTACAACCGGAGGTATGCAAATAATTGAATTCTCAGTTCAGTGGCTAAACAGAAAAAATAACCTTTTATTTTGAGCTGACAAGAAAAAGAAAAGGTATTTAGGTTTCATAACCAAAAGAAATAAGTAATATTTTGTGCTTACATCCAGTTTTCTTGTTTTTAGCCACATTCACTGCCAAAGCATAACCCTCAGATTTTAAAAAAAACAGAAATTTTTTAAAAAATCAAAAATGTTTTATAATATAGTTTGGTCTATTTTTACCTACCTGAAACTATATGAAGATTTCAGTTTCAATCATTATAAAGTGGCAGTTTTAATGAGCAGATTATGTGCTTGAAATATTTCACCTCAGTCTAGCTCAAACGTTCAACATTAATTTCAAGTCTCTTTGACAACTGGACCACAACTGTCCTCCCATTTTTAGTTTATTTCTTTGTACTGTCAAACCAGGGCAGTTTTCCACTTCAAGAAGGTTGAATGCATTCAGCAAATGGCATAGTGTTTCCCATATGCCCTGTGTACTTTGCCACTAATTGTCCTCAAAGAATTAATCCCTGCACAGTTACTTTGAACTGGTCTTAAGCCATGTGTAGACCTAATTCCTTTCTTTACCAAAAAACAGGCCAGTCTGGGTGAAAGACTATGGATCCACCTTTCCTTGTAGTGGAGGAGGACCACAGCAGTGCCCAGCACAAGTTAAATCCAGGTGTATCTCAGGTGTGCAGCTAAATCCATCCCATGGGAATTCAGATGGTGGGAATAATTTGGCCATTGTTTTTTATAGAACCAACAAACTGGTGATTGACTGTATTAAAAACACAAACTGTGAGTACTAGATCAAGCGCCTAAGGTCTCAGAGGGCCCCACAGCTGAAGCAAGGCTTTGCTACCAGTGGGTCTCCCAAGCACTGCCTGTGGGAGATGATCCCCACTGGTGGGTCACAGCCAGGGCCGTGGGGCAGAGCCAGCCCTGTGGGGATGCTGGGGAAAGACAGAGCTGGCTCTCCTTGCACTGCAGGATGGCTTCCCTTGGCAGGGAGCTGAGCCCTTCCAGGGACTGAGAAGATTTCATCTTGCCCAGGGGCTGGCCTAACCTCAGCACAAGCAAATCATGAGACTGGAAAAACTCTATCAGGATGAGGTACTTCTTTCTCACTATTAAACAGATGTGTTTATTGCTCGCCAAGCTTCACTTTACTTGAGTGACACCAACAGAATACACAACTGCTCCAGTTAAATGCACAGCTCATTTCTGTCTACAACTTGTAGGCAACATGTTCAAATGTATTCAAAATCAAGGCTGCAAAAGAATTTCTCATCATCAAAGACAGGCAGCTCTAGTTCCTGTAATTGTGTTGTTTTGTCCAACGCTGAAAGGATAAAACAATGCTGCTGGGGGACAGCAGTCACAATACCTCTGTGGTCTCACTGTCATGTGTCACACAGTCATCTCAGTGCAAGCACTGCACAAGGCCCCATAAGAATAGCCTAAATTTACCTTCTGGTTGCAAAAGAGTGGCAACATGCCTGTGGTGAGCATTCACTTCCATCACCCTGAAGGCCAGAACTTGCTAGCTGGTCCCCAGTTTGGTCACCCTAGCCCCAGAGGCTGGTATTTTCCAGTCCGTGACTCTTACAAGCTCCAAAGTCACCCAGTAAGGGTTTATTTCAGTTCCCTGGTGATATTACAAGAAAAAACTGCAGGTGAAATGTTGCAAATGTGGCAGCCTGAAAGATAAATATTTCCACAAATTGAAGCTGCAGACCCCAGTCTGGGGATGCTTTTCATTAGAAGCCACAACTTCTCAATGAACCAAGTGACAATGCCACTCCAAATCTCCAGCCCTCTCTGACACATGAAGCAGAGTGAGGTTCATGCTGAGCTCTGTCAGGACAAGCACAGGAGTTGTCTGCACCACTGCAGGCTGTGGGATGTGCCAGTGGGGCTCCAGCTCTGCCTCCTCACATCAGCAGCACTCTACACAGGCCAGCACATGGAAAGGTGGCCAGCAAGGGATTTCTTCCTCCTCTCTGAAGGGGCCTTCATATCCCAAGGACCCTGGAGAAGGAATTAGATCTGCTTGACTTCCAAGAACATTGATGGGTTAAGCCAGGAGTAGCACACTTAGGTGGACATTGCTTCCACAGCCTCACTCTGTCTGGGCTGCCCACTACCTCCCTTCTCCTGAGAGATTGCTTTGTGGGTCATCTGCTTCCTGATCTATCCCCATCTCCCACACACATCTTAAATAAACACAAGGTGAAAAGCTCAAGCAGCATCTCCTCTCCAAGGAAGACCTTCTGAATACCTCATTACTCCACAGCTGAGATTTCCCTTGGTGAAGGAAGCAACCATGTTCTGCAAGAGGTTTGTCAATAGCAGTGACCTTCCCATCTCTATGACTATCCCTAGAACATACCCCAGGACAAGCATCTTCTCACCCCACACCCCAAAATAAACCTGTTTCCGGCAAAGCACAGCCTCATAAATACAGATGTTATTTGCTGTTTAGAGAATCTTATTGTGAAAGATTGTTTTACTTTTCAGATATGAATGCCATAATGTGTGCAAGAACACTTTTTTTTCCTATTTCATGTGACCGCATGTGACACTCCGTTTCTAACTTCCCTAAGCAAGTGCTACAGGGGAAAATACAGCTAATGAAACAGCCATCATTTTATCTTTGTGTACATCATCCTGTTGGTTTTGGGGGTTCTTTAAAGAAAAAAAAAATCAAACAATAAGAGTTATAAATCTCCCCCCATGACTTACTCAGATTTGGCTTAATGTTGCAGGTCTCAGCATGTAGAACACTGATTTCTGCTAACTGGTCTCAGCCTAGTATTTTCACACCTTTTTTGTACTAAATGCTTACAGCTGGTCACTCCACTAGAACCTGTCACCATGACACCTTTATTTAGAATCTTAACAACACAAAAGGCATAAGAAATTAATCTCAAAATAATAATCTTTTATTGTTTGCATTGCAATAAATTCCTGCAAATGCATTCCATTATCTTTTTTATACAATTAAACACATAATGCCTAACTGTTAAGACAGCAGCCCAGCTGGGTACAGATGCAGTCCACTGCCAGTCTGAACAGAGCTCCGCTGTCTTTTAATAATTACCTGCATAAAAGAAAAATAATGAAGTGCTGTAGATTGCTCATCCAAACTGGTAAAAAGCTGTTTGCAGAGGATAACTATGAGGGGAGTGAGACACCAGGCTTCGCTAATAAATAATTCTCAGAAATATCAGCTCTCAATTTACTACTTGTACACAATGGGCCAGTCAAAACTTGCAGGATGAGCCAATTTGCCACAGCTCTTGTTTTGAGTCTTTGTGAAGCTGCTGTGTGAGCACAGTGGGGGCTGCTTGCATCTATCCCTGGAGTCAATCAGTGGGCCTTTGTTTCCTGCTGGTCAAAAATATCAGGTGGCTTTGAGAGTCTAATTATCAATGAAAAATTAAATTTGGTATAGGAACATAGCCAGGAGTTGCCCCCTGCCTCCTGCCCTCATTCATGGGGTGTGAGTATCAGGATATTTGTTATAATTCAAAATGTATTCAAGCCAAATTGGGAACTTCAGGGGTGGGAAAGACAGAAACCTAAATGTGAAAACTGGAATCGAGAGCCTCACTGGCAAATCAGCAAATTTCTCCCTCCACTCCCTTAGCACACGGGGTGTGCAGCCCTAATTGTGCAAAATGCTTTCTATGAAGCACTGCCCGTCAGGGATTTCTCATTAGGAATTGTTCAGCCAAGTTTATACCTACGTGGCTCTGTATTTTCCTGGCCTTGGGGAAGTTTCTAAGTTGAATAAGCTACCAAATCATGTCTAGCTCTTGCAGGAATAAGCAGAAGCAGAGATATTTGTCAGGGCCCAGAGATGAAAACCCACAGAAGCTACATGGTCCGAAGACAGCGAGAGACCACCAGCCAGCTCTTGCTCTGAGACACCCTCTCAGCACCACAGATCATAGAAAGCAGAAGCCAACACAAAACAGTCTCTAGCTGAGGCATTACCAGTACAAAGCCACCAGAAATAATGCACAATGGCTAGGTGAAAATGTAATGTTCATCTAGTTCTCATTCAACATATAGAGACAAACCAGGCATCTCAAATTCTCTCCACAGAGCATTTGGCTCCTGCTTACACTGTCTTCCAGCCCTATGTAAGTCAGCCCAGAAAAAACATCCCTGAATACTGCAGATGGCATATTTCTTTACCTGTTGATCATTGCTTGTCACTCAGCACTCATGATTCCTCACAAGAAGGTGAATCTGCTTCCCAACAGGACAATAACTGCTGAAGCAGAGAGGGAGGCGAGAGACAGACATGTGGTACCTAATGGAAGGCAGCAGCTCTGCTTAATTCACTCCCCCATCACTGTCTTTGCTTTTGAACACAGGTATGAAATGCAGCCACCACCAAAGCCACAAGTGAGTAATTATCTGGGAACTGCCCACAGCCCAGGGGAGGACCTCTCCCACACCACATACACCAACCCCTTCTCTCTGAACTCAGCCCCCTCCCATCACAGTTTCTCCTGGCAAAGGTTGGAGCCAGTGCAAGCACGGCTGTAGCAAAGCCTTGTAACTCTTGAGGTTTTTAAGCTGTGTTTGCAGCAAGAACACTACCAGATGCCTTTAGGTACCTAAAGAACTGCTTTGTTGGGGTGAGTTGCCTCCCTGAAAGGGCATAGTGAAAAGGATCATAACTGTTCCTCAACCAAAGATGTATCTGCACCACTCACTGCATAACCAAATATACGTAAGTCTTCATTAGCTCTCTTCAGTGTCTGGACACCAGACATTCTTGTCCTTTCAGTGGCCCAAGAGACTTTCCTTTTCTGCAACAAAATTCAAGTATTTAGTTAAACTGCCTTCAGTCTGTAAGCCTCCAACCCTGACACACAAAATGAATCATTGAAACTGCTCTGAGCTGCCTGTCCTCAGAGCTTTTTTAGAAGGAACTAACCAAATAGGAGACTGTTGGCCATCCAAGCACTGAACAGAACAACCATTTCCGGACTAGACTTGAGGAGCAGAATACTCTGCATTCATATTATTTTTGTTTGGACACTAATTTTTATCCTAGCATAACGCCCTCATAGACTGCACAGTAATCACACAGCAAATCAGAGCTGTGAAAGGGCAGAAGTGGATGGCTAGAGAGTGCTTTGGTATTTCATGTTTAATTACAGCTCCTGTTTTTCTCTCCTCACTGGGAGCTTGGTGGCAAACATGAAAGGCCTTCTGCAAGGCATGAAAACCTAGTCCTGTAGGCTTTCTCACACACTGCTGTCATGGGGGCTGTTCCACAATTAAGGGGTATCCACAAGAGTAAGTGATGGTGAACATATACAAACATTTACAGCGTCGGGTCCAAAGTTGGCTCCTGCCCCAGCAGGGGCTGCAGACAGCCCGGCCTCCCACACTTCCTCCCCGTGCCACTGCTCTGCCCAGGAATTCCAGCCTTGGACTTCACCAGCCAGGCTCAGCCAGATGACTACAGATAACAGTGTCCTTATAGCCAGCAAAAAGCTATTTGAAAAATGTTTTTAACAAACTCATTTTAAGATTTCTGCCACAAGGGCTGGAACACCTCAAGATATTTTTAAATGCTGTTTAAGGTTGCATCATACATTTTATACCATAAATTATTAAATGACTTAATGGACAATGCATTAGAAGGAAAACAGGCAAATTACAGAATAATTTAACTGTTGCAAAGAAACACAGCAACTTGCAGGACGTAAAACACTCTATTTTGACACAGAATGCCTGAAGCTAAAGCAATTAAGGCTGCAAAATATTGCCGGCTGACATGATGTGTATGTAAATTTGTCATTCATTGGCAAGGGTTTGTAACAATCACAAGTAATGTGCACAATAAAACAACCATGTGGTATAAAATGCTTTCTGCTAAGAGTACTCTGAAAATGGTGGTTATGTATCATTTAGGCATATCATTATTATACATATAGTAGTTGTTTATGACAAAAGATACCGCTCCAATACCGGTGGCTCAAACAAAGGTAGCCTTTCGAAATATGATTTACCATTATTTGTGTGCAGGATCAAGAAGGAAATATTTTTAAAGTTCCTTTTAAGAGCTACTGTGAGCTTTTCACCAGAGATTCAAATTCCGGTGTATCAGCCCCTCCAGGCTAGTTTTAAAAAGCTCACAAACTCCCTGCACTTTGCCAGGAGAGCTAGCAAAGAAAGACATGCCTGAAAGATGCCAATACTTGCTTGGTTGAGTAAGTTATTTTATGTAAAACTGAGAGCAATAAAAGGGGCAATGAGATCTTTTGAGCCCACATCAAAAAGCAGCAGATTTAACTATCCGTCTTTCCAACCTGTACATCTGTGCAAGCTGCCTGAGTCAAGAACAAGGGAAAGCCTGTAGTGGTGCTTTTTGGGTGCCTGTGTACCTCCCTGAAGGTGGTGGGAAGCAAGAGCTGCACTTCACTGAGGTCTTTGTAACGAGGCAGGCAACGCCTTCTGCCCAGGTATTACAGCTTCTGCTATCACCTCGACAGAACAAAAGAATTTTATAATGCAGTACTGAGGATACTGAGATCAATCTTAAGCTCTTTATTACATGAAGAAGGGGGGGGGAGGTAGGGGGAAATTGAGGAGAAGGCAGTGGATGAGGCTGGATCCTCTGAGCCAGCTCTCCCATGTGCTGGAGTTGCTGCTGTGGTTTTCCAGTCCTCCCACTGCTGGGCCCAGGCTCACCACCAGTCCTGGGCCACAGGGCATCAGCTCCTGGGCTGCCTCACATGCACCCACACAACCCACTCCGTGACAAGGGACGTGGCCAGTGTAAACTGCATGTAGTAGCTTAGAACCTCACAAGCCAGTGTACAGACCCAGATACAACCAAACCTGAAGCACCATGTAACAAGCTCCAGCTTTCTCAATGGGTGTGGTGGTCCCTGGTCCCTGGAGGTGGCAGGGTCCTCAACATTTCAGCTCTTCAGCACAAGTGTGCAGAGCACCTGCCAGCACAGCCCACACTGCATGTCCAGATCACCTTCCCAGCTGGATCATGGCTTCTTGGTAACAGGAGGCTGGAGGCAGGAAACCCTTCTCTGGCCAAACCTCCCTACCCACCTCTACTAAGTTGCCCCACAAGCTATCTTTCTGTCCAGCACATAAGTGCTCCATCCTATCATCTTATCTCCCTCTGCCCTAAAACTTTACAAACAGGAAGGACAAAATTTGGATTCCTGTAAATCAATGTCCCAGGCTGGTTTATCTGAAAAACTGATGAGTGAGATTACTGACCAGCAATGGCCCTTGACCTAGGAGGAACAGGGATGAGGTCTTGCTAGAAACAATGGGATATCACAGGGACACTAAAAGCAGACACTAGAAACAGTTCCCAGTGACTTGGCCTTTGCCAGCATCCCCATTCCACACAAAAAAAAACCCACCCCAAACTGCCACACACCACTCTAGACCTTCTGCAGCTTTTATTTTTCCCAGTGGTTTTGCTGGTAAGGTGAATTTAAGCTGTCTCCACACCTCACACATGGTTAAGGAAACAGTTTTCCTCAGGAAGGAAACAAGTTCATTTTTTTAATTTAAAATCATCCTAAATAATATAAAAAGCTCTCAAAATTGTGAAACACAAGATTTCTCTGAGAAAAGACACTCCTTCCATGGTCTTTAAACACACTGTTTGTGGGGTATAGAAAAGGAGCAGATACCCCAAAGTCTCCTATTTCATGACAGGCAAGAGGAAGGTGATCACTCCAGGATGCCCTCCTTTCCCTGCACCTCAACCCAACATGTCCTGCTAAAGAGAGTGGCAACTCAGCAGCATCACAGAAGGAACTTGGGACAACTGAATTCCACCACTATGGCTATAAGCAGAGGCAGAAGCAAACATCTCCTCCATTCCCACAAAACTGCCAAGTTCAACCAATAAAATATAACCCTGCAGTGCACTCTCTCAGGACTAACCCCTTCGTCTTGGGCCCTGGGTATCTGTCACTAGAAAATCAGCATTTCCAGTTTTTGTGCCAGCACCAGGGAAACTCCTGGGAAACTATGATGCTATAGCAGTACCTCAACACCCTATATTTTTCTACCTGATGTCCTCACTCCTTTTTTTCAAGTCTCTCTCTTGTAGGTTGGTGCCAAAGGGTAGGAGAAGAGAATTCAAGAAGAGGGTGAATTTTAAACCATCTCTCCATATAAATAGAATAGGTTATGCATGCCTCTCTGAAGTATGGTATTAATCCCAATTGTGCCATAAAATATATATGACTCACTTGAGCCTTGTTCTCTGGTGAATTATGAACTATTATATCACTCATGGGATAAGTATTATGTCTCTTAAGAGACTATCACCTTTCCTCTATTTTATAAGATAAAACTTCATTGAAACCT
The DNA here is from genome assembly GCA_023637945.1 of Phaethornis superciliosus. Classification (NCBI taxonomy): domain Eukaryota; kingdom Metazoa; phylum Chordata; class Aves; order Apodiformes; family Trochilidae; genus Phaethornis; species Phaethornis superciliosus. The sequence goes on along the minus strand of JAJQWJ010000009.1, from coordinate 14,297,507 downwards.
GCCGTGCCTGATACAAGCAACTCTTCATGATGCACATTAAATCTTTTCCTTTTACAGCTTCCTTCGTTTAGCTGATATTCACGTCAGGATGAGTTCTTTCAGATGTAGCATAAGCATAAATTAGTATGTAAGAGAAGTAGTCGTTTAGCAGAATTTTTTCTGTAATAAATTTGGTGATATTTATATTTCATCACAGAGCAGAAAGATTTTTTTTACACATTTAAAGATTTATTCCTGTAGTAACTATGCAATTAATAGGGCTTTAGCATGCAGACAGAATTTGTATTTATGCCAAAGAAAATGTGTTCTCATTATACTTTTATTCTGTTGTTAGATTTATTGTGGGTTCCATTATAATTTATTTTAGTAGCTATGTTTTCTAATTCTTTATATTTACATGTCTTTTCCAACAAAAATAATAATACATAAATAATACCTGACAACACTTTGCAGATTTTCTCTATTTGTATGCTTTAATTCTCCAAGCATCTTGGAATGGAAATGCTGTGAACTACAAAGGAAATCTCTATGTGATCTCTATTACATGAAAAATTATCATTTTTATATCCTCTTCACTCTGCCAAGTTCTTTCCAAGTTTCAGTTTGCAATTCATGAAAGTAGGCAAGAAATGGTAGCAAATCCACGATAAACAGAACTTTCTAGGTAGGAGTACTCACTACATACACTTATGTTTTCCATGTGGTGCTGTAATTAGCAGTGTCAGAGGACAGCCTCCTGCACTGCAGCAGAGAGATCCTTCCTGTTTACTGTCACATGTATTTTTCCATAGGCTTTTTGGCTTGCTGGTATGGGATTTATGGTAACACTGTCCTACCAGTGCTATTCTGCCAGCTGCTGCTGAGAATGATGTTCAGTCTCTAAATCATTGTCCAGTCCTTAACCCAGTCAGATCAACTTTCCACTGGTGTGTAGTGGGATGGGGGGTTGAAGCTATGGCAAGACTGGCCTCTCCTGTCACCAGCTGACATTTCAAACATGAGGAGATCTTATGCTGAGCAAGTCTTTCCATACACACTGCATCTCCTAATAGAAAGGTTCCTATCAAATACTATACAGCAGCTTTCCCAGGTCTGTGCAGTGTAAGACAGGTTCACAGTGCAACCCATCCCAAAGATTTAGCCCTAGCACTCATCCCAGCAGGTCAGACTGCTGACAGCCAGGCAGGGCATGGGCAGCAAATGCCTGGGGAAGCCAGATGAGTTACACTGCAGTTGCAACTCTACACCTAAGAGCCAAATCTGGCCAAGTCTGTTGCAGTAGATGCTGCTTTCATTTTGCAGTGTACCCTCTGCTGGGGGGAAAAAAAAAAAAAGAGATTTTGTGTTAGATATCCCATCTAATTATTCCTGTTGGACTGGCCCAGAGAAATGTCAACAGTTCATTGTAAGTGCTAATTGGGGTGTCCATGCTCTGGAATAGATTTGGAATACAACACCCAAGACTGGAGAGGTTAACCATGTTTTAAAATACTGTACTGTAATGAGTTTAATTTCCATGGAAGAGGCACAGCTTTGCAGCAAACATTTTGTGCTGCATTGCTCAAGCCACACACCAGCATGCCAGGACAGGTTAAGGTGGGATGCCCATGGCCACCACCCAAAAAGCTGATCAGTCTTCCCAGGGCATGCTGCTCAGTGTCTGGTAAAACAGACTGAGGTGAAGAGAGAAAGAAAGGAGACAGAAAGGAAGAAAAGGCAGAAAAAAAGAAAAGACCTCTAGAGTGAAATAAATAAAAAGTTGCCAGCATGCTTACCTTACATCTCTCTGTTTTATGCAGTAAACCTCACTGATTTATTAAGCTTATGTGAAGTAGTATGGCTTGGAGCTGTCAGTGCCTATAAGGGCCTCCATTGCAAGTGCATGCTTAGCTGCTTTTTTTACAATAAACTGCTCTATGCTTCTGATGAAATATTAATCCAGCCTTATTTCACAACTTCTAAAGCAAAATACCTATATTGTTTTAATGTATGGACAGCAACAGTACTTGAACTGAGGATCCAGCCAAATTACTAGCTACAAATCCCCAAAACAGGCTTTTTTGACAGCCTTCATTTCCCAATTGCTCTGTCCTGCTTTAGAGAACCAGTCCAAGGGATGATGCACACTTTTCACTCAGTGCAGTGCTGAGGCTGCAGAGTGTCTGCCATGGCATTCCATCAAACACCACTTTTATGGAGCAGCCCCGAAAACTTTCAGGAATTTTTATTCTCTCACCTCCACACAATTTAAAAAAAGTATGTAAAGCTACAGCATGACTGCTAGTCTACCAGTCAATAAACCTATCAGAGAGCTACTCTGTGCCCTTTTGTGATGTGAGGGACCTCCTATGCTGCTCAGTGCATTTTTACCACTGATATGGGTAGTGTTGCATCAGGTCAGTATTAGACTTTAAAAGTAATACTCTGTGTAGTGCAGAGGCCTTTTCATCTCCCAGAGAAGAGAGAGATCTGTACAACAGGGTGTTACTCAATGGAAATGGGGTTCAAACCCAGAATGCTGTTCTTGTTCAGACAGTGTGGTAAGCATAGCAAAAGCAAATCTGAAGGACTACAGTATGGACAAAGAGGAGGCCTCAGATGTGTTCTGTGTTTCACACAATCCTTCCATCATTATTATCCTGTATGCTTATTCAGAACAGGTAGGCAATTATTCCCAAGTTTGCTTCACATTACTTGTTCTTCTTGACCTCAGATTAAAAAGTAACAGTGACAGACTCCACAGAAAATATAGGACAAAACCTCACAGATGGGCTCTCAATAAAAGGTTTTGCTCACTCTGGGGACCAAGTCTGCAGAGGGCACTGCAGGAGAGGTGCCAGCTCAGAAGGTTTTCTAAGCCATCGGCTGTATCCTTCCATAGGGGAAGGTATACCAGAAGCTGTGCTTCTACTGTGTGTATTTAAATAGGGAGATGAAGCTTCTTTCTGAAAGAGACAACTCACTAAGTCCAGGATTTGTCAGACAGTTCTCAGCAGTGGTGTTCTCAGGTTAGTCACCTGGGAAATCCTGTTTTTTAGGACAATATCCTGAGGGAACAGCCCCAGTTCCTTTTCCTCACTGAATACTCAGACACCGATGCCCCTGAATCTGCGCAATTGAATCATGAATCCTGGTAATTGGTGGTTTACCTTGGCCACATGTGAAACAAGTGATAAGATGTTGGCTAAGCTGCCCACCCACTCTAGGTGCCTGAACAGACCCACGCGCTGCTGTGTAAGAGACAGAGGCAGATGTTGTCCTGCATGTTTTTAGAATGACACTGCCCACGTGGACACCTGTGCTTGGTATGGAAGGCAGCTAGAGGTATTTTCACATCAAGCTGGAGAAAAGGTCACTTGAATTTACACAGGGTCATAACGGTGCACATACTACTGCACACATGCACCAAGGTCTAGGAGATACCCATTGAACAGCTGAAAAATTATCTAGTAACCATGTGTGTACCACCTGGATCTAGGTATCTCCATCTGATATTTTACATAGAACATGTATATGCTGCACTGCCACACAGAAATGCCCACTTCACATACACTGCAGAAAGTGAGGATGTCAAAGAAAATATTGCTCCCAGTCTGCATATCTTCTCAACTGTCTAGGTCTACTAGCTGTATTTTTGTTCTCGTTGTGAAATAGCAGAAAATTTGGGGTGCAGGGGAACAAAAACCTAAATAAATATTTAATGTCTCAGCACCTGTCATATCATTTCTGTGCACCACCACTATCGATTTCCTAGCAGTTCTCCTTCCCTACCCAACTTCATTAAAGAATAAAAGTAAAGTAATAAGTCATTTCACACTCTGTCTGACCATTATACAATAATAGCAAGATTTCATGCAAGGGTACAACATTATGCCCATCTGCAATCACAGTCTCTTTGCAAAAATCTCAATTCACACTTCACATGCAGCTAACCTTGTTACCATTCCCTTCCTAAATCCATCAGTCTTGCAGCTGCACGTCTTCACAGCCCAACATCTTAAAATTCATCACTTTGACACCCTCACATCCCTACAGGTCAAGCTAAAGAAGCCAACCAAGAATAATTAAGGGGTACCCCAGATGTTTAGTTTACTTCTAGACAACCTTTCCAGGAACTGGGTACAGTTATTCCTTCGTACGCTAAAGATCCACATAATGTGTTTTAAAGAGATGAGACCACTAACAAATTTCAGAGCTCTCTTCCCTCTTTTTTTTTTTTTTTTTTTTTTTTTTTACAAGTATAGCTCTTTGTAGTTGAAATTTGAACAAGAAGCGTGATAATGAGTAGGTTGAGGGAAGGAAAGGTGTTATCTCATTAAGGTAATTACTAAGACATCCCCACCATTACCTCCGTTTGAAAATGTGTCAATTAAAGCGCCCTACATGTGCTCCCAGAGACAAGGGAACGCGACAGCCTCGGACAACTCCTGCGTGCCCGGGCAGGGAAGGAGGGGAGCGGGGCTGCCGCCCACCCCCCGCCGCCGGAACATCGGTCCCGCGGGGCACGGCCCGGGACGGGATGAGGAAGGAGCGAAGCCCGGAGCGGGCGCGGCGGTGGCGGGAGACCCCCAGGGCGTCTCGGCTCCCCCTCCCCGTATCCCTCGCTGGCGGCGCGAAGTGCCTCACTTGGGTTCCTTTGAAATCCGCTAATTTTGAGGACCGGCGCCTGTGTGCTTCCATTAATAGAAGCGGCTTGTGAAAAATAGGGCATATGAATATGGAAACGGAGTTGTAACGCGACGGCCGCTACGCCGGACCTCCTCTCCGGACGGAAAAAACCCAGGGACAGGCACTGGCTCCGGCTGCCCCAAGGCGCCTTCGACGGCGGCAGCAGCCGAAGGGAGAAACAAAATTGAGGGGCTTTTGCGCGAAACGGGGGGCCGTGAGACCGGTGCCTTCGGGGGCTGCCCAGCCGCCCCCGGGCCGCCCCCGGGAATTTCCAGCCTCATCAGCTGCCCGTCGCCAGGGACCGTGAGGGTCATTTCGATGCTGCCCCCGAGGCGGAGCAGGCGGCTCCTCCCGCGGGACAAGGGCACAGGGCCGTCCAGGCAGGTCAGGTTCGCTGTGTCTCCCTTTCCTCGCAAACGGGGCTCCACGTTAAAGCGGCAAGAAGGAAGCACGGGAGGAGACGTGGGCTTAGAAGCAGGACGGAATAAAGAGAGAGGGGAAAGCCATGTAATTTCAGGCGGAAACGGTTATTTGCTGCCCACCGCCGTCACCTCTGGGCTGGCGATATCTCTGAGATTATGGAGTAGCCTTTCCAGAGTTGAGCTCAGACTGGCTGAACCCACTCCACGCCCTGGGATGGAGCCGAGTTTTTCTAGTGGTCTGCAATTAGGATGGAGGGCGACTTTCAGTGTGCGTTCGCACAAAAGCATCCAGTGAATTTGGAGGAAGATAAACTCTGGAAAGTAAGAAAATAACAAAGGTTTAAAACCTTTGTTTTGTTTAAAACCTTTCAGCTGCACGAGAAACAGCAAAAGCTGTAGGAGCAATAGGCAGAGCCAGAGCATTAACACGGCGTTACACTCGGGCTCCGTTGGCCCTTGTAAACACGACCAGAGCAACCGGAGCGCCTGGGAACTTCACTCGATGCTTGCTGCTCGCTGGTTCCCAGCAGCGGTTGAGCCGGACTTGCCTGACCGGCTGGGAGAGGAGTTCAGGTCCCAGATCACCCAGCTGGCACCCCGGTGCCAGGGCAGGCGCCCTCGGAGCGGCGCAGCAATGCTTATTTGTGAGTCCCAGCACACCGAAGTCTCTCTTCTCGCTTTCCTCTCTAGTGAGGGCCGGGATGGGGGAGTAATTAAACATGATCCTGCTGCTGCATCCCGCAAGTAACCTCCTACCCGCAGGTCTGTTGCTGGAAGGGCTCAGACAGGAACTGGAGGCCGCAACGAATCGCCAAAACCTGCCTGAGCGAAGTAAGGGGTTCACCGAAGGAGTGTGTCATGCCCACCTGCAAAACACACATCCAGGATCCAGCAGAGACAAACTAAAAGGGGACGGGGGAAAGGGGTACCAAAAGAGCTCCTGTGTTCCTTCCACGGTCGCGCCGCAATCAATCCGGAGCGACACGGGCAGGAACGCAATAACGCTGTCCGGCTTTGGGCCCCGCTGGCTGGAGCGGGGGTAACACTCAAACACCCAGGACAAAGCCCTCGGGAGGCAGACCCCTCTCCGTTCTGTCACATCGAAAGGCCTAGCCCAGGATAGGGACATTCTCCCAGGCGGTGGGTGGCGGAGGTGCCAAGGCAGCGGTAGCCTGTCTGAGCCTCCCCCTGTCTGAGCCTCCCCCTGTCTGAGCCTCCTCCTGTCTGAGCCTCCTCCTGTCTGAGCCTCCCCCTGTCTGAGCCTCCCCCTGTCTGAGCCTCCTCCTGTCTGAGCCTCCTCCTGTCTGAGCCTCCTCCATCTTCATCACCGCCTGCCGGCAAGCGCCGGGGACGGAGCCCGCCAAGTTCTCCCCTTGCTGCCCCGCCAACTCCCGGCTCCTGGAGCCCCGGGGCTGAGCTGCCCCTCCCGGGCCGGCGGGCCGGTCCCTCCGGGGCGGGGCGGGGCGGGAGGCCGGGCAGCCCGCACTCCCAGAGCTGTCCGTGGTGCTGGGCGCGGGTCGGAGCTCCCGGACCTTGCGGCTGGAGGAGCCGCTGAGTGCGGGACTGGGCTGGCGCAATGACGGAGCAGACACCCCCCGATACCCTGATGCTACCGCGGCTCCTCGCTTACACACCGCTTTTTTACAGCCTCCCAGGTCGCTTCCACGCTCAGCGTATCATCAGACGGGTCTTTTCCGGCAGGTACCGGTACTTTCAGAGGTTTAAGGCTGGGAGATCCCATTGCTCTCCCAACAGATAGGTTTGTATGTTGGTTCACATCCACTTCCAGGGACGAGAGCAAGTTCTGGCCCTAGCGAGAGGGGTGCCAGGACTGCAGGAATTCAGCAGGTCGGCAGTAAGTCTGGGGCGGCGGCTAAAGCAGCTATCTGGAGAGCAAAGGGGACAAAACTAGGAGGGCACGGAAAGGAAGGCACGGCCGCCCCCGGAAAGCGCGCAGTGCCCAGTCCTACGCCTTGCAAGACAGTGGTTAGGCTACCCCGCGGAACCCGGCCCAGCCCGGCCCGGCCCGGCCCGGCCCCCTACTCTTTTTCCCGCTGCAGCATGTTGAAATGCGTGCCCATGTGCTGGGCTCTTTGGATTTGTTTGTTTGGTCGGGTTTTTTAAAAAAACAAGGAACAGAGTCCTTTCCTGCAGAGTTGAAAGGATGACCCCTCAGAGGCACCCTGTCCGCGGGTCGAGTCCTTCCCGGTGCAAACGGGGAGCGGGACAAATAAAGGAGGGTTTACATTTCCAGCCCGCTTCCCAAATTAGTAAAGGGGGAGTGAGTGGGAGTGATTTTTGCTCCAAACCTCCTCCCAGCTCACACACGCTCTCCGCTTGGGTATGGAAATACACTTCAAGGGAGGTCGCCGTTCCTCTCCCACGGGCAGCGCCTGCTTTAGGCACCGTCCGACACGGCAGCGGCAGCGGCAGCCTTCAGCCCCGCAGCCGTTCCCTCTCCGTGATCGCTCTCCTGCCCGCAGGCCTCCGCCCACCGCCGTTCCCAAAGCACAGGGAGCCCCCAGTCCCTGCCGAGGGACCCTGTGGCCGGCCGGGCCCGAGGGGGGACTTACGGTTAAATAATCGTCTATTTCGCATGAACTTTCCCTTCCTTATTCTCATTACTTTTCAGCTACTTTGTGCAGACAAAACAGAGCCCAGATTTAGCTGTCGAGAAGAACAACGAGTTGGGACCATCTTTTCCAGCCGGTTCACCTCCTTTCAGGAGAAAACAGACCAGAATTCGTTTCTTAGTCGGAGAAAAAGGCCCTAACCTAGCCCCAAATTCCTACCTCCTTCCCATCCCGCATAGGATGCGTTTCCCAGAAAAACCTCGTCGGCGAGGCGGGGCAGGGGGGCTGCCACGGTTACTCAGGGCCCCTCTCCCTGGTCACTTCTGCCGGGGGTACTTTGGGGCCCGCAGCGTAGGCGCGGGGGAACAACCAGTGACCGCAGCAATATGGGAAGAAAACGAGGTGGGCGTTCCCGACCCGCTCCCCTTTTGTAAGATCAAGGCAAAGGTCAATATGGTTTTAAAGTGAATTTATTAGCAGAGAAATCGGCAAGCCTCTCGCTAATTAGCAAAGCCCAAATAAACGTGCCTGGAGGCTTCTCTTTTTTTTTTTTTTCCCCCTCTCTCGAAAGAAAGGAAATGCACGAAAGAGGGGGGGTAATAAAAAAAAAAAAAAAACAAAGAAAAAGGAAAAAAAAAAAAAAAAGAAAGAAAAAAAAAAAGGAGAGAGAGAGAAAAGAAAGAGAAAAAAAAAAGAAAGCCAAACCCCTCAAACCCTCAGAAGAGAAGATAATATTGGACTTTATGAATGTTTTATAGGTAATTGCTGTATAACTTTCTAATTTCGCAGGGGCTGTTCACCTCTAAAGGCTGGGGCCAAAGCCGTCCCCAGAGTCCAGTGAAGGGTCAAGGCCCACAAGCCGCAACCCGCGCCCCCTCTCCAGTACCCTCTGCCCCCGCGGGACCCGGCGGCCGGGCGGCCCGAGCCGGCATGGGGCTGAGAGGCGCTGAGGAGGGAAGTGGTCTGCCAGGGAAGGGAGGGACAAAGATCAAAGGTCGGCGTGTCCTGGGGGCTCTGTGTCCACAGGGACCTCCCTGCCCTCTTGCCCTCCCTGCCTGTTTCCCCCGTTACTCACCCCGACCGCCAGCTTTCGCTGCCTATCCCGGCTCGGTGCGCAGACGGCTGCCGGGGCCAGGCACTGCCCTGCCGCTCCCGCGTCCCCAGGCCCAGCACTGCCCTGCCGCTCCCGCGTCCCCAGGCCCAGCACTGCCGCTCCCGCGTCCCCAGGCCCAGCACTGCCCTGCCGCTCCCGCTCCCGCTCCCGCCCCAGGGGCTGGGTCCGCAGCCTCCGCCCGCCGCCTCCCCGGGAAACCAGACGCTGCCCTGTCCAGGTGCTTAAAATAACAGCGAGCGAAACGACACCTGCGCGGGGATTTGTTTTCCCTTTAAAATACAGCTAGAGTAAAATAGTGCCGGCTAAAAATCAAGACTAGAATAAAAAAGAAAAAAAGTGGCATTTGCCTTTTCTACTCCGAATTTCTTGCGTTCTCGTCCACAGGGCAAATTAGCTACCTTGAATTTCCATGTTTGTTAAAAAAAGATAAAGTTTATTTCTTTTTTTTTCTTTTTTTTTTTCTCCTGTCATTTTTCAATCACAAAAAAAATATCTATACTTCATCATCTAAGCATTTATTTTACTGAATCAAAAAAGACATGAAAAGGGAGAGGGGAGAATCACGTTCGTTCATTTTAAACTATCGTATAGAGTGATTTTTTTTTTCTTTTTTCTTTTTCTTTTTTTTTTTTCTTGGACGACATATAATAAATATGATATAGCACTCAGCACTCGGTCTGTACAATTCTGTTCGCATTAGGGAGCATGCCACTTTTCAATAAGAAAAAAAAAGGTCATGAGAAAAATCAGTGCAAAGTTCTCCGTTCCCCGGTCTTCTCCGCCGGGCGGGGGTCGAGGCGCTCTCATTCCCTCCGTCCTCCGCAGCCGTAAGTCACTCCGGCGGGCTCGGGCTCCCTCTCCCTTTCCTCCTCCCCCTCCGGCCCTCTCCGAGCTCCAAGTCCTGCCAGGCAGGAGCCGAGGTCGGCGGGTCGCCCCGCGGCTTTGCTCGCCTTTTCCCGCGTGTGGTCGTTTCACTTACGGGCTCGGCTCCGGGTTCACGGTTCAAGAGTCCCTGCTCTGACTGATCGCCTCCCTCGGTGGCCGGTGGCTGCCTGCAGAAGCTCCTGCCCCTCGGCTTCCCCTCGCTTCCTCCTCTGCGGTGCTGGGGCTTGTTTGGGGACGGGGAGGGGAAGGGCTCGTTGCAGGGACCGCGATGCCGCTTCACCGGGGATGTGGAGTGCCGGGCATAGGGTTGGCCAGGGGATTGAGGGCCGGCTGCCCGCCAGGCCCCAGCCCATGGATCAGCACCCGCGGCACCAGCGGCCGCTGGAGCTGGGGGTGCGGCGCGGGGGGAGTCCGGTACATGCTGCTGTACATAGCCGCGGCCGCTGCGGCCGCCGTCGTGCTGTCCATGCTGCCCAGCAGGCTGGGATGGTAGAAATAGGGCGAGGGGAACATCCTCTGTAGGGCGGAGTAGTTCCCGGCCTCGGCCAGCAGCTCCAGGCCCACCGCCGTCTGCCGCTTCCACTTCGTCCTGCCGGGGGGAACAAGATTCGGCTTCAGGGAGGGCGCCGGGACGGGGCACCCAGCCCGCTTCCTCGGGGGTCTGCCGGCGGCTGCCCCCCCCCTCTTTCGGGCACGTCCCGGCACCACCTGAGCCCCGACGAGGCGCACCGGCCCTACGAACCTTGACACGGTGCAACACCCCGGCCGTGTGCCCCCAACACATGCAAACAGCGACTGCAGCCAAATTCATAACCACGGCACACGGTTAGACCGCAGCACGCTGACACTAATGGTTTCCGACAGAATTAGGGTGGCTGCAACCGTATGTAATGAGATAGAAAATTACGGCAGCGGTGACAGGGGCCAGACCCCCCAGCCCACTGCCGGAGATGGCGCGGGGCAGCCGCCGGGCGCTCCTCGCATCGCTCCGGGCTTCAGCGGGCAGAAGCAGAGCGGATACCCACCGCCTATCTCGGGTTCCCCTGGGAGCCCCCGGACCGCCGCCCCGCTGGGGCCTGCCTTACCTCCGATTCTGGTACCAGGTTTTCACCTGCGTGTCGGTGAGGTTGAGGGCGGCGGCCAGGTCCATGCGGTCCTGCACGCTCAGGTACTTCTGCCGCTCGAAGCTGCGCTCCAGCTGGTTGAGCTGGTGGTCGGAGAAGGCGGTCCGAGCCTTCCGCGGCTTCTTGGCCCGCACTGGTGGGCTGTCCCGGCTGCTGCTGATCTCCCGGTCGCCCTCCTCCTTTGTCCCTGCGAGCGAGCCGAGGCACAGTGAGGGCCGGCGGGACACCGCTCTGCCCGCGCCCCGCTACGGATACGGGGCCCCCGTTGCCCTTTCCCCAGGGTCTCCTCTGGGGCATGAGGGAGACAGAAAAATACGGCGGAGGGGGGAGGGGGGAAGAAGGGGACAGAGTGTGGCGGCAAGCCCGTCCGCAGGACAGTGGGATTTACACTCCCCGCTTGTCGATTACAGGGCTTTCGTTATTTTCTCGCCCTTTCCCCTCGGCCCAAGACGCCGGGAAATCGATACGTCAATCCTTCTCCGCTCGGGCCCGGGTTTGTGGTGCTCCTTGATCTTCCCCGCAGGAAGAACAATAATCTCCCTAATTGACCCACTGGGGAGGTTGGTGCACACAAAAATGGCCAGACCAGACTGTACATCTGGTTTGGGCACTCTTATGCTAATGCTAAAAGAGCAAAATGAGCGGCGTCTCGCTGCTCTCCAGCCTGGTAAAAATATCTAAATGGGGCAAAATTAGAAAAATGTGTCCTGTTGCCTCTGCTGAACTGGGTTGGCTGTGAGGGAGGGCAGCTCCACCGGTACCACAGGGAAAATAGCCCGTCTCTCTGCCTCGCTTTTGCTCACTCTTTCTTCCTTCTCCTTCCTTCCCTCCGCCCCCCCTTACACACATACACATCGCGATTTTCATTCACGAGCCCAGCAAGGCCGAGGCTTCCCCATCAGCAAGAAATTCGTGATTAAAAGGAATAAAAGATGGAGAAATAAGCCTTCCTATCCCGGTGCAGGGAAACACCGGGTGTTTTGGAAAACGCACAAAGCCCTGCAGCTTCCCCTTGACTACAGCGGGCCGATTTTTGTTTTAAATATTATTTTATTTTTAATTAAAAGCTTTCTCGTTTATTAGGTATTTACTCTTGGGGAAGTGAGATTTTTTTTTTTCCTTATTTGTGTTTTAGCTCGAACGAGCAAAAATGATAAAGGTTAAGGAAGTAAAGTGCAGATGAGCTGCCGGTTCTTAGAAAGCCAGAAAATAATTTATGCTCATTCCCATTAAAAATAAATACGTTCTGGTTTCCAGTGCAATCAAAATACTCCGACTATTTCCTTAAAAACAGGAAAATTATGTTAAAAATAAATAAATAAATGAAAGGCTGACAGAGAAGAGGAAAAAAAAATTCCTATCGATCTTAACTCCTCAGTTAAGGATCGCAGACAAGCCCCGGCAGAGCGGAGCGCTTCTACCGCAGATTTCCCCCCGATTTTCGTTTCACCGATGCGGCCGGGTGCCGCGGCTCCGGTTTTCACGGCGGCCGAGGCGGTGCGGGGCCGGGCCGGGCCGTACTCACCGTGGCATTTGATGTCACCCTGCGTGTCGTCGCGCTTGTCGAGCTTGGCTTTGCCGTCCTCCTGCTCGAGTTTGGGCCTGAAGCTCTCCGGGGCCGCGCTGCCCTCCTGCTTAGGGGTGTGATGAGGAGAGGGAACGCTGGTACTGTAAGGTGCACACGCCGCTAGTGGTTTGCTGTCGCCCAAAATGTCCTTAATTAAAAAAGAAGAGGTGGAAGTCCTCGGGCCGGAGCTGGCCGAGCCCAACTGGGGCGGCGGTGGTTGCGGGGGCGACGGCTGCAAACTCGGAGGCGGCGGCGGCGGGTGCGGGCCGAGGTGAAGGTGGTGAGGTGGCGGCGGGAGGCTCTCCGCCACCCCTAGGTGCGGCTCGGGGTGCTCCATGCTCACCGAGATCGGCGACGAGGGCGCCGTCCCCACCGTGTCGATCTCCGAGCAGGGCGACGGCGTGGCCTGGCTCCTAAAATCCGCCGTCCGGCCGTCGCCGTGAGGGCGAAAGTCGCCGTTCATGACTCCGGGGCTGCCGGTGCTGCCGCCCGACAGGATCGTGTCTATCCCGAAGCTGGACCCACTCGGCCCCTCCATGGCGGACCGCTTAGCGCCGCGCCCGCATCCCCGGGGACGGCCGCGGGGGTCTCACGGGGGGTGAAAGGGAAGGAGGGAGGGGAGACCGAGAGGATGGTGAAGCGGGTTACGCCAACCCGCGCACCGGCGACGCGGGCGGCACTTAACGCGGGGAGCCCGCCGAGCACCGCATCGCCTCCGGGGCCGCTTCGCCGCTACCCAACTTTGTTGCGGGAAGTTGCGGGCGCGGAGCGGGGCGGACACCGGCCACTGCGGCGCGCCCGCCCGTGCCCACCGAGCTCCTCTCGGCGGCGGCGACTCCCCCCGTGACGTCACGGCCGTCGCGTTCCCCCCGTCCTCTCTCCCACCCCCCGTGCCGTTTATTATAAACCCGGGCTTTTGCCGCCGCCGCTGCCCGCCCCCATTGGCGAAAGGGCGAGCGGGGGCTGACGCAGCGCGGGACACAGCCAATCAGCGGCCTCGGCGCGGATGGAAGCGGGAGGGAGGGGCCCCGCGCCCCCCACCCCCTCCCTCTCCCGCCACCGCCCCGTCGGGTCCCGGTTCCCCAGGATCAGATACCCCGGAGAGAATCATCCCGTGTTCCCGGGACGGTTCCCTGGTTGAATGTCAGAGTAATGGGAAGTGCCAGTGACAAGACGTCGTATTAATCCTGATGAAGCGGCGTTGTCACCCTAATTAGAAGACTAATTATAAAAGTGGTAATGAACGAGTTAGAGTTCTGCGAGTTATGCTTTAGGATGAATTTCCAGGGCACTATGAAGCCCACCTTGACATCTCTCCTCTCCTGGAGTCCAGCACCTCCGCGATGCGACAAGCCCCTAAATCGGCAATCTACGGTCCTAAAACGCGGGGGACGGGGCAGAGCACTGGAGGCGTAGGGCAGGATTAGAACAGGATGAGCTCTAGGGAGATTTTTCGTGTGCTGGTAATGCCTCAGGCACGGGACCCCTGGCAGCCCCCCCCCCCCCACACACACACACACCACCTGCCTGGAGAGAGGAGCGGGAGAGCGACGACACCAGGGTCTTTTCTAACTCCCTCCTCATTCTGCCTGCCCCGTAACAGAAGTGTCCGGCCCTGCGCAGACCCGCTCAGGTGCGTCCCCACCTCATTTCCCACCATGGTTTTCCCACCCAGAGGATGCCATCCCGCTAGGAGCCACGGCGGGGACCGGGAAGTGTATGCAGAGCGCCAGGGTCGCGGGAGGCCGCGTCGTGCCGGTAACTCGTTGCGAGCTGCTGGATCCGACATGGCAGCCCCAGGACAGCGGTGCGGGATGAGGAGCTGCACCCCGACAGGAGAGGTGACGATGCCCAGAGTGCCTGGGCCTTCGGATCTGCTTCCGACAGCCTGGGGCCTGCCTTTCCTCATTGGGGGAGCTGAGGAACTTCTGGGTCTTCGAGCCTGAAGAGCACCGATCCTCTCTGGGCTCCGCGGCCGGAGAGGTCGCGGCCCCACTACCGCACTTTTGAAGAAGTTTTTCGACGGCAAACCTGCCCGCGAGTAGTCCGCTGCTACTGAGCATCCCCCGCTCCACCTCGACGGCCCTGAATCCGCGCTCGCTGCGCCGCGGGCAGCCGAGGGACAGACAGGTGTACTGCTTGCCTTGGGGCTTTGGACGCCAGGGCTGTGCCCGGAGGCCAGTGAGGCAGCAGAGGCGAACCCGGAGGAGGTGCAGGGCCGCCCCGTGTCCGCTGGGCGGCGGTGGCGGCCGCCCCAGCTGCCCCCGACGGGGACAGAGGCAGCGGGGACCCCGCTGCCCCAGTACGAGCGGGACTGGCGGCGCGGCGGGGTGACCCCTGCCTTCAAGTCCGTGGCAGATCGTGGCGCTTGAAGGAACAAGGATAGCAAAAGGGGACAGACGAAGAAGGGGGAAATTGAGGAACAAAATGCAAGATGGAGAAATATTTAAATTTCTGGAAACTCCCAGGCAGGTTTCTTGCAACAGAGAAGGAGCCCGCGGCAGCCGTATTTATCCTGCTGCCTTGGTTTGCAATTTACCAAAAGTATGTCCTAATTATCCCTAGGGGAGTGCGGGATCCTGCCTAATATGTTACACTAGCATAATCCTTTAACTCACAATACACTTTCCCGTCCCGGAATTGGGATTTAGGGCTTAAAGTCATGTTCCTGAAAAACGAACACCTTTCATTTCCTTCCTCATAGTTTTTTTAATCCTTGACTCCATTGTACAGAAATATTCTGTGGGAAAGCGGCACCGAGGCCCTCCCGGACCGGCCGCTTCTCTCTCGTCGGGCCCCGTAGCGCCGGTAGCCTCGGCTGCTTCTGCTTCTTCGCGGGCATGTTTAGATTCCCGGGGACCTGATCAGCCCTGCGCGGAGCCATCACACACAAAAGGCCTTCCGCCTCCTACTGGTATCTTACCCCGGTGCCGAGGGCAGCGAGAGTCCCTTTGCACTTGTTGAGGCCGGGGCTGGATGCAGGGCAGCCCCGTGTCGCCGCAGCCCCAGGCTGAGGACCCACCTCACCCCCCCCGTCTGACTGGAGGCAAAGCCACGGAACTGCCCTCCCCAGTAAATCAGCAATAGCAGGATCAAAACGATGAGCGAAGGTGCCACTCAGAGGAGTCGGATGGGAGCCCGCTCGTTAGTTAGCAGACAGTTAATTAGAGCGGCACTTTGAGCGCTAATCAATGGCCCGATAGAGGCTGGGGGCAGCGAGAGGCAGGGTCGGGGTATCGGGCCGGGCCGGGCCGGGCCGGGGGGTGCCGCTTCGCCACTCAGTCCCTGCCTAGGGGGGGGCGGCCCCGGCCGAGGTACCAAGGCCCCGAGAAGGGGCTGGTGCGGAGCTGCAAGTGCGACTTCGGCCCTCGCCGGGAAGCCCTCGACCCACCGAGGGGGACCCCAAGAGGCGAGGTACAGAGTTCTGAGTGTCTCTCCAGAAAGCTGTTCGGGGCTGGCAAGGCGCAGCATCCCGGCTCCGGAATGGGTTTCGTCTCACTCGGGTTTCAGTGCCTCGTCGTGTTAGCTCAGTGGCAGCTTCGCAGCTCGGAGGGAGGGGGGCGGGAGGGGCCGGGAGGGGACGAGCCCGATGTACTGTGAAATTTAACAGTCTGAACATCTCTTTATTAAAAGCTGCTGTTTGACATTTACACTGTGCCAACAGACTCGCCGTCTAATCCAGGCGAAAATATATTGTACCTCGGAGTAATTGGGGCCGTTGCAAGAGACGCTACGAAACATTTCCCAGCGGGAACAAAACGGCGCGGAGCAGCGCGGAGCCAGAAGCGGAACGAGCAGGATGTCCCCAGCCATCCCTGCCGCGGCCAGGCGGCAGCTCTCCGCTGCCCTCCGCCTTTTCCTCCTTAAGGGTAAAGAAAAAAGGAAAGGAAAAAAAAAAAAAACAAAAAACAAAAAACAAAAAAACAAAGAGAGAGAGAGGAGAAAGTTAACTTTCTGCTCCAAAATATTAATCTCAACGTTTAGTGCTACTGTTTTTCTTTTGTCAATTTTTTCCTCCGATGCAGGCTAAGGACATGATTAGAAATGCTCAGGGAGCAGAAAGCACATTGATTTCAGCTTGTTCTGTCCGCAGACAGGCCCTGACAAGGTTGTTAGAACAGTTGGGGAGGTCTCTACAATCACTTAATTACCAAAGCTGTCACTCAGGCGGGACGGGACTGGCCGCTCATGTGG
>JAJQWJ010000009.1:14238460-14275960 GCA_023637945.1 Phaethornis superciliosus | reverse complement strand
CTTGTTTCCTTCTCAGACCACCCCTTGAAAGAGGCACAGCTAAGCAATGAGCATCTCTCACTCCACTCTCACGGTTTTATCACTACCTACTACATACAATGCTATCACTCTGCACATACAATGCTACGCCTCTGCACTTAGAAAGGATCCATCTAGCTATGGTGGACTTCAGAGAAGTCCTGCACTATCTCCTACTCATACAACAAGAAAAAAGACAGAGTTGGAGAGACAGGGCTACTGGGGTTGAGGGAATCTAAAGTTCTGTGGATTGGTGGCAAGTGATCACTCAAAACACACAATGCCTTTACTCAGGCCCAGCTCTCTGCCTTGTCCTTCAACCCTCAAAGCAGCATGTGGCAGCCACAGAAAGAAGAGTTTTCAGACACCCTGACACCAGGAGGCCAGGTTTGCTGAGGACAGGTTTGGCATAGAAGACTCATGTGCTGCTTGTTGCTGCTTCTTTTCTCCCCACCAGAAGGACTTTTGCTTGCAAAGGCCTCAAAACCTCACAGGGCCAGGGGCTGTAACTCAGCTGGCAGGGAGAAAGGAGGCAGCCAGCATAAACGCACATCAGAGAGGAGGAAACCCTGATCCAGGGACACCCTCACCCTCCTGCCTCAGGAGACTCTCTGCTGCTAGAGGGCTCAAATGTTGTGCCTGAAGCCAGAGCTGAAGGCAGGGCTCAGGAAGAAGTGCAGATGGGTGAGGGAGAGAAGAAAAGCAAAAAAATGACAGTTGTCATTTTATGTCCTCTTGAACACTGAAAACTAAAACACTTCCCAACCTTTGCCCATGGTACAACGATGACTGCCACATTCCTTACAGCTCTGTAAGGGATACAGGCACAGAGGAAAAAAGGTATGCCAGAGGAAAAAAGGTTATGCCAGCTCTGTGCCTGCATGGAAGAGTTTCTTAGCCATTTGCACCAAGATACCATGTTCAGAGTCTTCATCCCCAAATGCCTCTTTCTACAGACCAACAAATACCATTCCCCACACCAGGTGGGTAGAACAGATTTCTCAATTAAGAGCTCACAAGGCTTCAAATCTCACCATCCAACCTCTTTTCTGCAGGACACCCGTTTGTAAGAAGGTCCACATATCAGGTCCAAATGCGTGTCAAAGATCTCATATAGCCATGTGACACAGACATGTAACACATCCACCTTGTATGCAGGAAGCAGAGGATGACCAGGGCCGTTACCTCTTTGCTAAAGGAGGCTCCCTGACAGGCACCCTCTAGTGCAGGATAGCAGGCACCAGGATGGAGCTGAAAGACAGTTTCTGAGTACAGTGAGATGAATTAACTTGGCACCATCTGGTAGCAGTTTTTCATTTCTGACAATATTTAAAACTTAATTTGAGCTCAAGCAGTGACAAATAAGTCTCAGATCTCACCTGGCTTTGGTAACCTCTTGACCTAGGTGTATCAAGTCATTTGTCTGAGGCTGTGGATCCCTATATTTTATTGCTTTGTCTAATCTAAACAGACTGCTGGACACTGGCCTTATTGCACTCTGGTAATCCTGGATTGATCCTGCTGAAGCAAGAGGGGGGCAATGACATTTATGTCTTTCAGCAAACACACGATGAAAGTTGATCACGTTTAAGCATGTTCTCCCAGCTGGAATCCATAATATATTACAGCCACAAAGCATTAGTGTTCCCAAACATCTAGTGGCGAGGGGGCATTTGTTATTACTAATACAATTATTTGTTTTTAAAATCTGATCATTTTAATTTTTCCATCCTAAGTACTGGTTTAGCATATGTATATATATCTATGCACGTGCCCACAGATATAGATACTTGATGTCTCGATATAAATAAATAATCCCCTTAGACAGAACAGCATGACAGCAAAAGCTTTCAGATGAAAACATGGTGTGAAAATGTAGCATGTCTCTTCTCTTTATGTTCAATGGCAAATGCAAAGGAAATTTACTGCTTCAAACATGTGCAATCATTTTTGTCTGATTACCTGTAGATGCTATATATGGCTCTGTGCAAGAGACAGTATATTCTCTGTCTCCTGCAGAGATCCCAGTTTATTACAAGCACACTTCCATTCCTTCACATGTCTTTATGAATTTGAAGGAGCTGCTTAGAATTTGTCACTTATTTTTAACAATATAATTTTCTTTGGAAGGAACATTCTTGCTAAGCTTGACATGTGATATTTAATCGCATATTGACCACTCAGTATTACTTTAATGCTTCCTGTCAGCTCTAGTGCAGCAGGCAGAGTTCAAGCAACACATTTGCCTGGAGTTCAGTGTTCATTTAAATCAAATTTGTCAGCTTTCAATTTTTAAAAATGTAATATTTTATTTTTATTAAACGCAAGTTAGTAATGCCTTGTCAGGCCAAGGGCATGTTTTAATGTGAACAACTGAGATGCTAAGTGAAATTGGAGTCATAATGCCCTGCTAATAGAGTCATATAATCATCTTAATGCCAGCATCTCAACCTAGTACAAACATGTGCTGGCTTTGTGTTCAGCTGTCTCAAGGAGCTTTTCAGATACATAAACCACCTCTCCCCCCTCCCCCACAGACATCCTTTCAAAAACATGTGCTCCTGGGTGCGAGAGCCTGTGACATTTGTGTATGTTACTCATAGACTTCCAGGTGCTCTTTTTCCTCTTCGTAGGACACTTTACTTGACTGGTGACAAAACAGCCTGGGTTATTAACACTGTATTCTTAGCTTCATCTTTAATTTTCTATAATGCTACCTATAGTGACATTTTTTTTTCCAAACAAAATATTTGTGCAGTGCAAGTGCATGTGCCCACTACACACTGTATGATATGCACCCATGAATGACAGGTGATCCTCTGCAATGTTTATCTTTACTTGAGCAAAGAGTTATCCCTCTTCTCATCCACAAAGACAGATGTCACAACAGTGAGCAACCATCGCACATTAGAAGGTAGGAGATGGATGGAGACTGATCCAGCCTTCTAATATACTGTAGATTACAGCATTGTAAAGTAGCATAATGTCACAGGGGGGGACAGAGCACTGCGTCTTTACCAAGCATTTCCCAGCACCAGGGCAAACCTAGGAGCCAGATCCTCACGCTGCAGCTGAGGGCTCTGGAGCCGTCCAGCGGCTGTGCCGTGCTGGGGATGGCTAATGGCACATTTTGTCTTTTACCTCTTAAATCACCGGCTCCGAAGAGGCGCGGGTCAGCGGTGGCAGAGCCGTCCCTATCTGACAGCTGTGTCGGGGTGGTGGCGGCGAGGCGGTGGCCCGCGTGGCCGAGGCGCAGAGGTGTCCCCGTCACCGGCTGCCCCTGCGACTGACACTAATTGGCACCCTTGTGAGCAGGCTCGGCACAGAGGCTGGGGACCGAGCGGGCGCAGGGAGCCACGCACTCCTCTCATCCCAGCTTCCCGGGTCAGGGCTGGAGCCCATTATCCCGCACCCTGCCTGCCGGGAAAGCCGTGCCCCTCCGCTGCCCACAGCCACCACCGCAGGCATGGTGCAGGGGGGTAATGGGAGGGAGGGAGAGGCACAGAGTTTAAGCAATGCTTTCCAGTGACATTTGAGAGCAGACGATGTATCAGTGCTGTGGAGAGAAGGCAAAGCTGTGGGAGGGTCAAAGCCAGGGAAGAGGAAGCTTTCACGCTGAAAGTGCCCAGAAGATGTTGCACAACCTATCCAGTCACCCAAGGCACTTGTGCAGAAGGCTCGTGTAAGGACTGGCCCAATGGGCTGGAGAGAGACCTGGAAGGGTTACAAAAACGAAAACTTGTGGTTTTTTCGCATGTTAACCTCTGAACGTGTCTTCTGTGCCACTGATGGGGGAGATAGCAGAGGCACAGGCTCAGCACCATTTCCCCAGGCACCTCTGGGGATCTCACCAGAGTTTTTAACCTGTCCCTGGTGGAAAGTGTGAGGGACAAGGAGCAGTAACACCCATTTTCTCCCATGAGGAAGGTCCCCCCTGGGATCATGGGAACCCTCATCTCGGAGCAGCACTGTTTGCCCTTCACCATCCCTTGGTGAGCAGGGGGGGCAGAGCACCCCTGGTTCCAGGCACGAGAGAGGGGCAAGACAAGTCTATTTGAAATGGGGACATTTGCTTTTCCTGTGCTCCACTAGGCAAGCACACAGCAGAAAGCAGAGATATTGAGCTTTCCTTCCCAGCTTTCTCTCCTCTGCCAAGGCAGCACTAGATGCACCCTGGGCGGGTTCTGGGGTTCACCACATCATGTGCTTGTGCTTTCCACAGGCTTTTCTGGCAGCTGAGGGTAGGAAGCAAAGCCCCCTCCAGAGCCCCCTCCCAGCTAGCTGGGAATTAAAGCCATATGGTGCATCTTTGGCATCCATCTCCCTACACTTTACCTTTAATTGCATCTATTTTAAAACTTACCCAGAGGACATGCCAAAAAATCTGGGATACCCCAGCACTGCAATGTCCAACCTCCAGCTTGAGGCCCTCCCACCTCCATGGCTCTGGTTTTCCCTAGTTTAGGGATGCTTCAGTTGTCATTGCTTCCACTAGCCAGGGTTTGCTCCTCCAAGGCTAACCTTCTCACCCTGTGCCACCCTCAGTACAGGGTGAAAACCTGTTAGGCTTTAACACCCTTCTGTGAGGTTTCCAGTGGGTACCTGTCTGATCTTCAGGGTGGAACAAGAAGTCCTCTTCCAAGCCCACATCCACCAAGGCTGGTGTCTGGGGGCTCCTGGCCTGATCCTGACTGGTGCTGGTGGGGGGGCAGGCCTGAGCAGCAATGCACTGAGCAGACTCAGTCTGCAGCCATAACTGCACTCGTGGGCTCCAGGGCAGTGCAGGAGGGCAGGGGCAGCTGGGCCATGGGGTTCCTGTGGCTGTCACTTACTGCTGGGCTTGTGCTTGGGTTACAGTTTCTCAGGCTTCGCTTGTCTGGGAGTCAAAAATGAGAGCCCTTTGCAAGGTGAAGAAGCAGCTGTACCTCTTATCACACAGCTCAGCCCCACCCACTGGGAAAAACATTTCCCATTATGTCTTTACATAAAAAGAGCAAAGCAAGCAAACAAACAAAAAAACAACCTCTAGAAGACTCCTGTGCATTTATTGGCAGATCTGGAGATCAGTAAAATACAACTAAAGGAGACATTGCAACTGTATTTCTAGGCCTATCTCTTTGCTGAATGTCCTGCAGCACTGCTTCCCATTGCTGACCACCACACGCTTCCTGCCGTGCTCCAATGCCCAGGTTTGTCTCAGGGCAGAGCTAATGAAGTTACATTCTAAAAAATCCGGTGTGACAGAAAATCAGTCCAAAGAGGTTCCCATCCATTTACATGTTCATTCAGACTGTCCAGACATAATAAGGCTTTCCAGATTCTAACGATCAAAAATGCACATGGTTGGCAATAAAGCATGTATATCAACTGTAACTATGCATTTCAAACATGAACTAGTTTACGTAAGATTAATTAGAAACACAAGTGACCTTTCATAGAAACACAGGACTATGCTTATTTCTAGCCACCAGCATTAAAGAAAAATTATTTAAATAGTATTCCTACTTACTAACCCATTAATATATTTTTTGAAAACCATTGAAAACAACTTGTGTTCTGTGTGGTCGAAGAAGAGAAAATTCTGTTCATTATAACAGCACACTCAAATGCAAAGCAAAATGGTCTAAAATGCAAAAGCAGAATAAAATATATTGATTTATGTATTTTAAAACTAAATTAATTACCACCAGGAAAGCAGTTATGTTTACGCTTTGCCTAAGAACAATCCAGTCTTGTGAGACTCCCATACTTCTCTCATCTGTACTAATTATTATTTTTTGTACCAGTCACAGAAATACACTTCTTTAATGAACCCATACTTAAAGCAAACTGGCATCCCCACTTTCCATGATCCCTGGCACCCTGGGCTGGAGCCTTCTTCCCCATGCCCTACAAGTCAGGGGCAGCCACAGGGGTCATGGAGAGGCAACAAAAGCATCAGCTGCAAGTTCCTCTGCAGGAAGAAAATGGGGAAAATTCCCCCCTAATTTTATCTGCCTTTAAAGTCAGTGGGTTATTTTGCAAATCACTTTCCATATCAGGATGTCTGGCAAGAAAATAGCGGGGATTTTGAGGGGATGATACAGCAGGGTCCATCAGAGAACAGGAATGTTTCACATGAGTAGGGACAGCTGGGGCAAGCCCACCATTTGCAAACGTGCCTGTGGTTATGCCTTCAATAGGTGGCACTTATGAATAATAATATGCATAATCTATCTTGTGCCCAGGCAGGAGAGAAAACATAAGTGGACAAGCCTGAAGGCATGGCCGTCTATTAAAGGTTGCTTGGGAATTCTCTGCAGAGTTAGGGAAAAACTGTGCTGCTAAACATGGCTGGGGGATTTGCATGTTTAAGAAAACAGGACTAATTGAAAATCCCTCTCTTCTGGAAGAGTGATTTACATTTCTTACAGATCAAATTACAGAGGGTAAAATACAGTTTTACCCGTTTGTTGTTTATTTGATTGAAAGCTTTCATTGCAAACTTTTCTTTTTATTAAAGAGCTGCAACACAGACTATCAGAAGAAGCCCAGATCCTCAGGCCATGGTAGACATCTGAAGTCTAAACCCTGCAGAAATACAATCCTGCTTTGTTTTGGGGCCATTTGTACATACCTTGAATGAAGCACCCAGGTCAGGATCTTAGTAATTAAATATAAAAACAATTAGGAAATTGCAAAAAAAATCTCTCCTAGCTATAATTTCAAATACAATCCATGTCTATTCCCTCACCAGCAGTAGGGACAACATAAAAGAAAGACATATTTGATTTTAAAGTAGTCCAAGAAATAATGAGGTAAGTATCCTGGGCTTTTCACAGAGAAATACCCATCAGAATCACCCTTCTTTTCTATCTAACGCTGCAACAGCTTTCTTTGTAAAGAGAAATAAATTGGTATTTTTAAAAAGAGTTAGTACTTGTTTCACTTGGATGAATTAACTTCCTTTGTGTTACTAACCAGGCAGCAGACACTATCCAGATCCCCCAGGTACTCCCATTCTCCAGAGACCCTAAGAAATTACCTCCACATTCAGACAGAACACACAGCCCAGGAAACCACTCCCACCAGCTCTGAAACAAGGTTGGCACACAGCTGAGAAAGGATGCTCCAAAAATCCAACGTTCCCCTGCAAGTCAGGAGAGAGAAACAGATGAGGAAGAGCAAAGTTCTTCCATGAGACATCAGCTTGCCTTCAGCAGGAGAAGGTCTATAGCTGGGGAGACCATAATCACATTGCTCATTAGAAATGAGCTGCCAAGAGTACTTAAAGCAGTAAGTGATTTCTGGACATATTGCTCAGATGATGGCCGGCTTCAGTGGTGACAGCAGCCACAGAGAGAAATACAGACCCAAGGCACCAGTAGAGCAAGACACGAACACTCACTGCTTACTTATCACACTGCAGACAACCCAGCTGCAGAAGGTTACCAGAGTGCTGATGTTTTGATTGCAAATGGCTGCACGAGGAATAGAAAACCTCATTGCTTTAATATTTACAGTAGGTGTATGGAGTGAGAATTTACCTCTGCAAATCACAGCTGGTGCTTTTGTTAGTCCATGTGCACAAAAGGCAGGGTACAATGAGAACTGGAAAAGGCAACATTCTGAATACGGCATCAAACATTTAAACTTCAGTACTGCTGTTGGCCAAGCAAAAAAAAAATCTATCAGCAAGACAAGAAAGCACATCTCCAGATCTTGATAAAGCTATGGGAGGCTATTTGGAGGATGAATTCCCTGGGGCAGTTAAAAGTGGTTGTGCTCTGCTGAAATGTATTCCATCCTGGGAGTTAGCACAGCAAGTTCTCCAAAGAAGCCGTGGCGGATGAGCTGCCAGCCTGGGGTTTTCCCACACTCTACCTGTGGGTGTTCCAGGAAAGCAAAATTAAGTGCTGAAAAGGAGAATGCAAAAGGAATCCAATATCAGTCTTTCATCCAGTTTCACCACTGCTAATCATCTCGGTACATGTGAACTGGGTGTAAAGTGTTCCACATCCAAGCTGTAGCAGTGCATAGGCGTAAATTACTACGCAAGGTTCAAGGCAGTGCTCAGCCATGCCCAAGCTGCCTAATTAGCAGTTGTTAGTGTGGCAGAGCTATAAAGTGCTAATATTCAAATGTTATGACTGTGCTGCCTCTTGCCAAGATCCATACAGTGTTTGGAAGCTGGCTGGTGTTACCGACTAAACCCTCTCTTCCTTCACAAGCGGAGCATCAAAGGCAGCCATGCTAATTAACCCCTCTTTTTAGTGCATCCATAGTGAAAATGTAATGCTGCACCAGGGCTTCTGCCACAGCAGGGCCCTGGCAAGAGATGTCACAGGGATGCAATAGCAGGTTGCTTGCTTTCTGTCCCAGGACAAGCAGCCCTCTAATTTGGGAGCTGCTGTTCTGGGTGGTGAAGATGAAAAATTGAAGATTTTTTTTTTTTAATGACTGTTATTTTAAAACTAAGTCCTTCGACTCATGCAGTCAACCTCTAGAACAAGGCCTACAGGACTGGAGAAAAGCTCTCGTGTAACATATAGTACTTGACATTGCCCATGGCTAAATATGGGGAACAAGATGTTCTCTGTGGCCATACCAGGCTTCCTTAGTCATATATGCTTTAATCTAAGCCCTGCTGCGGGGAGAGATCCCCGGCGCCATTCTCCCTTTGGAGCAACAACAGCAGGACGAGTAAAATGTGCGTCCGCTGAAGCATGGCCAACACGACACCCGGGCTTGGCTCTGCACAGATCAGCCCAGTCATGCAGGAGCATGCCCTTGGTGCAGTTAATTTTGGAGTTATTTTCTATGGTTAGCATCAAAGACATTTCCTACTCCCGCATGCTGTTTACATCTCACTAATTTCATTAATGGCAGTGCATGTCTGACCCCTTTCCCCCCTAGTTACACTCATCCCCCAAGTCCCCTGGAAAGCTCTGCATTGTACCCAGGTAGCTCAGCCCAGAGCATGGCACTACTCCTACCCCAGACATGGACACCTTTGGGAAGAGAGGACCATGAGCAAAGAGCTGCTCAGGGACACTTGTCAAGGGCTGAGGTTCCCAAGGGACAGGGGACCCAGGCACCCATCAGTGCCATGTGAATCCACAGGGCAGCTCACCTGCACTGACATTGGCATCCAAATGCCCTGAGCTCACAGCCTTCCAGAGGCAGCACAGCTTTTTCCAGGCACAGCAGCAGCATACCCAAGAAAAGCAGCTCACTTTCTTCATTCCTTGGGACAACATCACCTCGCCCTGCCATCCAAACTTACCAAGAGAGGACACCTTCATTTTATATCATCTTTACAGCACTGTTCAAACATTGTGTAGAAATTGCCACCACAGCTTAATCCCAGCCCAATAAAAATGAGAAGTCCAAATGACCTCAGGCTTTGGCTCCACAGGAAGACAGGTTGAGGTTGTGAAGCACTTTCCTCACTCAGCCCAGCTCTCCAGACACAGCAGACAGGAGGTCTCCAACACCGGCCTTGGCCGGCATGGGCATGGGGAGAGTTGGATGGGGCTGGAAAACCCACACAGCTCTTTGTATCTCATAAAAAAGTTATTTTCCCCATCATCTTACACTTAAAAAAAAAAAAAAAAAAATCTCATCAAAAGCAGTAGAATCTCTCAGCAAGGCAGGCATCAGCAGAGCTGGGCTCAATCACACCGTGCGGGAGGGGAAGTCCCTGTGACTGAGAAGCAAATGGGTGTCTGCAGCACAGCATAAATTAATACTGCAGCTGCCGCTTTTACAAGGAAATCAAACCCCAGCCATTCCCTTCACAAACAGAAACTTCACAGATGCGCTATAGGATATTTCATTACTAAGTATTTTGAATTTTCAACATGAAAAATATTCCCTAGCGTTAGTTACATTATTTGTTTCATAAGGAGGGGATTAACATTCCTGGGGCTCAGAAAAGAGGCACATGCCACTGATGCAAGCAAATATGATTATTTCTTTGTTTTCACAGGTCCTAGTGCAGGCGACTGCAGGTCTCGGAGATACACTTCAGGCCTGTGTCAAGGCACTCCTTCATTAGCACTTCAAGGGCTCTGAATCTGAGGAGGGGAAGGATTTGAGTCTCAGAGGCAGATTCTTCACCAGTTTACACCATGTGAGCATGATGCTATTCCTGATGTACTCTGGCATGGCTGAAAACAGAACCTGTTCCCTTCTATCGATTTATGTCTTCTATAAAAGATTTAAGATTTTTTTAAAAAGAGAGACAGATTATTTTTCATTTATACCAATGTAAGTCAGGAATAGCAAAACTGACTCTAGATAGCCAGAATTTCTCAGGGAGCTTATTTGGCCCAGTGTCTTTATTTCTGAAGATCTGCTCCACTTCCAAATTTTAAAAATTACATGTTCATGCTCTGAGGCAAACCTGGTTTTCCAGCTCAAATATTTTATGCAATACTTTAGTAGGCTCTTTTATACTGCTGTACAGCCTGCAATTTTAAGTATTATCAATAATGTATTCTTCCATGTAACCTCTTTAACACTCACAATAAAATAAAATAAAAACCACATCAACAAAAAAATTGTCTCTGCTTGGCAATGCTGTGTGAATGTTAAATTTCCCATTTCACAATGCAGCCATCGCTATAAAACTCCGAGGGCGGATTAACGCTCTTCTGGTACTTCACTGTATCAGAACACGGATTTGCAGACAACAGCTGCAGCAAATTCCCTTGACTGAGAAGAATTACAAGTATTATCACCTAGATCATTAAACTGGGTTCATAGATTGCAGAATGTCTTCAATCAATTCATCTAAGATAACTTGAAACCAGCTGGACCCCCTCAGTGAGAACTTGACTTAATTGGCCAATAAGTGGCTGGAAAAGGTGCATGCGATTTGATAAAATTACAGACTGCAGAAGTGATTACAGTTTGGAGAACTGCAGAGGGTAGCCTCTAGGTCAGCTCTTTTGGAGAGGGCTAAGTTAATGTCCACTATTAAGTGCTGCTGTGAAAAATGTTGGCCCACTTGGTGCTCAGATGTAAAGTGTGTCCAGGTCATTCCTCAGCTGATGGAGGGAGAGATGTGCACATTTATCACTGCTCTGCCCTCATTTCTGCCTTGGTAATAGCCGTACACTAACAACTGCTGGCAGTTTCATGGGTTTCTGGGTACCCTTCACTTTATTGGCATAACTAAAATATTATCTGAGCAAAGCAATCCATCTGCTAAAGAAAAACACTTTCCTTCAATTATGTCCCCTGAGTCTTTTCTTAAGAAAGGTTAAAGCACCAGGAAGTTGAAAAATATACATTAGTTTATTTTTATTCTTTCCAATATACAGCAAATATTCTTGCTTGTTACTGGATAAGCAGTAGGTTTACATATTTACCACTGCAAAAAATGCTAGCCAATATGATTTGCTTTAGCTAAAGAGTAAATTCAAAACACAGATTAGTGTTTAAGTACAAATCATTAGTTAAAAGCAATTGCTTATCTTCCTCCCTGTCTCAAAAAAAAAAAAAAAAAAAAAAAAAAAAAGAAGAGAGAGATTGCATAAGCAATTCCTCCACAATTTTATGTTTAAAAATGGAGCTACAAAGACTGCAAAGAAACCATTGCGTTTCCTGATTGTGTTAACCATCATGGAAAAACAGAGCTTGATCCTGCTTGTGCTCAGCAGGCAGGGCTCCCATTGACCTTGGCGGGGGGCTGCTGCACACAGGTGCCTCCCAGGCATTAACCCTTTTGTCAGAGCCCACCCCAAGACGGGGATTGCAATCACTTCCACACCGATAGAGTCTATCTGCTGTGATTCCATGTTGCTGAGGCTGCATATTTTTCATGGACTGGATAATTTTCACGGGTTTTGTTTTGTTATTTTTAAATCCCTCCCTTTTACAGAGCTAGCTCCAAGACTCAGATATCTGATGCAGATATTCAGAAGTAGATTGGTTCATTTTGAGGATTTTTTTTTTTTTGCTGATGGCTAAGTTGTTTTAACAGTAAATAGTGTAACATATAACCAAAAGTCTAGAGGTTGCATAGTTAGCCAGATGCGCACAAAACACAAATTAGAGAAGTGTGGAAGGTCAAGGTACACATTTTACCATCAGTACAGGGAAGGATGGGGCTCTGACAAAATTACTTTAGGCTGCAGGTATTAGATCACAAAATAATTCTGCTTAAAAATAAGGTACAAAATACCTGCTTTCTTGAAATGCTTTCCTTTCATATGTTGGAACAACTGACAGAATCCAGTTTTAATTCACCTAGAGACAGAAATTAAGTTGCTATTTGGTTGCTGAATCTTCTACCATATAACAGAACACTTTTCTTCCAAAATCATCCCACAAGTCTTTTCCCACCCAACCACAGAGTACAGTCACCCAAGGCACAGAATGAGGTAGACTCTGTAGAGAGTCAGGCCTTAGTTTTTGAATGAAACATTTGTGGGAGCTCTCTTAAAAAAGGAAGTATCAGGTTTAGTTTTCCCTTTAGCTTGGGGATAAGATGCCCTTTTGCAGTGTTTCTGGTGACAGTAATCCATTTTGGTTATGTAAAAACGTCCCTGCATGTTGAAACATAAGTTGGTGATTAAGGACTGCAATACCGCCCGCCCATTGCCCACAGATGAGGCATCACCCACTTCTGCTCAGGCTGAGGTGCGTGGTGCTGTGGCCCCCTCCATTCTGAGTGCCCCCAGAGCACAGAGCCCTCAGCCCAGCAGTGATGGAAGCCAGGGCAGGAGGGCCACGGCCTGCTCCCACACACGGGGCTGCAGCAGGTGAGCTTGAAGCTGGGCAGGGATCATCAAGGCAAGGAGCCCTTCCTGGCACTGCAGAGGAAGGAAGGAAGGAACCGGAGGAACCCACAGCTGCCCCAATGTTGCATTCTGTCTGCTGCAACTCGGTTGCTGGAACTGTTCCAACCACCCAACCCAATATATTCCATCTGACAACAGAAATCACCGCAGTGTAGGGTAGAACAGAGAAAACCCATGGTTGGGATCCCTGTGCTAAGCCAGAGGACAGGGTGTGGGAACAGTCAGACCCTATGGCAAGATAGGATTTAGTGTGCCCTGTGATAAGGACCAGACCCACATATTTGACTCAACCAAACAATCAAAATACCTGGGTCCACTTTGACATGTTCCAAACACATTCCACTACCTCAGCATCTTGAGAGGAGGGGTCTATTATTTTTAAATATTGTTAGACATAGATGCAACTCAGCCTTTACTTTTGTCTTTCAGGACCAAGAAGGTAGTGTAGAGACATGGAGGAGAAGTCTGTTTTCTCTTTATTTTTAAAAAGCTTAGTATTGACTTCCATTTATCTTCCAATAAGTCCTTGTCCAATGTGGCTGGGAATATAATCTGTTCCAAGGGCAGGTGCTACTTAATGAGGGAGCTGAAATCTTTTTTTTTTTTTTTTTTTAAACTCCATTCATTAAAAGGGAAAGAGGAAGAAAAAAACCCAATAGTTAGAAAATGGCATGAAAGCATATTATCAGTAAATTGTTTCCACTGTGTTTGTGACTGTTCTTAATGTTTTATGAATATGCTAAAAAAAAAAAAAAATCTGCTCAGGCATTTTTCCTTGGGCACTCTAGTTAATTACTTATTCAGAGAGCTTCTACTCTGTTCCTCACAAAAATGTGTTGTGCATTAATTCTGATTATGTACAAAAACCCACCTGCAAGGAAAAACTCTGAATCAGTAATGCTGATAAAATGAGCAGCTCTCCTGGGGCTTTACTGAGAAACAGGATACTGGACAGAATTAGAATCTTGTAGCTAAGGCTATTCATAATGTCATTAACATAAAGGCAATTAAATGAGTTTTTAACCTACAACCCTTTATTGTTATTAATGAACATTAGAAAAACACAGGAGATAAAATTGGTAATTATCTCTGCACCAAGCTATGCAATAATGTGTTTAAATATAAAAACAAAACAAATGATTATTGTTAGTATTTTCAGTAGCAGAAGCCCCAAGGAGCAGCTCAGTCACATTTAATCACATGGTACTACAGCAAGAGGGTTAATTAAACGAGGGCTTTTCCTTCAGCACGCCTGGTTATTCTGTTTAATATGAAATCAACAAAGAGAAATGCCAACCTGCAAAATATTGCAGGCAGTGTCTTTACCTTCAGGTGAGCCACCTTTACAAAAAAGATTTTAAAAAAAAAAAGGGGGGGGGTTTGGTTCCCTCCAAGACAGGGTCTTGCAGTCCTGTAATCAAGATTTTATTGTAGCATGCTTTCAAAACTAATTCCAGAAATTATTGTATAAATCCTGGCTCATAGCCTAAGCTTACAATTCTGTAAAAAAGAATTTGATAATTTGAAAGACACAGACATTTTGCAGTGATAGTAGATGTGGTTGCAGCACCACAGCACAGTCAAAGAGCCTCCAGTTCCATTTTTTAATGCAAACTATTGTATCCTCTACTTAAGCAGTCATATATTACAGAGTATCTTCTAAAGGGGAAATACATTAAAACTCGATGAAATAACCTATATCTAGATCTGAAGTTATTAATTCAATTAAAGTTTTATGATTTAAATCTCCAGAATGGCTTTAGCATCTATCTTTTTTTGTAGCTTTTTTAATGCATTTGCACTGTTTGGGAGTTCAGATATCTTTCTTTTCTGGGCAATACATACCTCAACAAATGATGGTTAATAAATTCAAACTTCCATCTCAACAGACAGGGCTTTCCTAAGGAAGATGTCCCCTAACATGACCAGACCCAGCAGAAGGGAGGAGATGAAGCCACCTGAGGACCATCTCAAGGGCAGCACATGTTGCCACGAGACCCTTGCAGTCAGAAGCTTCAGGGTGCTTCCTGTCCTCTGTCCTCCCGGCTCCTGTGTGTTCCATGGGAATGGACCAGTGAAGGTCTGTTCCCAGCAGCAGAGGGAGGATGCTGTATGGGGCTAGAGAGGAAACAAAAGAAGGAAAATTCAAAGGGTGTTTGGATAATGTGCTAAGTGTAGGGATAACCAAGGGCACCATGCCAGTAAGGGCTGAATGCAAGGGTGCAAAGGAGGCCTGACTGAAATAAAGCTATAGAGCTACTTTTTCCCTTGAAGGTATCCTTTCTGGGGCTGCTAAAGAGAAGTGAGAGGAAAAATAAACAGGGAGTTCCCTCTCTGCTTGGGAAATCTGCCTAACAAGACAGCAGAGGAAACATTAAGAAAAGACAAGTATGTAAGGGATGAAAAACTAGTAGCACCACTTAGAACAGTAGATACTGTCAGACAAAACAGCTGCTTCTTTTGGCAGACATCTGGTGAAGAAGATAACCACTCAGACCTCAGAAAGAGCTAAAAAAAAAATAATATATATATATATATCTGTATGATTTGTGAATGCAAATACCTATATTTCACCTTTGAGCAAAGAGCTCTGGCAAAGCTCAGAGCTGGATCTCCAAAGAGCTGAAATCACCTACTCTGCTTGGATAGGACTCGAGTCTGAGGAAAAAGCCAGGAGCACTGTGAAGGCATGAACAGAGGGGGAGATACAGGAGGAAGCCTCAGCAGAGATCTGGAAGGAAAAATTTGCTTTATGGGGTGAGGCAACTGGGATGGGGAAGATACACCCACAGGTATTTTTGGTGTCTGTTCAGCTGCTCCCAAGCCCTTCTCACACCACCGTCTACACAGCCTTCTCCACCACCACCTGCATCGCCAGCGATGCGTGGGATCGCTGGCACTGACACGCTGTGCTGTCAAACAGCAAGACATGGACAACTGTGGTATTATAACCAACAACTCCTTCAGGTAATTTAACAGCTCTAAATACCTGAAAGGTTTTCCCTAACAGCTACAGATTTCTCTTCCTCCTGATGTAGAAGCTGATTTCACTTGCTTGTGTAAGCTTGCTATTCACTGGTGTAATAAGAAGAGGCCCAGCCTATTGAAGTGCTGTGTAGATGCAGAAATGATGTGCATACTAACCAGCTGCTCCAAGTAAAATAAGGATAGCTGGTTTAGTTTGTATTGAACTGGGAGATGTTGTAGGAAGCCATTAAGCCAGGTGGAGGTGAGATGGCCTCCAGCGCTTTGTGTGTGAGCACAGCCCTGGCAGCAATGCTCGGTGGTGATGGGGAGAAGCAGCATCACTTCTGTCCTGGAGGCACCACAGGGCAATGCTGCAAACACACAGCCCCACGTCTTACACATCCCTTTGCTCAGCAGCACGTGAGCATACAAGCCAGGGCCACCATGCTGGTGCTTTTCTCTCTCTACCCAGGCAGCTGCCTTTGGATGCTCTCTTCTTTTAAGTTTACTTTGAGTTTTTCTGGGAAAAGCAGAGCAGAGACACCTGGCTAAGCCGAAGCACACACAATGTGTGCTGGATTTTGGGCATCCTTTTCTAGTTTTTTAATTTTAAATCACCAGCTCATGACTTCTCTCTAAGCTTTACCCTCTTCCCTTTGCCAAGACAAGAAGTACAATGCTCTTTCCATAACCTGATCAAGCAGATGTTTGTTTTAATGGAAAGCTGCTTGGAATCAGGCTGTGCTGTCCTGCTCCAACCCCAATGGCATTTGCATCACCACACGGGAGAGAAGCAGAGTTGTTCTGCACATCCAGGTGTCACACAGAGCAGACAGGGCAGAATCACCACCTCTCACTCACTCTTATTTTAAAAAGCCCAAAACACAGCAGCAAGTTAAAATTAAACTTCATGAGGACAAATACCAGGTAAAGTCTGTTGGAAAGAAAAATTAATTACACATACCTCAGGGTGTAATTTTGGACAGCTCCATCCAAGACAGACATGTGACACAGCAGTGATCCAAAATGCAGCAACACCCTGAGGAAAGAGAAGCATGCCAGGAAGCATCCCCCAGATACTGACATCAGCAGTGCCATCTCAGAACATTCCCACTGTGTTCAGCTGAAACCCACGATTCTGGGATTAGCCCACTCCCTATGGGGATGAGCTCACTGGATTCATCCATCGTGGCATTTGGCCGCAGCCGCCACAGCAAGGGGAGCACACAAGAAATCAGTCTATTCTAGCGTGACAAATCCAATCTTCTTTATAAGCTTAGTCACAAAAGAACTACCAAGCCTATATTTTATTTATAGTATTTTAGTGGATAATTGACACTCCTATTTGTTTGGAGGGTTTGTTTTTTGGTTTTCGGGGTTTTTTTTGCCAGCTATCAAGAGTTTAGTGACAACAGCCTGTTGTGTGTCATTCAGAGGGCTGGCACCTGTCTAGATAATAGCACAACTCAATATTCCTGAGTACTAGATTTCTATAAGAGAAGAAAAATCAATAGCTGTGACAAGCACTACCCATTAGAGCCTGGGAGCAGAGAGCAAACGATTACATGGTGTCATTTGTTTAACGTAACAAGACTGTAAATAAAAACTCTTAAAATTGAGCTTTAGGGGAGTAAAACATCCTTTCAAAGGCATGATGACCATGGACCAGATTTACTTGACTTCCCAGGGCCAAGATGGTGGACAGTAGTTGGGGCTCAGAATTCCAGTCCTCGCAGATGATGGTCCCTCTTGGGATCAAGAGATTCCACATACAGATCAGGATAAAAGGAGCTATCAGTGTCAGCATCATCTCCCCATCCCAGGGCAGAGGCAGAAAAGTCTTTTTTTCCCACACAGCTCTATTTTTTCATCAGGCTTCCCACAGCAGAGCACTACGTGTATAAGAAAATAGAGATTTCAATATATATAATGTATTTCAATATTTACCATATTTGCTTATGGTCTTACATAACAATGTTTCTAAGCATTCAGTGAATATGAGAAGTGATAGGAAATGAATTTTGGGTGGTTTCAGGAGCTCTGCTCTCTCTGCTCCCTTCCCACCCTGGTGTCCTTCATTGTTTGGCTTTATGGCCTTGTGCCACTTGGGCGGATGTTTCCTTTCTAAATGGCATTTCAGCTTTGGCCACCCTTGCTGCCCAGCACCCTCTCCACCCTCTCCTGGATTAGCTCTTGGGTGCCATATGGTACAAATGGTCTGTCATACACTATGCAGTGAGGATTTTAAAATCTGCCAAACTGCTGCCTCTGTTGGCAGCCTGCCTGGTGGCTCCATGGGCTGCAAAGGGAGCGCGGCGCTGCCTGGAAATAATTGAGATGGGGCTCTGCCAGGTCGGGCACAGCAGCCCCGGGAGCAGCAGTTCCAGCTCCCCTCCTCTCCCCCACCAAACAGGTCAGACATTCCTGCACAAACGCCCCCTTTGCCACTGCAACCCTCATCAAACTGCCCTGCTTATGCCATAAAAAAAGTAGCACTGGTTTGCCTCAACTGCTTTCCCCTTCACCGGGGGTCCACAGCAGGGAGAGAAGTGTGTGGGTCCCTGTGCTGGTCCCTGCAGGGAGCAGTCCCCAGCTCCCAGGCTCAGTGGGGCAGCCAACTGCACAAGGATGAATCCTGATCACAGCAGAAGGGAAAGGAAGGGCAGCAGAACCACTGGGCCCTCGGTGGGTTTTCCTCACCTCACCACAGGGGACACCGTCCTAAAGCACACCTATTCCTCGACTCACAATGGCATGTCCATGTCCTTAGCTGTCTGCAGGAGGGTTGATCATTTCAAGAGCATCACCCCTAGAGATCTGGTCTGAAGAAACTGAAGAGAAGTGAACCCTGAAGGAAGGTAGTAGAAGTATGGCCCCTGGTCTCAGAGAAGAAACAAATCACATGGAAAAAAAAATCAGCTGGAGCAGCAAACCTCTTCCAGTGTCTCTCAGACAACACAGCCCTTTTTGTCCTCTTCTCCCACCCTCCTGCAGCCTGACCAAACTTTTGCTTTTTCTCATCCACAGAAGTTCTGACTCCACTTTCTCCAGTTAGGAGTGAAATTTTTACTTATTTTTTTTCACCTCCATGAAAGCAGACCTTCCTCTTCTTGTCATTCCAGAGGCAGATATGTGAAAATGTCTGACCCATCTTGTATTAAACACAACTTATTGGGTTTGATCTCTTACCAGATTTTGTTTCTAGGTTTTGTCAGAACTTCTCTGGGGCATCTCAAACCACAGGGCCTCTCCCTAGAACTCATCCGGTCCTGGTCCCAAGTTCTGCTGCTAGTGACATGAAATGGTTTTCATCCAATGACATTTCATGAAAAACACAAACTAGGTCCCTGATCTGCCTAAGTAACCCCCTTCAGTGGACATGACCTACCACCCCTCCCTGGCATCAAGTGCCACACTCTAGCCATGGCACCCATGGGCAGCATGATGGAGGCTGGTGGTAAGCTTCATGGGAGGAGCACTTGGAGCTGCCAAGGCACTGATCCCACCAGTTCCCTTAGGCTATGGCAGCTGTAGACATGCTCAGTGGCACCTGGAAAAGGTCCTACCTGAAAACCCTGGCATTGGCAAGAGGTGACATTTTCCAAACCATTCACCTAAAATCCAGACATCCACCTCCTCGGCACTGCCCATGAAGTGGGCATCTATAAGTGAAGCATCTATAAGCAGTTGGTAACACAGGGTCATGTATCCTGTTTCACTTATGTCTGAAGGGAAGGAGAAAAGTTGCAACTTCTTTGTCAATTGCTATTGGGCAAATAGGTCAGCAGTTTCTAATATGTTGCTGCTCCTTAAAAGCCATCGTTTTGTATATTGGTAGCTCACCAATTCCAGATAACCCCCAGTAGAGCATCAAACTTGCAGGAGCCTTCAGTCTTCCTAGATTGGACTTCAAAGCCGTGACAATATCTATGTGTATTTGTGTGTTACTTAGCTCTTGTTAGACTAAGCTTTGCCCTTCAGTCACAGTGGGGAGTGGGTAGAAGAAAGGCAATATTAGAATAAAATAAATAAATATATAAATAAAGTATAAAATGAAATGCAGGATGAAAACCCCTATGACAGAGACTGGTGGCTATGTTGGTAGTTCCCACGCAGTGGTGAAAAAAGCGGCACTGCTGCTGTTCTGATGTATTCCAGTGAATATTTGTATGATGTGCCTACACAAAACTTCAGATGAAACAGTCTCTTTAGAAGCTTTTGATAGTGAGCAGAGAAGTGGCTTTGCCATTACTTCTTGTAAAATGAAAGCAGTACTGAGCCTTGGTGTTCCTGGATGGATTCGCTGATCGTCACAGTGACAGCCAAACTGGCTTTGCTTGTTTGTTGTTTACCTTATGCTAAGGAGAAGGAACTTCTCTGCTGTCATTGTATCATGTGATGTGTTAAACACAATTCATGCCCAATGTGCACACCATTTTCAAGCCAGCAGTATTTATTACCCATTAATATAGAGTACACAGTGCTGCTTTGCTGTCAGTGCTGCTTGTGGAGCTGCAGTAAAAATAAAAGGGCATTTATTTCTAGAGTGCCACCATGTGGTTTCACAACACGGGTATCGGAAGGGCTGTAACATGGTTTGCTAATGTATCACAAGCATGCAGGTGAGAAGGAATGAAGGCTCTGTCGTGAATGCCTGGAAAGAATCACAGTATATGAAAGGAACCCTACAAGTGATATTTGTCACCTGTTGCTGTAAGGGCAGTGCTGATATGCCCAGACACTGCTGTTGGCTGCAAGGAGCAGTAACTCCTGAGAAGCCTAACACAAGTGGTGCATTTGGGGTGGAATTTGGCCAGGATGCAAATCTCACTAAGAAACATCAGTTGATCAAAAGCATTGGGGCCCTGACTAGTCCTCTGATCCAGGAGCCTGGTATTTCACAAGCTGGACATCATTTTAACTGGATAAAGAGACCCAAGTATAAGGAGCCTAGGTGAGCAGTACTGTCTGAAACAACCTGAGCAGATTCAGAAGCAATCAGTTCTACCACTAACCCTAGCAGTTTCATAAAAATCAGGTACATACAGTGCAGGAGATCCTTCATTTTCCCCAAGTAATCCAAGAAATAAACAATGTGAAGCTGCTGGACCAGGCTTATAGGTGGAGCTCTGGACCACAGCAGCAAAGCCACAAGATTCCTCTCTTATTGCAAGGGCATAACTAAGCCATTCATCCAAAATGTCTAAGGAACAAGATCTATGCCACTGTGATTATATATGGTGTCTCTCACAGCATTCTTTCCAGGCAACAAATCAGCACCTGGAAATACAGTAAATAAGGGAGTTCATGTTTAGTTTATATCATTAAATAAGTTATTTTCTCCAGACTCTGCTCCTACGACTTCTACTGGAACATGGTATGTGACATGGGGCTGCCCAAACTTCCCTGCAGTGACCCCCAGAGGCAGGGAGGAGGTGGTCAGTCCCTTCCCCATCTCCTGGGTTCCAGCCTTCATTGGGAACCCACTCTCCTGCCCCTGTAAATCATGTGGATCATATGAAATAGCAGCAGTGATTCCCACCTCCCATGTGTGTGCAATGCAGGATTTTGCATATCTTCAGCAATAAGATCTCTACACACAGACTCACACCATGCCAAAATCAAATCTCAAAGATGAAGAAAAATCAACTTATGCAGAGAGCAGGTTCCTGTGCAGACAGGCATCATCTTCTTTGGAAAGGGTAGGTTTTCTCATCCATCCACCCTATTTAAATGTAAGGAAAAAACAGTTTTGTTTTAAGAGAAGTCAAACTCTGGAACAAAAGGGTTGTATTGACTCTATCCTTGGAGATATGCAAAATTCAAAAGCACAGAGGCCAAGCTTCCTGCTCTCCTTGACCCTGCTTTTTGTGGTGGGTGGTTGGATTAGATGATCTCCAAGCGTCCCTGCCAATCCCAGCTATTTTGGTTGACTTGTATCACTTTACCATGAGTCTGAATAAAAGATAAGATAGTGACAAAAGTGTTTAGGATTACAGAAGCTCAGACTTGCTTGGGGTCCATATGCTGGTGCCCTAATGATAGCACTGAAGGAACAGACATAAATTAATAGTAGGGGTGATACAACAGGCCATGTAGGAACCCCGTGCTTGTTTAAAAAAGAAGCCTCAACACAACTACTTGGTGACAGCCACGTACTTGCTTGAAATATTTGGATTAATTACATTAAATGCATTTATGTGCAACATTTTTAATTGAATGTTTCATTAAAAACGCCATGAAACCATACAGACCAGAGTTTAGGAGAAACCAAATGGAATCCACAGGTTCATTGCAGTTCCCTGGCCTTTACCCAGAACTTCCATACTTCTGTTCATTATTCCTCCCAGAGACAAGAGCATTTTCATCTCTGCAGAGTGCCAGGGTGCTGGCATGTGTGACAGGAATTTCTCCAAACAGGCACTTTCTTTGGTTCCCAAGGCTGCAGTCCTGCAGCCTCTGCCCAGGAGAGGGCAGATAAGCAGACAGTAACATTTAAGTCTCCACTCAGCACCCTGGCTCCATTACTCCTTCTCAAGTTGTAAAACATCCTCTCGCAGATCTCTTTGCTGGCTGGCTTGAAAGGAAGGGAAGTTGGAGCAGAGTGGCCTCCTTCCCTGTGGAAGTAGTCAGAGCTTCAGCCACCTGAAAAGCAAGAAGCAAAGGGATTCACAGGTAAAAATACTGAGACTCCTCAGCTACTACTGGTTTATTGTTTCCTAGAGACATCAAAGGACTGGGACTTAATGGGATTGAGCAACACATAATGCTCTGTGTCCTCTAAAGAGAACAGAGAGCTGCTTTGTGTGTTACAGCTGATGCGGGGTTTGTCACAGCTTTGCCCTTTCTTGACTTGTGCTACCTCAAGAAGATAAGCACTATTTTCCTTCGTCTGCACATCCATCTCTATTAATTGGTGGCAAGCCCAATCACCTCCCCCAGGAGCCCCTCAGAGATTCTGGCACAGCGGTGGTCCTGCCAAAGTGGTTATTCTGTACCAAGAAAATCTGCTACTGGTAAAGCAGGTTTTTTCCCTGCTATAGGGTGCTACAGAAAGAGAGGCCTTTGTATTACAGCTGTCTTTTAGAATACACTTAGTATATTTTAGAATACTCTTACTGAATGTATTCACAGAGCTTTCTTTGCAGTCAAAAACTGTGCTTTACAAACAAACATGTATTACAATGAGAATATTTGATTGGATTTTGATGAGGCTGGAACTGGAAAACACCACTGTAACAATGAGATACCTGCACTGAAAGGACATTCTGAAGTAAATATGTTGCTATGAATTTCTGGCTTAACTGACAGAACATTTTATAGTGTGAGCTTCAAAATCTCATTAGTAATGAATCAGGCTGAGGCTATGTGCCTGTAACATATTTAATACCGACATATAGACAGACTTATTTGGAGCTGATATAATTTCTTGATCAAGCAACTGAGAGATTCCAATGTAATTTAATGCAATCAATTATAATGCTTCATGCCAATGTGTAAAACTGAATAGGATTAGAAAGAAATACCATCTCCAAATTGTGGCCTGACAGAAAAGTCCCAGCATTTTCAGTGGCTTTAAGTTCACATCCATCCCTGACATACCTAAGCTAAAGCAATAAAGGCGTTGTCCTACAAATGTCAGAGGCACAAGGCACCCAGGAGGCTGGCTGGCAAGTTCAGGGTCATCTTGCTGTGATTAAAGGACTCTGTTGGTAACCCCTCCTCTATAAGGACACTGTATTTTGGCACTTGACTACACTACCCTTGTCATAATCACTCTTATTATGGAAGTACAACTTAATTCTCAACAGTTTCAGGGATAATATTACAAAATGAAGCATAATACAAGGATCCTCCAGACATTTAACCCCTGCCTGCTCCTTCTCAACACATGGCCGCACATTGCAGACACAGCAGCACCCAGTAGTTCCCAGTGACAGAAGGGGCAGCAGGCACAAGCTGGAACATAGAATATTCCATTGAAACTTTTTTACTATGAGGGTGATGTTTCACAGTGTGGCTGCCCAGGGAGGCTGTGGGTCCCCTTCTCTGGAGATACTGAAAACCCGCCTGGATGCAGTCCTATGTAATATGCTCTAGGTGACCCTGCTTTAGTGGGAGAATTGGACTAGATACTCTCTAGAGGTCTCTTCCAATTCTGATGGTTCTGTGAAAAATCCCCTGGTCCCCCACAGCCCACCCTGCACAAATAAAGCACAGCCACTGCTGCCTGCTCATTGCACACACCTCTGCTGGTTGCCCTGGTAAAGGCAGGGTCAGGCTGCTGGGATGCACAGCCACACTGCCCTCCTAGGAAGCATGCTGTACACCCAGTCCAGCCTGTGCTCCTCAGAAAGGTGGTCTCCTCAGTCAGAAGTAGCTTGGAAAGCTGGAGTTTAAGGGATTACATTAACAAAAGCAAAGTAACAGGGGATACCAGCATAGATATTCTGATTTGAAAATTAGCTGCAACAAGTTGGAATAATATGACTGATGAGGCTCTAGCAATTTGTTTAGCAAGAGATTTAGTGGACAAAAGTCCCATTATAAATGGCTGGCTATCTTCTTTTAGCAAAAGAGCTGTCTAAACAAATTAATGAATTATTTCAAACACAAACACAGTGTCCACCAGCATCTTGGGCCCTGCACTTAGACAATGTATTAAGTTTGGATGTCTGAACTTTCACTGCTCTGAGACCTGTGAGCTGACAGACACTCTGCTGAAGCACCTTGGGACACTGAGCTGTGGCTGGCAGCAGGGCTGGGCAAGACACCCTCTGCCTTCATCCCAGTCAGCAGCAGTGCTTCAGCAACCCTGTTTTTCCCTGTGCGAGGCTTTGGTTTGGTGGGGCGGGCAACAGCCCTGGACAGATCTCACAGTGACCACCAAAAGATGAGGGCATAGAAATCTCCATTCACATCACTGGGCTATTCGTTCACTGTTTCCTTCTGAGTTAAAAGGGATGCCTGGGTGCTGGGGCAATCCTGTAATGTCTGCTTAGTCCACCAGTACACAAATTAAAATATCTGACAGATTGCTAATGAGCTGATGTTGGAATGACTGGATAGTCTGTTATCCTTTGGCCATTCACAGTTTCTTCAGCAGCCCATCTGTGCGCCAGGCACAGCTACCAGGGAGCAGCCCGAGATGGTTCCTCCATTCACACCTTTTGCCATTATCGGCCTTTGGGAAAGGCCTTTAGCAATTAAAGTTTTTATCAAACATATTGTCGTCTTTCCCACCCTGTTACTACCCCCCCTGCATTGCTACAAAAGGGCTGCTTAACAGCAGGCTGAGATGTAACTACTTCGTATACATTTCTGCACCTGAACCCCATGCAGGTGCCCCAGCCTGGCAGCTTAGATCTCATATCATATCAGATGCAAAACACTGAACAGGCAGCCCACAGCTTTCTTCCTGAGAAAACCCCACCAAAATGAATCCCCACACATATGGGTCACTTTCTGATAGACCTACTTACCCAGTCTTTACACGTACTCACACATTTGCTTTGAGGTCAAAAAAGCAAAAACTGCAGTGGAAACCCCACATGATTTGGGCTATGGGAAAGGAAGTGCCTGCCAGCAGACAGCATAACTCTGGTCCCAAAAGACCAAGGCTGCTGGGGAAACAGATGCAAACTGAGGACAAACTCTGGGTTCTCCTACTTACTCCATTAAAGTGCTGAGACCCCACAGAGAGCTTGGGGCTCCTGGTGTGGGACCGAGCTGGCCAGCACACAGGGTGTCTGTAGGGCAGAGCTCCTGCAGAGGCAGCTGTGCCATAGCCACACTGTGAGCAGACATCAGCTGGCAGGTAAATCCTTCTGTAAATGAGTGATAACTGGGAAAACATAAAGCAAAGAAATGACAATTTGAAGAAGAAAAAGATGCTCCTAAAATCTGTTTCTTCAGAAAAGTCATGCAGCAGCAAACCACGTCTGACCTCAGAGGGAGCCCTGGGAAGTATCCCCTCATCAGAGGCAACCCTGCAGCCAGGGTCCTACCTTCGGTAACCAGTCTGAGTTCCTTGCTGTTACTCAAGCTATCAAACCTGCTTCAATTAACAAAGGTTTGTGGGATCAGGCCCACACATTCAACAAAGGCTTCTTCCTAGTGCTACCTGATGCCAGAGCAGACCTGAGAAATGAAAGGTTTCTGCAGGAGTCCTGGTTTCACACCATGTGATGGAGAATTTTTTTCTTCATTAGCAACATCTTTCACAGACAGAAGGTAAAGACATGAACTATATTAGCATCCAGTGTCAAAAACAGCTATCTAGGGAGAAGGGGCAAGGAATGCTACAGGAAAAAAACAGATATGGGCTTGCTGGCTTGGGCCCTATGCCTTCAACCAGTTACAGATCAAAAATTCCCAGTGCCTGTGAAGGTCTGCATGGACTGCAGTTTCTTGCAGGCTCTGCAGCACTACAGACCTCTCAGTCACAGTTCTGTCTGCCTAAATTAAGATGAAAACAGGAAAGTAGATTAGAAGTAGATTGTGTGTATGTATTACATAGCAGCTCTGTACAGGCCAACTTGTTTGGCTGCTGCAATGAATGACTTTCCTCACATGCAATTGCTGACACTGGAAATCTGAAACACAACTGAGAACATCAGTACAAGGAAAGAGATCCAAAAAGCAAAGCAGAAAAAGAAGAGGTCAAGCCCTGATGAACAAATTCCTTTTTTTACTTCAGCTTGGAATACTTGGGCGTAGCAGTGGAAGGTGCTTCAAGGCAGCTAGAACTTGCTTAAGAGGCAGAGAAGTGCGAGCATCCCTGACCTTGTTTGGCAGTATTACAAGAGGTCATATTTTCAGATGGATGATCTGATCTCAAAATATCCTCCAGTGTAATGAGTACAAACAAGCTTTTCTTCCGTGTCTGTCTCAGGCATGTATTTCTTTGCTTTCTCTGGTTTTTAATGCAAAAAAACAGCCTTGTGAGGACTGCAGAAAGCAGAAGCAAGCTGAGCAGCGTACCACCTCTGCACCAACAGGTCACCAGAGCTGCTGGACTGAAACCATGCAAACCAAAGCACTCTGCTCAGCAAACACTGCTACCAGATTTCCTATGCTGCTTCATCCAGCTGCCCTGCCCAGCAAGGGGCAGGTGCAGCCCTGATCAGAGACAAGGGGCTGTGCATCGCTCTGACCCAGCAAAGCATGGGCTGCAGTCAGAAAAGCTAAGTGTGGGAGATGATAGAGTAAATGTGCTCTGACATTATCACAGAGGGCTCCTTCCAAGGCCAAAGCATCTCCTCTACTGCTTGCCTGGCAGCCCACGTGCCAGACATCATGCCTGTGGGGGTACCAGAGATGCCAGTGCAGTGCCCCTGTGTGTGATACAGCAGATGAATGGTGGCTCCTCTGGTGAGCACACTGCCCTGCCAGCAGCCAGACACCACCCCAGCAGCATGGGCAACCTTCAGCAGCCCGATGACTGCAGCTCTGCTGGGCCATGGCTTGCTTGCCACTCCAGGGGCAGACAGCATTTGCTCCACATTTCAACATCTCCAAACCAAGACATCTCAGCAGCCTTCAAGAGCTGTTGCCTTCAATAGAGCCAAAGGAAGTGTCTTGGTGAGCTGCTAGACCAGTGAGATTGTGATAAGCAGTACCTCCTGGAAACATGCTTTGTGTCCTCAGCACTCAACAGGGAAACCTCAATGAGCACAAAATGTTCATCCCTAATAAGAACACACTGCAATAATTACCCTCCCTGTTGTAAATAGATTATAGGTTATTTTCCTGCCTTTTTTCCCCACTCACAATCACTTAACCAGTTCTCAAATCACAAGTTATCAAGGCTCCATTTGAATGCTGAGGTTTTCATGTTAGGAATCCTGAGTTAAACAATTCTTTCTCAAGTAAATACTCCTTTTTCAGTTGGCACTGAAGCTTTGTTGTTCACAGTAATCAAGATCCCAGTTGGCTAACCTGTCACCTAACACAACATCTTCATCTTTCATTTGAACGAAATTTATTATCCATAAGCAAAGACAGAAAATGTGTGAATGTCTAAAGCTTATGTAAATTAAGAGGCTATGCATACTGGTCCTAAAAATAGTAGATAATAACAAGCATTTCTTCAGCATAGTATAATTATGGCCCTGCTGTCATCTCTTCCATTCTCTATA
The DNA here is from genome assembly GCA_023637945.1 of Phaethornis superciliosus. Classification (NCBI taxonomy): domain Eukaryota; kingdom Metazoa; phylum Chordata; class Aves; order Apodiformes; family Trochilidae; genus Phaethornis; species Phaethornis superciliosus. Next base: position 14,248,044 of record JAJQWJ010000009.1, on the reverse strand, counting down.
AGGTCACAGTTGTATTATACAAAATTTACAGTATATTATCAGTTAAAAACACAATAATTAGCAAGCATGCATCTTCCATCTTCACCACCATTGATGAGTGTTCACAGCTCTAAACAAAAAAAGAAGGCACATTTTTTTGCTCTATGTGGACAATACACACTTAAATTCAATCATCAGCTTCTGCTAACCCTGGGCAATATTTTTTCTCTATCGTAATACTATTTGCAGAGATCAGAGTACACCTTTGGGGCAAATTCATCCTTAATGAAGGGACAAGGAGCCAAATCTGTCACTATCACACATCACTGACATACATTTAAACATATGTCTTCGAACTTCAGAACTGTATGACTTATTTTAGGATAATGTCTGGGTGAAAGTCTCAGGTGTTATTTTGAGAATTAAGGAAAATTTGCACTTAAACCCCCAAATTTTTAGTTCACAAAATTATGTCTATTCAGAGAGTCTCTCCCATGGCATGCGTAATTTTTTTAACTTTTTTGCATGCTGGAAATAGAAAAAAGATGATGTAGACTGTACCCAGACCACAAGTCTCACAGCTTGTAGCAAAGGTCCTCTAAGAAATTACTTGACCACCACATTATCCCATTATCCCACATTCTCACCACTTTAGATTTCCCAGATTAAAATGGCCAACTGACAGGTGCAGCTGCTCTACCCTCACCCATCATCATGTCACCAGTGGTCATTCACAAAACAGGTTGGCTCAGGAAAGAGATCAGGACAAGTGCCCTTCACTCTCTGATGACCAGATCAAGATTTTTTAATTTTTTTTTTAAGAAAACAAACAAATAAACAAAAAGCAACTAACCAAAAAAATCCAGGAAGAAGTTCATAATTTTCTCAGTGAAAAAAAGAAAAGAAGACAGAAATCTTTCTATTGGAAACATGAGCAAAATGCAGAATTTCCAGGTTTTGTATCTTTTGAGTGCATTTAACTAAAACTATAAAAAGATTTCAACTTTTTCAGCAAAAAAATAGTCATTAACTTACCAAAAATGCTATCCAGTGTGATTAAGAATTTTGCTGTGGACCGAGGAATCTGCTGATTCCACACACATCCTTTGACCTGAACTCCCCCACTGCCACCCCAACAAGGATTACCCGTGCTGCCAGGAGCTGGCAGCTGGCAGGAGAGTCAGAGGAGGAGGCCAGGCTCCAGCAGGCAACAACATCATCTTTCATGTTGTGCCAGTGAACCCAAGGCCCAATTTGTAACAGCTCTGCCTCTGATTTCTAGGCCTGTCCTAAATTGCCTTTCTCCTGACATATGTCACTCTTCCCAGGTTGCTCTTGGCTGGGCTGAGCATGAGTGATGCAGCAGTCAAGGGGACACCAGAGCCCAGCACCATCACAGGATGGGAGAGGACCCTTGCAAAGCCCCGGGCACTGGGTACCCGTGAAACAAATGCACACTCACAACCTGAATAAGACAAACCACAGATTCAGCTTCATTAGGAGGAATCTGGTCATTAAGACCCAGCCCAGACAGAAGGTGCCCCCAGGGCACCCAGAGACACTCTGCCCACAGTTTGTCTCCCCACAATGAAGGTATGGGAAGGGATGCACACAGAGGTGGTGGGAAGCCAGGGAGCTTGCTCACCTCTGCTCTGAAGAGGGCCCGGCACAGCTCTGCAGCTTCACCAGAGAACCACATGCAAGCTGGGCATATCACATGTTTTGCTGTGGGTGATTTAGAGCAGATGTGATGGCTTTTGAGGGAAGCCTCATGTTCAGGACAGACTGGAAACATGCAATAATATTCACAAATACTTTCTTTTTTAGCACTGTCACACCAAAACTTAGATCTGAAGGACCTAAGGAAAAGCGAAGCTTGTGCACGTGAGCGAGAGGCTCTGTTCTGCATGGGAGGTGGAAGCAGGTTGAATACTGAGCTAAACACTCAGCTAAATACTGAGGAGACAATGCTGGGCACTAAAGCACCATTTTACAACACAACTTTATGGACCTCCCAGCAGCAGCACCACTGTCTCCTCCAGCCCAGGTTCCCCCTTCCTCTGACAGGGTGGCTGATGAGTGATGCTTCAGAAACCAGTGCCATGGAAGCACACCACTGAAGGAGAGTCAAATGAGCATGCTGTACCTGTGTCAGCTGCTGGCTGGTGATCCCTCCCCAACACCCTTCCCTAGAGGATTGCATAGATAAACATCCACCATTTGAACAAGACCAATGACAGCAAAATTGCTTGCTTGTCTCTAAAAAGACCCTAATAATGTGCATCAAGGGAGAGACCCATGGTCTGACAGACTTCTTTTTTCTCCCCAAGTGAGACATAAAAATACATTTCAGCAGCAGGGAGGACACAGTTTGAAATACATCCCTGGTTAATTATATCCAAAAGAGTAATAATAAAATAAACTATTAAATTTTAGAAGTCCCTCTTTAAAGTATTAAGCATTTTGTTGCTGTGGTGCAGTTGAGCACACACTGAACAATGCTTAGAATTACTTGATAAGAAAGTGACATAGGGCTTGTCAGGAAATAAGATGTTCTAGACAAATTGTATTCCATACAAGCCTCTAATGTTGAACAAACAATACAACCCATCACTTAGCTCTAGCACAGCATTCTTTTCAAAAATCTAACATTTACAGCCAATGTTTGCTTGTGAATAGAAAGCATTGCTGGTTGGCTGCTGCTCAGGAAGGTCTCAGAGCTTGCTGCAATGTGTTTATAAAATTGGAAATTAAGATGTGAAGGTGGCCCGCTGGCGCCTCACATACAACAGGAGAGTGGGGAACTGATCACTGCTTTTAAGAACAGCAGTTCAATTCCTGGCACAAACACTGAGGCTAGTTTAAAAACTCCAGTGGCTGACAAGATGCTGGATTATGGGCTGCACTGTAGCCCAGAGCCATGGGGGAACCTGCTTTGATGCAGCTCTGGTAAACAGCAATCAAAAGCCAAGAGGGAAGGATGTAATGAAAAATGGAAGAGGTGAACAAAGGTTATTACTAAGGAATTTTCTCCCCTTTTCCTTTGTGTAATTTTAATATTTAAACATTTCAAATTAACCAGACATTTAATTTGAATACAGGGACATTACAAAATCCCCTTTCCCACCTAGCACTCCACCACACCATAGATGCTGTGCACCAAGGGCAACAACTCACCCTAGTGCTGAGGACCATAGGCTCCCCAGGGAATGCCCACCAGAGGAAAGGAGCCTTGGTGCCTCGTCCCCATAGCAGATGGCACTCTCCCCACAGATGCCTGCAAGCCCCTGGACTGGTGGGCGCCATGTGCCCTGTGGCACAGTCTCACAGCCATGCTGCCTGCCTGGGCCACTGCCATCAACCCCTCTGCCAGCCCCAGCTGCCAGCAGGCAGCCCTGAGCCCAGCCACCAACTCCTCCTCAACACTCTTTTCTGTAGGCTCAACATTTCTCATCTTGTTTCTCTTGCCATATTTTTGCTCTCTCTACCATATAGTCTTGTGTTTCCAAAACCAAACAGTAACAGAAAGACCACATCAAACACAAAACAGACAGCAGAGATATCAGAATTCCAAGAATGGCTTCAGTCAGTTTCCTCACCCCGTCCTCCCTCTCCATCTCTCATACAGCACACCTCACATACATTGCTCCTGCACTACCAACCTGCTGAAGACCTCAGCATGCCCAGCACAGACCCTGGGAGGTCTCACCTAGCAGGACTTGCAGGCCAGACACTGAGGTCACCCAGGCACTCTTAACCACTGGTGGGGAAAATCCACACTTGTGAAACTGAGTCATGACCTCGGTGAGGAAAACCTACTGGGTCAGAGTAACATTGCCAGTGTCCATTTTTCTCCAAGGAAGGGAGCCTAGAGAGCAAGCCTGGATGCAGTTGTGCATAGCCAGGTGAATGAATCCCATCCTTTTGTCTGGACAAGTCCATGGACCTCCAGTGGCTCTTTAATGATATCCAAGAACAGCAGGTGTTGATTCAGTTCATCCCTGTAGGAGACAAGGGGTGTCAGACTGGAGGACATTGAATCTTAGCAGCTCTGTCACCCAGGAAGCACAACAAGAAATTCAGCATCTTCACCTTTTGGCATAGAGATGTTAAGAGGATGATGTGCGAAGGAAGAGGGAAGATGGATTTCATTCCTCAAACAAGCTGCCTCATCTGGGACATTTGCCAGTTTCCCTTAAGAAAGCTGCTGTCATCTGTGCTGTTATTTCAAAGTTCCTTCAACCTCTGGATTCACTGCCAGCACCTGAGCTACAGTAATGAGCAACTATGACTTACAAAATGTAGTGACTCTGCCATTCCCAGAGCTTCCAGACACTTGAGAAATTCAGCTCACCCTTCCACTAGAGAGGCACTCATCACTGCATGTGCACGGTGCTCAGCCCAAGTAGGGCTTCAGCAGCTATGTGACCCCTCTGGACACCTTCTCTGCATGGTGTGTTGAACTGAACACCCTTTAGCACATGAAGCCTAGACAGTGGACAGGGTTCTGTTCAAAAGGAGAAGTGCATCTCTATTAACATCTTGACTGGAAACCTGACATGCTGGAGTGTGAAACTCCCTTGAATTTCCTATGATTAAAAAAAAAGAAAAAATACAAAAGCCTAATTATAAATGTGATTGAAGACTGCACAGAGTAGTAACTTCAATAGCACCAGAGGAGTTAAATTACTGTGAGCAAATCAGGCTTGAACTCTCACTTAGACAACTGCTCTGCCAAGCAGCCAAGTTAGAACAACATAGCAGTTTGCCTTCCTGGTGTACAGGGGACACTCATCAAATTCCTGTCTTCCCTGGAACCTGTGGCTGCAATGGTTCCCTTGTATCCACAGCTCTCTGCAGCTCTTAACCAGGATTTGTCCATGCTTGGAAAAGTAAGTTATTTTGAACAGCAGGGCCCACACCCCACATGCTCCTGAAAGCCCAGACACCAAGCTGTGATTACAGACATCCAGAGGTGCATTTGTAGACTGTATGACCCAGCAGGTCTTTCACATCTAGAAAACAAAAATATTTTCCGTAGTTTAACAAGTTATTGAGAGGTCAATCCAGAAAGTATCTGGTAATAAAAGTATTCAGACATTTCTATTTCATCTCCTCTAGTGAGGGTAGTGTAGCTCAGCTGGCAGAGACTTCCTCAGGCTATAGCTCACCCTACAAGGGCTTATTCCTAGCTTACTCTTGTTGTTTATGTACCACACTGCACAACACCAGCTTAGGTGTTTCAGAAAGACAAGTTAAAAAAAATATACCTGTTTCTCTTCAGATGTAGGAGGGAAGAGCACATTCCACACTTTCTAGCATCTAGGTAGAAGAAGAACTCTCCATCAGCCATGTTTTACAGCTGAAATGAGCAGACCACCCATAGCTGAGGGAAAATCACCCTACTTTGTAATTTAACATCAAGCAGAGACGAAACCTTCTGAAACATTCTTGGTGTGTCCAGCATAGCCCCATCCCCAAACACAAACAGCTGCTGGTGGTGACACTGTCATTTCAGTATAGACATATGCCATTCACAGTATTTTTCTGCCACATCTGCCATCAGTGCTACACAATAACACGTGCCAGGAAGAAACAATTACCTGTAGAAAAAGGCAAAACAGGACATCTCTAACACAGAGCTAGCAGTAACAGCATACAGGAACTCCACTATGTTGGAGCAACTACTTTTCCCACGCACTTGTTGAATCACTCAATTTTATGCTTCCCCACACAAAATCTAATGGTTTTGAAGACTCTGCCACCCAAATCCAATGTAGTTTGTTACCTAAGCAAGATGAGAAGCATCTGATTCCTCTGACCTCCAAAGAGTTACACATGCACAGACCACCTGTGAAATCCTGATCCTTTTTGATAAATAACCCAGATTTATTTTAAATTTGGCTTAATATTTTTATTTTGATCCTCCTCTCCTGTGTGATAAAAAGCACTGTGTTCTGCACCTGGAATGCTGTCCTCAGCAAGAGGTTATGATGGCTCTTCCAAATACCAGCACAACCCAAAACTTAAAAATCTGCCCACAGATGGTAAAAGGCTGGCAGAAGACAGTAAAAAAATACCAAACAGCTCCCGGGGGTGTCAAGCCAACCCCCCCAACATCTCACAGGTGGAAAGGATGCCTCTCCTGGAAAACCTATAGGAGTGAGCACAGGTTAGAGCCCCACTGACCTCCAAAAAAAGATTACTGGGGCAGGCAGTGATGCATGATTGGGCCAGTGATCTCCAGCAGAATAAACGTAGTGGATTCTGATTCCTTTCCAAGTCAGTGTTTGTTGGGAAACATCAAAGCCAGTGGAATAGTAGGTGTCCCAAAATGTCTTAATTCAGAGAATTAGTGTTAACCGAGTCTGATTAGCTCCATTTATCTCTAATTAATTACCTTTACCTAATTAGACACCCTGTTTCCAGTAGACATGGAGTCAAGTAGACTAGATTATTAGTGTAGTCATTGTGCCTTTACAAAATCCTGAAATTAATGAAACGTGCAAAAGAATCTGCGGCTTTAATTGCACAGGTGTTGCCTTATGGCAAAGCTTTATCTTCTGATTACACCAAGGGATTATTAGTGACTTTTTATATAGAGGATGAGCCTGTGAAATGTACCTTAGCAACAGCTCATTAGTTTAGGGTTGTTACTGTATTATTTATTACATTCAGCCTTCCCCATTATCTAGATTGATTCATGGACCCATATTTTCCTCCCCTCTGTGCAGGAAATAAATAAATAAGTGACGGCTGGCTATTGCCGTCCAGCTGCAATATGAGAAGAAGGCAGAGAGTATTCTCCAGCTACCAATATGCACTCTTTAAAATAAAGCTTTAAAGTTGATTTAAATAAAACTCTTCTTTTTCCCTCCCTCAGCAAAGTAATCAATTCAAGCTTCTGTCAGACTGGAATGCTTTCTACATGCCATCCAAACAGTTTGGGCCATCTTAAATCTTTGCAGAAAAATAAAAATATGTTACTGGATTGAAGAATGAAGTACAATATATTTACATCCAAAATATTTTTTCTGCTATAATTCATCCTTTATGAAATCTATCAGAAATATTTTATTTTTATATTTCTTTTAACTGTTTTGCTGTTGGCTACTTCATGTTGGGAGGGTTTTGCCAGACAAAAAAATGCCTGAATAATAGAACCAAGCCAAACAAAGCAAAACAACAACCTCTGTGTTAAGAACTTCTTTCCCCACAGAGAAGCTTGTAGTCAAGGTTGAGAAGCTTGATTTTTCCTTCCTGCATCTTCTTCAGCAACACCCCACTGGGCCTGCTAGGTATCACTGGTACAACAGCCCCAGTGTTGCTTCAGGTAGAGGAGGCTTCAGTGACCAACCAGCAATCCCCGAGCAGCCAGGTAACAAAACGGTGAGGAATCATTTTCCAAAATTACCCAGAACACCAGATTCATAGAATCACAGAATAGTTTGGATTGGAAGGGACCTTGAAGTTAACCTAGTTCCAATCCCCCTGCATGGGCAGGGATAATTTTCACTAGACCAGGTTGCTCACAGTCCCACACAACCTGGCCTTGAACACTTACTTCTTGAATATTATATAAGAGCTTGCTGTCCAATTATTGCTAAATTTTAAAAAAATATGGAAAAATAGTTGGTAGCATCATGTAGGGTATGGCAACTGATTTGAGCAGCAATAATAACTATATAATGACAAACATAACTATGTAACTTCTCATGTCTGCACTACAGAAAAATTTGAATTTTAATCTCAAAACCATAGCTCTAACAGACATACTTAATACATAACATTGCACTGCATTCATGTGGTTTCATGTGGATCACATATAAATGGTGTCATCCTGCAATAAAGGCACTAATGATAGCTTAAAGCTTTTCTACCAAATGGGCTTGCATGGACTTTGCGTGGATTAACTGTATAAAACAAATGTGACACCCACCTCCTATAGGTCATTTGGAACGGCTGCTTTTCCAAAACTTCCTCTCAAAAACATAGGCCATTGTGGTTTGTATATTGGCAAGTCTTTACACTTGCTATAAGAACCTCATATAGGACCTCCAAGCACATACACATGTTCCACAGGAGCAAAGCACCTGTAGGGCTTCCATTCCACCAAAGGTATGACATTAGCAAAAGTGTGAGCCATATTCCCAAAACTGCTGCCTGACACAACACACGTTCACTTTACCAATCCAAATCTTTTCTTTAGAGTTATATCCCAGCAAACCCATGCCCTGATGGTCTTGAAAAGACTCCCAATCCCTTCCTGCCTCCCTGGTGCCCCCCAGCATGACACAAAGATTCTCTATCCCTTGATCACTAGGGACATCCATCCAGCTGCTCTCCTCTGAACAGGCAGCCTTGGACCATGAATCAGATACTAGTGCCATCTGCATATACCTTCTCACTCACTGTGAAATCCAATAGATCATCATTTACCTGGAAAGCAGGAGGTGTAGGGTTGACCCCTCTCTTTAAAGCTCTAGCATCCTGAGTAATTAAGACAATCTGAGTGATGAAGATCTCCTAGATCTTCCTTGGAGGTTTCCACCAATGGAAGATCAAAGAAGACCTAGGAGACTCTCTCCTCTTCTCAATCACCTGTCCACAACCTGTCAGGTAGGAAAGCCCAAACATGAGAGAACAGGAGACCAAATATCACTGAAGACCTCTGATAACTTACATTAAACACTATCAGATACAACACTGAAGGAGTGTTGGGAGCCCTAGATCCTTTTACACATGATCTCATCATCATAGGTGCTAACTAGTTGGACAAACCATAGGGTCAAAGTCCACTCTCATGCTTTAAGTGTGGTGTATCCACACATTCCAGAAATATTAACTGGCTGTGGAAAAAATAAAAATTACTTGTGAAGTATTTGTAGAGGTTTAGAAGTAGGATCCCTGCTTCCGTTTACATTTTGATTTCTCATCAGATCAAGCCTTTTCTTCACACTCCCTGTATTCCCATCAAATACACTCAGATTCACAGATGCTGTCTTGTGTCTTCAGTGCAGCTACAGAGCCATGCCCAGGGTGTACCACTGATACTGGAAAAAGGTTGTCATTCCAAGAGATCCATTTCTCACACCAGTTTCAAATACATCTGTGCAGGAAAAAAAAAAAAGCACTTTTTAGGAACCAGACTGAAATACGTTGAAGAAATTCCCATGAGACAGAGGGTTTTCTCCAACTCTTGCCACTTCCTATCCAAAGAACTCTGACCTCACCTTCCATGATGAAAACAAGAAGCACAGTAGACAATAACGAAAGATATTAAATATTTATTTAAAGAACATAAACAGTTTTTCCAGTAGGAAGAAGAGAATTACATGAGAGATATGCTGCTCACATCACTTAACATGAGGCAGCCTAGCACCCTGCAGGAGAAGTGGGCTCCACTTTGTGAGGAAAGGCAAGCACCAGGAGCACCTCATACGCACACACACCCACGGCCCCATGAGAATCACTTCTATCCAACAAGTAAGTAGCCAAGGACAGATCCACTGCTGATGGTGGTGCTTTCCATTCATCAGTCTCAAGTGCTTCCCAAAGGCAGGTATCACATGCTTCCTACCATCTGGGAAACGGAAGGAGAGAGG